>VDFB02193867.1:93249911-93609122 GCA_007258455.2 Sequoia sempervirens
GAAGAATAAGCAAAAAATAGACAATGAATCAGAACCCGAAAAGTCCACTTGAGCCGGAAAATCCCAGATTCGGGTCAAAACCCAGATTTTAACTAAAAGCTAATTTTAGAGAATTCAATCCTCAAGGAAAGACCAAAGCCAACAAGACCAACATTTCAAGACCTCAAAATAATTCAAGCCTCAAGGCAAGGCCAAAGCCAACAAGACCAACATTTCAAGACCTCAAAAGGATGAAACTCATAAAACCAAAGGCCCAAAAGCGTCCCATTAAAGGGTCCCTACTCCAGAGTGGGGTACTATGAAGACCAAGAAGATGCAAGTAAAAGTAAAGACCAAGTAGTTGATCAAAGAGGTGGATTTAGAGACTTTAAAGGAATATTTGGTAGACAAAGTAGAGGTTCAAGCATATTTTTAGGAAGATGTTACCATTGCAATCAGTTTGGTCATCAATTATGGAAGTGTCCAGATAAATTGGCTTCTACTTCAACTGGTGGTGATAAGAGAGTTCAATTGGTGCAAGAGGATGATTGTAAAAGTGTTAACTCTCCTAATCAACTTACTGCTCTAGAAGTTGGAGAATCCTTGATGGTTAGAAGAATAATCCTCAAAGCATCCAAGGAGAACACTATTTAGGACAACTTACAAATGCAAAGGAAAGGTATGCAAAGTTGTGATAGATTTAGGGAGTACTAATAACATGGTGTCTATAGAAATGGTTGATAAAATGAAATTGGAAAAGATACCTCATGAAACACCTTATAAAGTGTCTTGGTTGAATGAAAGTCAACTTGTCTTAGTGAATGAGCAGGCTTGGGTTGAGTTTAATATTGGTGGATATAAGGACAAAATTATTTGTCATGTGTTACCTATGGATGTGTGTCATTTGTTGCTTGGAAGACCATGGTAGTTTGATAGACATGCAATTTATGATGGTAGAAACAATATAGATTGAGAAGGATGGAAACACTTTCACTTCAACTCCATTACTATAAGATGTTAAGGAACAAACTAAGGCAGTAAAGGTGATCATGTTAGGCAAGAAAGAGTTTGTAAATCTTGAGGAAGGAAAGAATATGGAGGTTAAAGCCACTACAAGGCTTGAAGGTACCAAGACAAATTAGAGGTGAA
The DNA here is from genome assembly GCA_007258455.2 of Sequoia sempervirens. Classification (NCBI taxonomy): domain Eukaryota; kingdom Viridiplantae; phylum Streptophyta; class Pinopsida; order Cupressales; family Cupressaceae; genus Sequoia; species Sequoia sempervirens. The sequence goes on from VDFB02193867.1 coordinate 93,251,040, forward strand.
GAGAGATTTGATTTTGAAGTAAAATGAGATTGAGAAGGTCAAGGATGAATTGATTTTGAAGATTCAAGATGAGTTTGAGAAATATGTTGCTAGAAAGGTAAGTGAAGTGATCCACTCATTGTTTGTACAAAAAGCTGATGGTAAGTCAAAGGTTGGTATTTCTAAGGTTTGTAAACCTGATGAAATAGAGGTCTTAGGGGTAGAGAATTTGAAAGAAGAGATGAAGGAAAGAGGTGGAGTGATTCAAGGTGAATTACAAGGGTATATGGGTATGTTCAAGCATGCAACAAAGGTAAGGAAGAATATAGTTCATGGTACAGATGGTAAAGGTATGTTTGTAGGTGTTCAAGTAGGTTTAACATCAGTTCCAAATGAAGAGAAGGTCAGACAACATCCATCAAGCATGTTGTTCAAATTGAAGCAAGTTCTAGATGTCAAAGAGTTTGCCAATGCAAATACCAATTCTCTTCTTCAGTATTTGATATAGTGGAAGAAGATACCATATGGAAGGAAATTGGGAGATCAAAAAGGTGATGTGATGAAGTATGATCTACTGCAATATAGTCCTCAAGCGACTTGAGTTCTTTTTAGTTCGGGTGTATGGTTCAGGGGCACCATGTTGGTTTTTATAAATAGTTTCTTATGTTTAGTTTTTGGTGTGTTAAGTCTCAATGTCATGAAATAAGGTCATAATAGACCATTCTCTATGTATTGAATCAATTTGGTCAATTTTAAGTCATGATGCTAGATTTTTCCAAAAAAGTTGCAAAGTTGCTATGGAACATTTGCATTTTTTGTCTTATGTGGAAGTTTAAGGGTCAAGTTGGTTTCTTTCTTTGGAAAAGTAGTTGAAATTGATTAGTCATGGTTGGTAATACTTTAAAATTCTTGGTGAACATTGGAGGGGAGTTTGGTGAATGCAACTTTGAATTTTGAATAGTAAGAGCACTAAATTCTCTATTTTTTTCATAGAAATTTGTTACTCTAGTGTACAATATGACCTTGTATGACTTGTAGTTGATCATTATTGAAGTTGCATTGATGGATGATTGATTTAACTTTATTTTGACTTTTATTTCATAGAGTTTCATTAAGTTTCAATGTTTTTATTGCACTTTTCCTGTTGACTACCAGGGAACTCAGAATTTAAGGGTTTGACAGTGTAAAATGGAATCCTAAGCCATTCCACTCAGTGAAACTTGTTCTAACTTGGTGGAATGGCTCTTTCAGTTATAATTTTTTTTTTGGTATGTTTTGCAGGGGTAGGGAAGGTAGTTTGTTGAATTTGAAGTGATTGCCTAGATGTTTTCATTCATGTTTTGAACAAGGAATGGAGGTTGTGAGTTGAGGTTTGATGAAATAGCATTGATAAAGTGTGGGAGTTAGTTTGTGAAGCATGTGCAGACCCATTGGGATTTGTTTTTAATGTTGGTTTGTAGAGTAATGTTTTGGGGTGATAGATTCAATAAACCCTCTCATTTACAATCCTAAAAAGGCCCAAACAAGGGTTTTTTTATATGGTGAGTTTGTAGGCATTCCTCTTGTCAAAATTTGTGGATTCAGGTCAATTGTAACCTGGTTGAGGTCTACAAATGGATATTTTTGGTTGGAAGAGTATCTAGTTGGGTGATGCTTTATAAAATAGGGCTAATTCTGGCCATTTCCAGCGTAACAGTCCATTTTTGGAGGGTTTGTTCCAAAACAAGTGTTTGCACAAATTGGATATGTTTAAGAGGGCCTTAAAGGGTATTTGAAAAGTGAATCATTTTGTGGGTTTGTAGTTTCTTTTAAAATATATGCTCAAAATTCTCTAGTTGGAATGCTACAAGAAGAATATGAAGGAATTGAGAAATAAGGTCAAGCTAGAGTTTTGAAGGTTGAAGAATTGTTTGAAATAGGTTGAATTGTGATTGTAAGACAAACTCCTCTCTACTTTACATCAAAGTCATCCACCTCACAATCATGTTCTATGTATGTTGAGGGCGGGCAACTAACCAAAGGGACAAGGGCAAGTGCCAAACTACGAGAAGTACTAGGTTCATCACTTTGTATAGGAGATTTTTCATTTAAGCTCATGGAAGAGGAAAAAAATGTGTTCAATTCATTATGCATCTCTTCGTCAATTTTAGTTGTTTCCTCATCATCATCCAAGTTAATCACAATAGGAGGACGAATGATAATGTCCATCGAAGAGTTCAACACTTGTTGTGATTGTGTATTTGGTCATTATGTTTTGGTTGGGGAGGAGGATCATCATGCATTGCTTTGGTCAAGTTTGGATTTTTATTTTCTTTACTTAACTCTTAATGTAACTTGCAAGCAAGGGCATGACATCTATGCCTACGCTCTCTAACACCTCTATCTCTTTTGGTTTTGTTTTCAATTTTTGTTTGTGAAGCAATGGGTTGATCAACCATAAGTTGCTTTTCGTCCCTAAGCGGAGGAACAAAACGAACCATAGGAGGTTGTTCATCCACTTTCTCTTTGTCTTTGTAAACTTGTTTTATTCTAGGAGGTGTGATGGGGTTGTTTTCATTGTCTCTTGGTCTTTTTGATGATGTAGGGGAAATTTTTGTTTTTAGTCAGTCTTGGTTGTTTGGTTCTTGTTTAGGTTGAAGCATGGTTTTATCTAGGATGGGAGGTTCAGAGGTGGATGGGGACATGTTTCTGAGAGATAGTTCTACTATCTTCTTTTCCTTGAACTTTTGATAGGACAAGAAAAAAAAGTGTTCCCTTGGCTTGATAGGTTCCATGGGCTGAAGCCAAAAGGTATCTAGGGAAAATTTTCCTTTGGAACATAGGGGTTAAAGCCACTATGGTGGACAAAGCATATTTCATTGTGAAAGGGAAACTTTAAGCATTTGTGTACAATCGAAGGGATGAATTTCATTGAGCAAAACTATGGATGGCCTAGCCTCAAATGAAATCGGTCTAACTATGGGATGATGGAGAATGTGACATCTAATGTTTTTGGTCCTACTTGTAATGATAGGGTGATCAATCCCATCATAGGGAATGCAAAGCCATTGTGTGTCTTGATCCATGCTTTCGGTCTATCATGTTCATCTTGATAGAGTTCATGCAAAATTAAGAAGTCCTCGATGATCACATTCTCTCCACAAATGGGATCTATGAGTATGCCATTTGTGGGCTTTACATAGATTCAGTTGGCTATGTAGAGAGGGCCATTGGGAAAATATTTAAATATATCCTAGAGGAGAAATAAATGTCAAGAGGATTCTTAGGTTGGCCCTTATGAGGGATGACGTCTATTGGACCCCTATTATTTCATCCATAGGATTGATATTGATAGTATTGTTTAGAATAGGAACATTGTTTCCATCATCTCTATCAACATTCATCACATCATTCTCTGTAGTTTCACTATCTTTAAAAAATGAAACATTGCATTTAGGCATTGGGTAGGTAAAAATTTGCAAGTTTTGGTTCAAAGGAGATATGGACTTATTGCCTTGGTGGCTAACACCTCTAATGGATAAACAACTATAATCAATGAGGTGTTGGACAAGATGTTTAAAACACTCGCAATGTTTTGTGTCATGCCCATTTTGTTGGTGATAGTGGCAATAAGTGTTGGGTTTAAAGCTCAGGGGTAAAGGATTATTAGGGTCAAGTGTTTCAATGGATGGCAAGGTAATCATTTGTTGTTCTAGTAGCTAGGACATTGTGTGATAAAGGGTATCAAGTGAGGGAGTGAATTGTATTTTTGGATCACCATAACTAAAGGGCACCACATTTTTGACAATAGCTACTTGGTTGTTGACATTTTGAGTTGGTTGTTGAGGGAGGTTGAATTGTAAGAACCCATTTTTTTTGTTTTCTAAAAGTCTGGGAATTGTTTTGGTTGGTTGGATTGGATCTCTCAATTCAGCTAGAAGTGGACTTTGTATCTTGACTACTAACTGAATTTTGATAATCACAAAGGGCAGTACACAAGTGCATGAAGGATGGGAATTTCATCATAGTGAGCTTGTCCTAAATTTTAGTTTGCAATTTTTTTGTGAACATATTTTGAAGGTGTGGGTTAGGGATCTTGACATTGATTTGGGAATAAAGCAACTGATAGCATGAGATAAAGTTAGTGAATTTTTCACCCTCATTTTGCTTCCATCCCATCAAATCAGCCAAGGTCTTCTTGGGAGTCATATGCACTTGGAAATGGTTTAAAAATGCATCAACCAGTTCATTGAATGAACAAATTGATTTTTTTGATAAAGAAGAAAACCATTCCAAGGTAGTATTTTTCAAGGACCTAGGGAAGAGCTTTGATAACAACTTATTGTCAAGGAAAAAGTCACTACATAAGGCAATGTAGGCATTAACATGGTTAGAAGGATCTCCCTTCCCTCCATATTTCTCAAATCTAGGCAGCTCTATTCCCTGTGGCATCCTTGTTCACAATATTTCCAAGGAGAATGGGTTGCTTTTGACAATATATATGAGTGGGCTATTCTGATTTTGGTTTATGGTGGAGATTTTATTTTGCATGGATAAAATAGTTTGGAATAGTTGTGTTATGATAGGATCATTACAAGTGGTATGAGATGGAAGTGAAAGTGGTGATGGAGTGTATGTATTAGTAGGATAGGTGAATGGAATTATTATAGGTGGTAATGTGGTAGAAGATAGAACATGCAATGCCACATAGGAACTAGGGATGCTTGGAGGAATACCCAAGGAATGAATCACATTACTAATTTGTTGCATTGTTGTTGTGACTTGAGGAATGGTATAGGTAGGTATTGAGGCTATCATTGAGGGAGGAGAAATTTGAGTTCCTTCTTGGTTTGGAACATTTTTTGTTGGTGTAGGAGCACTATTGGTTGAATGAAGATGTTTTGCACATATCTCAACTATGCTTTTAACAATTTCAAGACCATCTTCACTTTCAAGCATGCGATGGATGTTTTCTATGGTAGGAATTATAGTAGTTGAAATGTTTTCAAGGCTTACTTGATGTTGGAGGTTTGCTATGTTTTCATGGATTTGAATTATTTTCTCTTGCGGGATATTAGGGTATGTGCAGGATTATCATTAAAAAAACAGGCCCTTAAGTGGCAAAAAATTCAAAAAAATCAGAGTTAGGAAACTTGGCGTAAAAATTTGAATAAGTTATCTATATTATTTCAAAAATATGTAAGAATAGAAGCTGTAGCAAATTAGATGTAGTTTCTAAACTACTAAGTTTATTTTTTTTAAAATAAATCTATTTGGTGAAAATTTGAAATTTCAATGCAATAGTACTTAAATTTTAGGGAAAAAATAAGAAGTAGGTGTCTGTCTGACCACCCTAACCAAAATTAAATGATAATATTATTTTATAAAATTTTATACATAAGTAGAGGACTCATGTCCGGATGTGATGCATATTTATTTGTAATTTTTTTCCAAGTAAATAATTATTTATGAATTTTTTATTGCAAATTTTAAAAATATAAAAACTTGTATGTCTTACTACCTTAACTTGGTCAAAAATTCATGAAATTAAAATTTTATTTTTTTAATCCTATAGTATGTGAAGCATATAATGTGATGCATGTTTTGGATTCCAAAAATGTTATACTGTTTGAAAGCTATAGATGTTTTTCAATCAGTCTATCAATAAAGGCTTTAGTTGTAATTCAAATAGAAAATGAATAATAATTATTTATTAAATTCAAAGTAAATCATAATTTATATTGGTGGAAAGTTGAGAATCTCCTTTAAAAACCCTTTTCATTTCATCAATTTTGGGTAAAAAAAAGTCATCAGCCACATACCCTACAAATACCCATCATATCGCCACTTTTTGGCCCATCATGATTCTGCACATACCCATTATCATTTTGTGGTTCAACTTGCATACTACTTGAAGGAAAAGAGTTGCTAAGGGAATTATCCATGCTTAGTGCACTAGTGTCAATACTAGGAGTGAAAACTCTAGGTAACCCAAGATCCACAACGAGTGTGTTATTGTGGGATGACATGAGTCACAAACTTCTTCTCACTAAGGTATTTGCAATAGGACACAAAACACTCATGCAAAGGCTACTAAATGTAGGGTGAATGCAAATGCAATGAAAGATAACTAGAATAAATTGCTTGAAACATAAATTATGGAAAGTAAAATTGAAATGTAGAAACAACAAGTAGAAACTCAAAAACTGAATTGTAAATGACAACAAATTTAGTGAAAAATATGCAAAGGGACTGATTCACCCAAGTTGGCGAATGAGTCTAGGTAGTAATATTTTTTAAGAATTTCAAATTTTTTGAAATAAATTTTATTCTTTTTAAGTTTTCCTATGCAAGTCTAAAATGAAAATGCATAATTTTACTATTTTTTAATGAAATTAAGTGCAATAATGCAAGCTAAATGAAATTTTCACTAATGCAAAGTTTGAAACCCTAGAATGCAAATTGAACAATGAAAAACCTAATGAAATGCTAATGCACTTTAAATCTATGATGTAAATTCACTCCAAATCAGAAATATAATGCTCTATATACAGGTCCACCAAAATGAATAAGATTATTTTGTTCTCTCTTTCGCTTCTATGGTTTTGGACCGAAAAGGAGAGAGACAAAACATCACTATTCACTCAAGAACAAACCCTTAAGATTTTAATGCAAAGGAGATTGGAATCTAACAAATCGAGAGTTCTAGGGAAAGGATAACAACAAATGAGGGTTCACCACCAAGTGTAAACTTGGAGAATGAAAAATGTTTGAAAACACAATGTGGTACATGCAAACTAATACTAAATGATCTAAGAATGGAAGTAGAAAGTGAAAAAAAGTTGTGAAACTAGAGATGTGCACCTGGAAACTTGCTGAAGATGGAATGGAGCTCTAGATCACTAAAAAAATTGTTGTTGATGTTGACTGGGACTCATATGCCAAGCTCGGTGACTTAGTCCAATTTTTTGGAAAATGTGTAGGAATAGGTTTTGGACAAATGGGTACTCAGATCTGAGAAATTCTTGTTTAGGCTTGTACAGTGGGACTCATTCACCAATAGTGGCGAATCAGCCCATTTCTAGATTTTTGGAAATTCAAAAGAGGAAATTGTAGCCCTCAATTTGCTCTGCTCTTCCCAACTGGTTTCCAGATCTGAAGCTGCAGAATTCAACCTATAGGCCTTCTCCAAGCTTCTCTTAGGAGTTTGAAAACTTTGAATTGCTTTGATCACTTTTCCAATATTAACTTCTTGGTAAATATGCAACCTAGTCCTATAAATCACACACAAGAAGAAGGAAAAATGTTGTGAGGTTAGTGAATAGGGGTTTTCCTTGGTCAAACCCCTTGTTGGTAACTAAACCCTTGAAATGAAATGAAATAGAATGGAGAATTGTGTTGCAACTCACTGAACCCTAGCAATAAGGTGCTACAAACTTGTAGATAATGGCTCCAATGGATGTGGACTTGAACTCTAGCTTGATGTTGATAGATCTTGAATGCAATGCTTACAAATCCTACACCACAATTGTTAGCTCTAAAACAACATGATGCGAGCAATATTTGAAATGATGAATGACACTTGAAGGATATCTTGAATGCTTGATAATCTACTCTTGAAATTCCTTGAATGCTCTTATGAATGCTAAAATGCTCTTATGAACTATATGCATGAATACTTGTAAAATTTTCTAGGTATGAAAATGAGAGAAAGAAGCTTGTATTTATACTCAATTGTGTAATAATTCTCGAGATTACATCATAGGCCGACCTTAGATCTTGGGGAATAAAAACCCGCTAGAATTTTTAATTGAATTTGAATTTTGAGTTAAAGGGGACTCATTCGCCACCCTGGGTGAATGGGTCCCACCTAAGGGGACTCATTCACCCATAATGGAGAATGAATCCCACCTTGGGAATTTAAGGTGGGTTTCAGGATTTTGATGTTTTAAATGATATTTATTGGGATTATTTTCAAAAATACACATAAGTAAGGACCGTGGATTCAAAATGAGGCCAATGAAAGTATAAGAAATCCCAATCATTAATGACAAGCCTAGAAAAGTGTGAAAGTATGATACAACACTTTGAAACAAGGCTTGGTAAATGATGAAAAGAGGCTATTTAGGTGAAATACATTAACAAGACCCTAGAAAAGTGTGAAAGTATGTCACAACACTTTACAACACTTAGGTAAGGTACCAGTTGAATCCTTTTAGTTCACAATGGCCCAAGACCTAATGTGAATGTGTTATCCATATTACAACATTAAATCAAGGAAAAATTAAGCCAATATCCATAAGAAGGACCCAAACGAGTGTGAAAAATGTCAAAGGCCCCTTTTTTCGACACTATAGATTTATATGCTTTGTTGCCTAACCTTGATAATTTTACCCTAATTTACACATTCAATGCATTACTCTGACTTAAAGATGATTCAGAAATACAAATGGAATTATAGACTCTAGAAAGGAAGAAATATCATTTTTTGATGATAAATAAATTAAAAGACATGTGTAAGACATTTTAAAGTATATATTAGTATATAATTTTGTGGATGTGTATATAAATATATGTAAATTATTATAATTTGGTTTATACTTCTTACATATCTAAGTTCTCCATTTTTATTGCGCCACATCAAGGTTGACTACATAGAATAAAATAATAAACCTTTGACTCTGGTCAAGGTTTTTCTATCATGATTTGTTTCTATTGTGGGAACCTTGGTTGTTATTGCATAAGGAGGGAGATCATACCAATGAAATAAATTAGAGTTAAAAATTTGAGAAGTGAAAATTTTTGGAAAAAAAATCAAATAAATTTGTTTCAATGGGGAAGAATGGATAAAGACTAAAGAAAGAAACTAAAAAAATAATGTGTGAAAACAATATTTTAGAAGATTTATCCTTCTGCTAGAGGGACTTTTGTAGTTGGTTTCTACTCTTCTGAATATAGACAGTAAATTTTAGATCATGGACTATGGGAATGGGACTCTCATCCCCTATCCATGAGGCCTTGGGTTCATTCCTTCAATCCCTTGAAGGATCCCACTAATATTATGCATGTTTGGGTGAGATTACCGATAAAAAATGCAAATGTTGCATAGCAACTTTGCAACTTTTTTGTAAAATCTAGCATCATGACTGCAAACCGACCCAAAGTGATTCAATACATGGAGAATGGTCTATTATGACCTTATTTCATGACATTTAGACTTAACACACCAAAAAATAAACATAAGATCCTATTTACAAAAACTGACATGATGCCCCTGCACCAAACTTGCTCATAGGTTGACTCGCATTTTCCTTACTAGTATTTTTCATTTTATTTTCTTTTTCTTTTCATTTTCATGTGTGTAATGTGATCCCCCATGATGTTTTATTTGATGTTCTCTCTCTTTGTGACATTCCTCTATTTGTACCTGCATTCTTCTCTATGTCATGCATTGTTTTCACATTTTTATCTATCTTTTTCTTGTTTTTTCCTTTTGGGGATGACACAAGGCATCGAGAAATTCATGTCTCCTTCATGTTGACCCAAACGGATTTATTTTTCTTTTCCTTTTAATTTTATCTTTATCTTTTTCTTGTGTTTTCCTTTTGGGGATGAGTCAAGGCATTGAGACAATGATGTCTCCTTCATGTTGACCCAAAAGGCTTTCTTTTTATTTTCCTTTTCATTTTATCTTTGTCTTTTTCTTGTGTTTTCCTTTTAGGGATGACACAAGTATCGAGACATTCATGTCTCCTTCATGTTGACCCAAAATTCCTTTTTCTTTCACCTTTTCTCTTTCATTTTTGTTGTTTTTTTCCTTTTAGGGATGGCACAAGGCATCGAGGCACCCTATGTCTCTTCCATGTTGACTCAAAAGGTTTTTCCTTTGTTTTCCCTCTCTTTGTGTCATTCTTCTAGTTTTATGTGTTTTTGGGGGATGATGACAGTTCCAAGCTCTCTAAAAAACATTGCATCAAAGAACATACTAACCCCAAATCCATAGATCTCTCACATGTTTGGTGTTTTCATTTTGGGGGAAACCCTTCTCTTTTTCTTTTTTCTCTCGCATGATGCAAATTTACTCATAAACATATCATTGGGAACAGGGCTTTCCAAGTTGTCTCTCATGTCTTCTTTCTTATTATCATTTCTCATTTGCTACTTTAAAGTAATTGCTCACAGCATGGTGTTTAGCAATTACTTTATAGTGGGGGCATACATTGGCATTATTCTTTTGCATTTTTCAATTTCTCGGTTCTTTGTGCAGCCTTCTTACTTCACACAATGCGTTTGTCACTTTTTGGATGACATTCAGTATGATTTCATTTAGGAGCATGATCTATCTTAGCATATTACATTTCTCTTATTGTCTTGATACGATACACTACATCCCCTAAGTTGAGAGTTTTATATTCTTTGATCGATCCTCTCTTAGAGACATTAGGCACAATGTTCCCTAAGTTAAAGACCTCACATGAACTAAGAAAGACTCCTTTGAACATTTATTTGCATGTTCCATTTTGAATTTTTTATATGGCCACCTTGCATAACACAACTTGCATTCCTATGGAGCCATCGTGTTTGTTTATGAGCTCCAAGCATACAAAGTTTTTCTTGTCTCCTGAAGCACGAAATACCATTTCTCTTTGTGTGGTGCCTTATTAAAGTCATCAGGAGGAAAACTTTGGTATGGTTGAGTGGGAAGCCCAATCCAAGGAATCAATTTACGCATAGCCACTTGCATGTGGATGAGTGCATACCATCCATGAGTGTATGTTTTTCACCTTTTAGGACTTCTCACTCGGTGGAAAGCTAGAATATTTGTCACCTCAGAGTGAGTGTGAATTTTTCTAGACAAACAACCTAGATTTGATCCACATCAGAATGGGAAAATAGTCAAAGCTTGATCTGATCCATTTCTTTCTTTTCTTTTTCTCTTTTTCATTTTTGGCAATGTATGATTGGTCTTGTCATTTCTCATTACATCATTTTTGTGTGCATTCTTTTGTTCTTATTTTTAGTTTGTCCATGGCATCTTGATCTTGGGGGATTGATCACCCCTCTTGATTACTGTTGTCTCATCTTGCTTGCATTGGTTCATTGGAACCCCTCTTGGTGCATGTTTTTCTACTTTAGTGTGAGTTTGAAGCAAGTTCCTCCTCTCACTAAAGTGGGGGCTAAATGTAGTGTTAAAAAAAGGGTCCTTTGACATTTTCTGCACTCGTTTGAGTCCTTATGGATTTTGGCTTAATTTTTCCTTGATTTAATGTTGTAATGTGGATAACACATTCACATTAGGTCTTGGGCACTTGTGAACTAAAAGGATTCAAATGGTAACTTACCTAAGTGTTTTAAAGTGTTGTGACATACTTTCACACTTTTCTAGAGTCTTGTTAATGTATTTCACATATATAACCTCTTTTCATGATTTACCAAGCCTCATTTCAAAGTGTTGTATCATACCTTCACACTTTTCTAGGATTTTCATTAATGATTGGGATTTCTTATGCTTTAATTGGCCCCATTTTGCATCCACAGGCCTTACTTATGTGTATTTTTGAGAATAATCTCAATAAATATCATTTAAAACATCAAAATATCAAAACCCACCTTAAATTGCCTAAGGTGGGACTAATTCACCATTATGGGAGAATGAGTCCCCTTAGGTTTGACCCACTCATCTAGGGTGGTGAATGAGTTCCCTTTAACTCAAAATTCAAATTCAATTCAAAATTTCGGCGGGTTTTTATTCTCTAAGATTTAAGGTTGGCCTATGATGTTGTAATCTTGGGAATTATTGCATAATTGAGTATAAATACAAGCTTTTTTCTCTCATTTTCATAACTAGCATATTTTACAAGCATTCATGCATATAGTTCACAAGAGCATTTGAGCATTCATAAGAGAATTTGAGGCATTTCAACAATAGATTATCAAGCATTCAAGATCTCCTTCAAGTTTCATTCATCATGTCAAAGTTTGCTTGCATCATGTTGTTTTAGAGCTAACAATTGTGGTGTACAATTTGTAAACATTGCATTCAAGATCTATCAACATATAACTAGAGTTCAAGTCCACATCCATTGGAGCCATTATCTACATGTTTGCAATACCTTATTTCTAGGGTTTAGTGAGTTGCACATCATTATTTTTTCATTCATCATTCTCCATTCTATTTCAATTCATTTCAAGGGTTTAATTACCAACAAGGGGTTTGATCAAGGAAATCCCCTATTCACTAACCCCACAACATTTTCCCCTCTTCTTGTGTGTGATTTGTAGGTCTAGGTTGTATATTTACCAAGAATTTAAGATTGGAAAGGTGATCAAAACAAGTCAAAGTTGTCAAAGTCCTAAGAGAAGCTTGGAGAAGGCCTATAGGCTAAATTCTGCAATTTCGGATCCAAAAACTAGTTACGAAGAGCAGAGTAGACTGAGGGCTAGAGTTTCTTATTTTGAATTTCAAAAAACCCAAAAGTGGAATAATTCTCCACTATTGGTGAATGAGTCCCATTGTGCAAGCCTAAACATTAATTTTGCATATCTGAGTACCCATTCGTTCAAAACTTGTTCCTAAACATTTTCTAGAAAAGTGGACTAAGTCACCCTGCTTGGTGTATGAGTCCCATTCAACATCAATAGCATGTTTTTTAATGATAAAAAGCTCCATTCCATCTTCAACAAGTTTTTAGGTGCACATCTTCAATTTCATAATCTACATACATTCTTAGGTCATTTAGTATTAGTTTGCATACCACACTATGTTTTCAAACATTTTTCATTTTCCAAGCTTACACTTGGTGGTGAACGCTCATTTGTTCTTATCATTTACCTAGAACTCTCCCTTTGTCATATTTCAATCTTCTTTGCATTGAAATTCAAGGATTTTTTCTTGAGTGAATAGTGAAGTCTTTTCTCTCTCCTTTTAGGTCCAAAACCTTAGAAGTGAAAGAAAGCACAAAATAATCTTATTCAAAATCAAACCCTAATAAACAATGAAGTACAAATAAGCATAAATACATAAAACATGGAATAATATTACCAAAGAGTCTTCATACAACCATTGATTCACCTTCATTACACTTATCTATTTTTCTTGAATATGATAACTGCCCTCAGATTTTTGAGTATGGAAATAGCCCTAATGACAATGAAAAAGAAAAATACTGAAGAATTTAATTGAATAAGATGCACTTAAGTTGACAAGATAGTAAGAGATATCTCAAGATAGCTTGTAGATGCAATATACTAGGTGTAGATAGCTTATGGATGGACTGACAATGGAAAAATAGATGTCTTTTATAGAACATCAATTTTTCATGAAGGGATAAGATTAAAAGGTTAATTTGAACTAAAGATCAATGGCCAAGAGTGAAACATGTAATATGAAATAATGTTAGGGTAGAATTAGGGAAAATGATAAGGATGGATGGTTATGATTATAAATATAAAATAATTTAATCAAGGGTGGAGGTTAATTGAGACATGGATAGATAAGGATTGATATGGATAAAAAGATGAGAGGAGATTAAATAATAATAAATTATTTAATCTAGGTGGCCAATCAATAATTAAATAATTAAAAGAATTATCTAATTATAGAAGAATGTTACAAAGGGAATCTTTTGAATTAAATAATAATTTAATTCAAAGTTTCAAGAGAGTGGACCAATTAAATAAATTAAAATTTATTTAATTATTTAATTCAAGCAATTAAAGAATTGTCTACATGAAATCGGCTCACAAGGGAAGAAGACATTAACAAGGAAGGTGTTAAGTTTTTCTCTGAACTTTTGTTAGCCCCCCACAATAGGAGTGATAAAAGGTTAAATGATGAAAATGAATCACTGGATGCAATCCCTAATCTTATAAGTGATGATGATAATTATTGGCTCTTGAGGCCTTTCACCATGGAGGAGTTAAAGAATGTAGTATTTTCATTTCCTCCAGACAAGGCTCCTGGTCCTGATGGATTGACAACCTTATTTTTCCAAAAATGTTGGGATTTTTTGTTTTATGAACTTCTTTGGGAATTGGAAGGATCTAGGAGAACAAGGTCAATTTTTAGGAAATTTAATATAAATAATATTTCAATCATACCAAAGGTAAAAGAGCCTAAAACATTTGTAGAATATATACCTATTTCATTATGTAACATAGTTTACAAGATCTTCAGCAAAGCAATTTATTTAAGATTGTAGCCTCTCATACCAAAGATTATTTCTCAAGAGTAAGGAGGTTTTGTTCTGGGAAGGGATAATTTCGAGGGGGCAATAGTTGCACATGAAGCTCTTCAAATAATAACCTGATTAAAGATTCATTCATTCATTGTCAAAATAGACATGATGAAAGCCTATGATAAGGTAGACTATGATTTTCCCAATAAAGTTCTTGCAAAGTTTGGCTTTTGTTCAAAATGGTGTAGATGGATAATGTTCTACCTATCTGGAGAAAAGTTCTCAATCATTATTAATGGGAGTTCTACAAGTTTTTTTAACGCAACACAAGGAGTTAGGCAAGGGTATCTGTTATCACCTTTTTTGTTCATCATTATGGCACAAGCTTTAAGTAGATTTATCCATCTAAAGCACAACCAAGGTTTATGGCATGGATTTAAGTTATCAAATTCTAACATTCTAGCCACACATTCTCTCTTTGTAGATGACACTATTCTCTTTGGTAAGTATACACTAGCTGAAGCTAAACAATTTAAAGAAGTATTGGAGAAATATTCATCAGATTCAAGAAAAAATATTAATTTTAATGCATCAAAATACAAAATATATATTTTAAATACTTCTGATGATGTGAAAGATAAAATAGTGAAACTTTTGGGTTTTCAAGAAGCGGAATTGCCATGTACTTATCTAGGGATTCCTTTCTTTAAGGGCTCGAACAAGGCACAATATTGGGATAAGGTAATTTTGATAGACTCAAGTCAAGAATTCGGATGTGGAAAGCCAGGTGGTTATCACTTTCAGGAAGAAATCTTCTTATAAAATCAATTCTAACATCAATTCCTAATTATTTTCTAGCTATCCTCAAAGCTCCTTGTTTTGTAATATTAGAAATTGAGAAAATTATAAGAATATTCCTTTGGAAAGGAAATATCAATGAGTAGAAGAAAGTGCCTCTAATATCTTTAGAAGGCTTGGAAAAATGGAGAAAGAAAGGTGGGGTATGAATACAACATTTTGTGGAGGAATAAAGCCTTTGGTGCTAAGCTAGCATGACAGATGTATACAAAACCTGATGCTAAATGGAGCAGGATACTACAAGCTAAGTACTTAGATAATGAAAACCCATCAAGAATTTCAATAGTTGTTAATCCTCCCAAGGGATCTGCCATTTGGAATTTTATTCTAAATAGTAGGGACATCATTACTAGGTTTTCCTCTTGGGAAGTTAATAATGGAAGAAGTGTAAAGTTTTGGTCAGATTCAAGGAATGGGAAACCTCCATTGTCAGATAATTTGGATTTGGAAGATGTAAGAGAAATTTTATCGGAAGCTTGGGGTGAAAGGTTGATAGATTATGTGCAATCTACAGATTCCTTAATAAGGAAAGTTATTTAGAAAAAACCTTCAAAAAACCTACTAAATGCTCAATAGTGTGATTGGTTTTGAATTTTGATTAAGGAAAGAGTAGTCTATCAATTAGGAAAACCAGAAAAAATAATTTGGGCAGCGTCAAAGGTTGGGATATATTCAGTAAAGGAAGGGTATGCAGTTTTAAGTCAAGCCAAACATAATACACAACCCTAAAGAGCATTTTCTTTTTGTTGGAATAATAAAGTATTTCCCAAGGTAGGAAGCTTTGCTTGGATTGCTTTACAAAAAAGAATTTTGACAAGCAACCAATTAGTAAAATTTAAGATAGTTGACTCCTTTAAGTGTCTGTTATGTGAAGAAGCGCTTGAAACAATAGATCACTTACTTTTACAATGTAGTTTTGCTCAACAATGTTGGGATTATATTAAGAATAAGTTATATCTATTCATTCCTCTTCCAAATAGAATTTGGGAACTTTTTCAAAGCTAACCTTTATTATACTGATCATCATTTTTTGCATGTATTTGGTATGTGCTTCCCATGATTTTTTTTTGGAACATATGGTGGGAATGTAATCTTAGAATCTTTAGAAAGATTAAATCTTTAGTTGAACTTACAAATTTGAAAATTGAAAAGGAAATTTCCGAAGGGGTTAATTCATATGTTCAAAAGGAAAAAATGGTGAATTCATTGTTTACAAACTCAGATAGTTATATGTTGAAGAATTGGAAGGGAATCAAGTTACCATTTCATGGAAGTTTACTCAAAAGAAACAATCAAAAAGTGGAAAAAAGTTCACTCAAATGGAAACCTCCTCAAGAAGAGTTCATAAAACTAAATTTTGATGGAGCATCAAAGGGAAATCTAGGAAATTCAAGAGCAGGCATTTGCATTAGGAATTCATTGGGGAAAGTTTTAGCAGCATCTTCAATCCATCTACAACAAGGCACAAATAATATTGCAAAATCTCAAGCTCTATTGTTGGGTTTAGAGTTGGCATTGCACTTCAGGGTTTCAAATTTACATATAGAAGGAGATTCAATGATAATTATTAATGCTTGTAGAGAAAGAATGTTTCATAATTGGAATATAAGTTATAGATTGTAGAAAGCATGGTCACTCTTAGACAGGTTTCAGGCCTCCATAATAACTCATACGTACAAGGCAGGCAATAGGGTTGCATATTTTTTAATAAATATGGGAAGTGATGCTCATGAGCTAAGTACTATCAATGATACAAGCCAAATTAATGCTTATCCACAATTGGTGGATTTAATGCAAAGGAATCTAACTAAGATTTAGATTTTGTAAGTAAGGTGATTATATGAAGGAAAATAAGCATAATAAACTTTGGGGTGGCTAAAGATTATGATGCGCATGCTCAAAATTAGATGGTTTGTATAGTTCTTGAAGGTCACATGATCAATAGTGTTCATTTAATCAAGGAAAATTTGGATGCCTTCATCTAAGTGAAACCAAGAAGATAAAATTATTATCTTCTATTTTAAACTCACTCAGTTGTAGCGTGCTCTCACTAAAGTGGCTTGGCATGAGGTTTGGAGCAGGGCTAAATTGAGATTTCCAAAGAATATAGTTTATGGTTGCTATTGAGGATTTCATGTTAGTAGTGATTGGAGAGGTTGGAGGGTGTGTGGGGCTATATTTCTACCCCGCAATAGCATTTAGAGTGGTTGGTGGGTGTGCGAGGCCATATTACCACCCCGCAGTGGTGATTGGAGAGGTTGGCAGGTGTGCGGGGCCATACCGCCACCTTGCGATGACGTTTGGAGAGGTTGGTGGGTGTGTGAGGCCTTATCGCCACCTTGCATGGGTAAATTAAATGGATGGTGGTAGAGCGGGGGTTACCCCACCACCCCGTAATGGTGATTGGATAGGCTAGTGGGTGTATGGGCCACCTTGCTACCCCATGATGGTTTGAGAGATAACATGCGATAGCACAGGTGTTGCACCAAACCAGATAGTACAAAGGGAGAATTGACAAGTAGTTCCATTCATAAATTTCATGGTGCACTCACAAGTTGTTTCGATCATCTAAGCTTAGGTAGTAGGGCAGGAGGAGCAAGGAGAAAATCTAGTTCACTATACACATAGGGGTGTTTAAAATTTAAAGAATAGCTTTTTGTTCTATGTTGAAATTTTGTATTGTATAGGGGATAAATTTGGGCATTCTGATAAAAGTTTGGTAGCTGGGTTGTTAAATATTCTTCCATGTAAAACTCTAGGTTGCATAGTCTTTTTCTTCTAAAGGAATTTATGTAATTATCTATTATTATATTAATATAATATATAGGTGTTTTTCCTTTTGTGACAAAAAAAATTATATTGTACAGTGGAATAAACAATTAAATAAATAAAATTTATTTTATTAATCATAGAAGAAATAAAGGTAAAAATGGATTAATTAAATGATTAAAATTATTTATTTAATAAAAGATTTATGACCTTAGGAAATAATCAAGTAATTAAAATTGCTTAATTATCAATGATGAAAGGGGAAATAATGAAGAATTTAGAAGTTGCGGGCCTAGGACAATTTTTTTAGTGTCTACATTTTTCTCCTCTTTGATACAATGCAGTTTATAGCATTGTGTAAAAGAAATTTAATTCAGAAATATGCCCCATTGTAAAGAGGATGAGGAAGGATGACTAGCAGGGTTGTGGTATGCACCCTTGAGAGGACATGTGGGTTCAAAGAACATGAGTATTCTCTCGAAATGGATTAGAAGAGTAGAGGATGAATGATAGAAGAAATGCTAGTATGAAGGATATGCATGTTAACATGGTGTTAGCAGAGACAACTTATATATGTATATTTTTCTATGCAAGGCTTTTCATTAATCATCATTGGGTGATAAAAGAAACAAATGGACAACAAAAACCATGGTATGACATAGTCCAGGGTGTGCAAGGTCATCCACTTGCAAAATAGACACTCACAAACAAGGAATGTCCTAGCTCACACTAAAGGAAAAGTTTCCCTAGTCTTTTGCAAAGACAATCCGTAAATAAAAATTAAAGAAAAGAGTCATGAAACATCATTTCTCCTTTAAATCCTTCATGGGACATCCTTGAGAGAGATAGTAACATGACTCAGAGACAAATAAAAAAAAGATAAGACAAAATAGCCCGAAAAGTTAATAGCCATTCAAAGTGCTTTCCAAAATTTGATTGTTTGATGTTTAGTTGACTAGATGATTGACAAATTGATTAGTGGTTTGATTTTTTGACAAGGCCTTGTTTCAGGGAAGAGACATGTCATATAAGATGTTAAGTTTGGTTTTGACCATGTTACCACCTGTATAAGGAAAGTGATAAAGTTTGACTAATGACAATGTTTGGTTTGAGGAAGGACACATCATGTATAAGACATATGTTGACTGATTTTATGTTTTGATGTCTGACCATATTGATAATTGTCTGATTTGACCAGGTGACTTTGTTGACTTGTTTGTCTTGTTCCTACATGAATTTTTTTGATGTTCTAATGGTTGTTTGTGTCTAAATTGACATTGTCTTATTTATTGTGACTGGCGTGAAAAGCCCTAAAAGACCAACCTAGGTGGCCTCAAGGGCTCATCAATAGATGGCCTTACCTATGTAATGATGCGTAGAGACCTCATAGTTAGACATGATATGACTTTAATTGTAATAACCCATTCAAAATTATTACTTAATTATTATTATTGTAAATGAAACATGAATGTAGTACTCCAAATTAAAAAGACATAACTAGTGGCTAAAGTCAATCATAGCTACACATGTCCATTTAAATGAGTCAAGATTCTTATATTCACATCAAAAGTCAAATTACAATATCAGGTTTGACTTGGATCCTAAGGCAATAAAATCATTACATAGTACATTTTTCCATCAAGTACATGAATGGATTTTCATTAAATTACATCATAGACTATAATATTCTAGTGAACAACTAATACGAAGCTTACACTTCCCTGGTATTCTTTTGACTTGAAGAATTCCTGACCCTACACGAAAAGTTTAGCAAGAGAACTGTTGGAAGATGGTCAACACTCCCCTCGAGATTCGTGACATGGACTAACCGCCTCCCATGGATCCATTAACTTTGGTAGTTGTATTAGGCATTAACATGTCAATGTTTTGGTGCAACAACAACTATGGGCCAACAAGTGCTATTAGATCCAAATGTGTCAGGTTTGAATCCCCTCGGGTAACGTTGAGGGGGAATTTTTCGGTAGATGGTCATCGTTCCCCTCAGGATTCATGACATGGACTAACCACCTCCCATGGATCCACTAACTCTGCTAATTGTATCAAACATTAACAGTTTGATATTTTGGTGCAACGACAACTATGGGCCAACAAGAACAATCTACAAGGTGGAATCTACTACATGCCAAAACATCAACATGAAATTTCTATCCATATGTAAGAAAATAAAGTGTAAGATCTATGCTACGAATAGAAGAGAGTGAAATCATTGAGTTCATTCATACATATATAATGAAATATATTGCTTGGCCAAGCATAATAAGTGTGTTGCAACAACAACAAACAATAGGTTCTCGTAAAGCAAACCTATACTATTTGAACTCCATTTTAGCACCCATCTTGGAAGGTAACTTTCTACTATAATAGCTATGTTATAGAAAAATGGTCCCTTGACATTTTCATGGCCTTTTAGGTCTTTATTCATGATGCTTGGTCCATTTTGCTTTGATTTAGTGTTGTAATGTGGCTTAAACATTCACATTAGGTCCTTTAAAATTAAAATTATGATGTCTTGTGAAGATGTTGTGAAGTGTTGTAAAACATTTCTACACTTTTCTAGACTCTT
This sequence comes from Sequoia sempervirens, assembly GCA_007258455.2. Taxonomy (NCBI): domain Eukaryota; kingdom Viridiplantae; phylum Streptophyta; class Pinopsida; order Cupressales; family Cupressaceae; genus Sequoia; species Sequoia sempervirens. The sequence goes on from VDFB02193867.1 coordinate 93,271,386, forward strand.
TTCATTAGAAATCACCTAAAAACCACCTTTTCATCACTTATTAAGTCCTATTTTGAAGTGTTGTAAAGTCTTGCAACAAGATTTCATGATTTTCTAGGCTTGATTTCACTATTTACACCTTTCTTATGCTTTATTTGACCCCTTTATGCCCTTGTAAGGCTTAATTAAGTGTGTTTTTGAATGTAAACCCTAAAAACAACACTAAATACAAGATAATTCCTGACACCCACTTACAATTCCAAGGTGGGACCCATTCACCATGGGTGGTGAATGAGTCCCTCTTGGCTCAAAATTCAAAATATTTCAAATTTTCTTTCGGGTTTTTATTCAAAATCACCTTATGTCGGCCTATGATGAGGTATTATTGGGTTAGTTAGGTAGAAGTTTGCATAAATAAGTGTTTTTCTCCTCATTTTACACCTCCTAATCTCACAACTCAGTCAAGCATTCAATCATCCATTAAAGCACTTTGCATCATTCAATCAAGCATCAATCAAGTATCTTGGAGTAGCCATTGATATACCTTTAGATTTCTTCAACAAGGTTGGTGAGTTTAGGACATTTTACATGTTCATTCATCTTTCCTTGTTCATTTCATTCCATTTCTTCATTAAGGGTTTGATTACCAAAGTGGGATTTGACCAAGGCAAATCCCTATAACCTAACCCTTAACCATTCTTCCCCTTTTGCATGTGTGTTTGTAGACTTTTGTATGCAAGTTTATCAAGAATTTAGGTGTTGAAAGGTGGTCAAGAAGTCAAAAAAGTGTTTCAAGTAAACTATAACCTATTTCAAGCTTGGAGACATCCTACAGTCCATTTTCTACATATTTGACTTCGTCAACCTGACAAGAAGATAATTTCAGATCTTGTGCTACATAATTGGTCCTTGATTTCATAGAATTTTGGGAGAGGATTAATTTTCCATTAGTGGTGAATGATTCCCACCTTAAGGCTGGAAATCTAGATTTTGTCAGATTCTGGATCCCGACACTTAGAAACCTATTTCCATAAGTTTTTATCAAAAACGGGATTGATTCACTATCAGTGGTGATTGAGTCCCATTGGTGATTTTTCAGTGATCTCTATCAACATGCATGACACTCTAGATTCTTCATTCTCTACCTAGGTGCACTCTAATTTAGCCTTCTTCTTTTATGTCTTGCATTCATTTATGTTTTAGTTCATGCTTGCATATCACATTATGTTTTCAAACATTGCATATTTCTTAGGTTTTACATTCATAATCATTCAATTACTTAGCTTAGTTACATTTAGATAATCTCATTTAGTCCTAATTACATCATACACATCCTAATTTGAGTGAACCATATTGTTTTTTCATGAGGTTTATCTCTCTCCTTTTAGGTTACACATCCTAAGAGTGCAAGAGTAGCCTATATGCCTCACGCCTAAAAATATATGGTTCATTTTGGTAAACCTGCATATTGAATGTCATATCATTCTAACTTTCATTTATATTTGCATCCTAGGACTTAATTGCATTGTATTTTGCATTATTTTTCAATCCTAGGGTTTCTTAAAATTGCATTAGTGAAATACTCATTTATACTTCATTTTTGCAAATCATATCATTCCAAAACTGAAAATTTGCATTTGCATCCTTAGTTTGCATTTGCAAGGCATTACAATCACTTTTAATTTTTTGAAAAAAACAAAAAATATCATAATTGGACTCATTCCTCACCATGGGCGAATTAGTCCACCTGCACATTTCATATTGCATTTTCAGGCATTTTTTTGGGTAATTGCTACATTTTTGTTCTCTATTGTTGTTTCTCTATTTCAGTTTGTAGAATTCTTGTTATTTTCATTCTCACTCCTAGATTACATTGTATTTTCATTCACCCCATCTTTTGTGGTACTTTTATGAGTGTTTGGTGCCCCATTGATAATACTTTAGTGAGATGAAATTCTAGAATCATGGCTTCCCATGATAGAATTTTCGTTGTGGACCTTGGCATCTTGAGATATCCTACTCCTAGTATGGAAAATGGTGCATTAGGCATGGATACTACCACTACTATTCCTACAACTTTCCATCCAATGAATGTTGACACACAAAACAATTCCATTTTGCAAGACAAAGTCATTAGTATTCATGAGGATTTTGCACATTTAGAACTAGATTTTTCCCTTGAAAACCTTTCCACCACTGCTATACCTGTGATAGAAAACCTTCATTGTTTGATTGAAAGTGATGATGGCTTACAAGTTATGAAAATAATTTCTAATCTATACAATATACATGTTCCTTGTACTTCCTAATCTGCAAACATTGTTGTGAGCCAAGGAGAACCTCACATTCCTCCTCCTTCGACCGTAGCATCCATACAACCTGATACCACTCCTCAAGTTACAACAACTATACAACAGGTTAGTCATGTGACTCCTTTTTCTATTCCAACTAGCATTCCAAGTTCTTTTGTCGCATCACATATTCCTTCTTCCACCTTCACCCCTCTAGGTGTCCCTTTCACTTCCCCTAACATTACATACACCCCATCATGATTTTCCCTTCCACCTCATACTACTTACACTGATCCCATCACTACACAACTCTTTCAAACAATTTCATCCATGCAACAAAAATTTCCACCATTAGTCAAAGTCAAAATGCTCCACCCACATATCATGTTTGTAGTAATCCATTATCCTTAGAAATATTACACACATAGATGCCACAAGGAATTGAAATGCCTAGGTTTGAGAAATACGAAGGTAAATGAGACCCTACTAATCATTTCAATGCTTATACAACCTTGTGTAGTGAATTTGTCTTTGATGATAAGCTGTTAGCGAAACTTTTTCCTAGGACCTTGAAGAACACTGCATTGGAGTGGTTTTCAAACTTACCCAATCATTCAATCTGATCGTTTAATGAACTTGTGGATGCTTTCATAAGTCATTTCCAAGTCCATATGACTCCTAAAAAGACAATGGCTAATTTAATGAGATGTAAACAAAATGTTGATGAAAGAGTAACTGATTTCATTTCACGATATCAGTCATTGTATGCTCAAATTGATGTCAAGATTCTTGATTCACATCTGCAAAAGATTTTTATCAAAAAATTGCGCACTCACCTTCAGGATAAGTTAACTATGATGAAATTCCCTTCGTTCATTTATTTATGCACGACCCTTTGTGACTATCACAACTTGGTTTCTATTCATGACTCAAAGTCCACTTCTAACCAAGCTGAGAAGTCTAAGAAAACCAACCAAAACAACACGCAAAACTTTAGAAAACTAAATAGAGGCTTCTTATAGTTCAATATGCCTTCTCTGCAACCAACCCAACCTATTCAAATTCAAGTGGCAACTATCAAAGGAGCAATTAAATATACTTATGGGGACCTAAAGAGACAATTTACTCGCTTACCCGATACCCTCCATAAAATAATTAACCAACTACTCCAACAACAAATGATCACTTTGCCTACCATTAAACCACTTGATACCACCAAACCTTTACTACCCACCTTTAAACCTGATGCTTATTATCATTTTCATCACCAAAATGGACATGACACTAAAGAATGTAAGTGTCTCAAACACTTAGTTCAAGACCTCATTGATTCTGTTCGTTTGTCCATTGCAGGTGTCAATGATCAAGGCAATAAATCCATTGCACCCCCTAACCAGAATTTACAAATTTTTACCAACCCTATGCCGAAACACAATGTTTCATTTGTCAAGGCTAGTGAACCTTCAAAAACTAATGTAATGAATGTTGATACAAATACTGAACAACCTAATATAACTCCAAATCTTACCCAAGTTAATCCTATGGATGAACTTGTGGGTATGATAGATGTTGTCCCTCGTAAGGGCCCAACCAAAAAATCTCTTGATATTACTTTTTATTCTCATGATATACTTAAAAAGCTTCCCGATGGTCCTCTTTTCATAGCTAGTAGAATCTATGATAAGCCCACTAATGGGATATTAATAGATCCCACCTATGGAAAGAATGTGATCATGGAAGCTCGTTTTTATTATTACACGATCTCTATCAAGATGATTATAACAAACCAAATGCATGGATTAAAACACATACTAGTTTTACGTGCCCTACGATCAAATCGATCATACTCCAATTACAAATAGGACCCAAAATTTTGGAGGTAACATTTTCTATCATTCCAAAATCAAACCAATTTCGTCTACGATTAGGTCATCCTTGGCTCCACTCAATGAAAGTGGTCCCATCAGTTGTTCATAAATGTTTTAAGTTTCTGCATGGCAATGAAATATTTACCATACACCATAGTGGCTTTAATCCTTTATCCTCTAAAGGTATTTTTTCCTTAGAAGCCTTTTGGCCTGAACCTATGGAACCCATCACCCCTTGAAAAGATTTCTTTTTCATATCCTATCAAAAGTTCAAAACAAAACACATAGCTGAATTATCTCTTCATAACATGTCCCCGTCCACTTCCAAATCCTCCTATCCTAGATGAAACCATGCTTTATCTTGAGTCCGACATTGAAAAAAAAATACAACCTCATGAGCAATCAACCATAGACACTTCCCCTCCATCGTTTAATTGACAAAGAGAAAATGAAACCAATTTATCATGCCTTCTCGCATTAAACAAGTGTATAAAGCCAAAGAGAAAGTGATTGACCCATCTTCAGTTTCTTTCGTTCTTCCCCCTCTGGGAGAAAAAAAACCTATGATGGATCAACCCACTCTTACACCTCAACAACTTCAAAATAAAATAAAATGAAACCACGGTGCTAGGGAACGCAGGCATCATTGTTGTCTCCTTGCTCATCAGTCTTGAATGAATGAAAAAAAAGAAAACCAACCTCTATCTTTGATAGAAGGAAAAGATGATCACCCTCTTTCTCTTGACCCACCACACGAAACAACATTACAACTATCACAACAAAATGATTTGATCCAACAGCCACAACTTATGATACATCCTTCCTTGGAAATAACCCTTCATCCTCCTATTGTAATCAGTCTTGATGATGATGATGATGACAAGGAGATCACAAAAATAAATGAAGAAGTACATAACGATCTAAACTCTTTATTTTCCTCTACCATGAGCTTAAATGATAAATATCCTATACCAAGTGAAGAAAATGGTACATTTCCTAGTTCAACACTTGCAATTCTTCCTTTGGACAATCAACTACCCTCACAATACACTAAACATGATTGAGAGGAGGATGACTTGTTAGATGGTTGAATTACATTTGCTTTGCTAGCCTGTTACATTTTCTTTTTATTTTCTTTGGTGTGATTGTATGTGGGTATTGTGTTCCCCCGTAATGTGTGTTTGATGTTCTACTCTCTTTGTGCACTTCCTCTATTTGTACCTCCATTCTTCTATATGTCATGCATCTTACCCTTTCTTTTTCAATTTTTTTTTTGTTTTTCCTTTTGGGGATGACACAAAGCATAGAAATGCCCTATGTCTCTTCCATGTTGACCCAAAAGGTCCTTTTTCTTTTTCACTTAATTTTTTTTTTTTTTCCTTTTGGGGATGATGCAAAGTGTAGAGATGTCCTATGTCTCTTCCATGTTGACCCAAAAGGTCCTTTTTATTTCACTTTTGTTTTGTGTTTTCCTTTTTGGGATGATGCAAAGCTTTGAGACCACAATGTCTCTTCCATGTTGGCCCAAAATGGACTTTATTTTTCTTTTGTTTTCACTCTCTTTGTGTCATTATTCCAGTTGTATGCACTTTGGGAAATGATGACAATTTTGAGCTTTTTCATAAAAACATTGTAGCAATGAACATACTAACCCCAAATCCATAGATCCCTTATGTGTTTGGTGTGTTCCTTTCTAGGGGGAAACTCCCTTTCTTTTGTTTTCCTTTTCGTTTACATGATGCAACCTAACTTAGAAACATATGAATTGGCATAGGGGCTTTTCGAGTTGGCTCTCATATCTTTTTTCTTGTTTTTTTCATTTTATTTACTTTGCTACTTTAAAGTAATTGATCACGAATGATGTGTAGAAATTCCTTTAAAGTGGGGGCACTGGTAGATTTTGACCCATTTTTCGATGAGCCGCTGTCGAAATTCCAATTGACAGTCATCGAAAAATGGGTCAAAATCTACCAGTGGGGGAATACATTGGCATCATTTAATTTGAATTTTTGGTTCTTAGTGCAGCCTTCTCACTTCATATGATGCGTTTGTCACTGTGTGGATGACATTGGGTTTAATGTCCATAATTGTGATCTTTCAACATATTACATTCCTCTTGGTGGCCTGATGCAACACATTGCCTCCCCTACGTTGAAAAAATACTATTCTTTCATTGGTCCTCTCTTGGAGACATTAGACACAATGTTACCTAAGTGACAGTCCTTGCATGAACTTAACAAGACTCCTTTGAACATCTTCTACATTTTTTCATTTTACATTTTTTCCACCTTGCATAATGCAACTTACATTCCTGTGGTACTATCCTCTTTGTTCATGAGTTCCAAGCATACAAAGCTTTGCTTGTCTCATGAAGCATGAACCAACATTTTCCTTTGTGGCACCTTATGAAAGTTATCAAGAGGTATAACTTTGATATGGTTGAGTGGAAATCCCATTCAGCAGCATGAATTTCCCCATAGCCACCTATGTGTTTGTGAGTGCATGCCAACTAGCATATGTATTTCACATTTTGGGCTTTCTCAACCAATAGATCACCATGTGTTCTGTAACCCTAGAGTGAGTATGCATCTTCTTTTTTGGACAAACAACCTAGATCTGATTCACAACTAGTTGAACAAATGATCGAAGCTTGATCTGACCTTTTTCTTTTCTCCTTCTCTCTCTTTTTCTATTTCACATGTGTTTCCTTTCTTCTTATGTTTAGTTTTCCATGGTATCTTCATCCTGGGGGCTTGATCATCCCTCTTGATCGTTGTCATTCCATCTTGCTAACATAAGTGCATTTGGACCTCTCTCTCAATATGCATGACTACTTTAGTGTGAGTTTGAAGCAAGTTCATCCTCTCACTAAAGTGGGGACTAAATGTGTTGTAGAAAAATGGTCCCTTGACATTTTCATGGAATTTTAGGTCTTTCTTCATGATGCTTGGTCAATTTTTCTTTGATTTAATGTTTTAATGTAGCTTACACATTCACATTAGGTCCCTTAAAATTTAAATTATGATATCTTGTGAAGGTGTTGTAAAACATTTCTACACTTTTCTAGACTCTATTCACTATAATTCACCTAAAAATCACCTTTTCATTACATATCAAGTCCTCTTTTGATGTGTTGTAAAGTCTTGTAACAAGATTTCATGCTTTTCTAGGCTTGATTTCACTATTTACACCTTTCTTATGCTTTATTTGGCCCATTTATTCCCTTGTTAGGCTTAATTAAGTGTGTTTTTGAATGTAAACCTGAAAAACAACAAAAAATACAAGAAAATTCTTGACACCCACTTACAAGTCCAAGGTGGGACCCATTCACCATGGGTGGCGAATGAGTCCCTCTTGGCTCAAAATTCAAAATATTTCAAATTTTCTTTCAGTTTTTTATTCAAAATCACCTTATGTCGGCCTGTGATGAGGTATTATTAGGTTAGTAAGGAGCAAGTGTGTATAAATAAGTTTTTTTCTCCTCATTTTACTTCTCCTAATCTCACAACTCAATCAAGCATTCAATCATCCATTCAAGCACTTTGCATCATTCAATCAAGCATCAATCAAGTATCTTGGAGTAGCCATTGATATATCTTTAGATTTATTCAACAAGGTTGGTGAGTTTAGGACATTTTACATGTTGTTCATTTCATTCCATTTCTTTATTAAGGTTTGATTACCAAAGTGGTATTTAACCAAGGAAAATCCCTATAACCTAACCCTTAACCATTTTTCCCCTTTTGCATGTGTGTTTGCAGACTTGTGTATGCAAATTTATCAAGCATTTAGGTGTTGAAAGGTGGTCAAGAATTCAACAAAGTGTTTCAAGTCAACTATAACCTATTTCAACCTTGGAGACAACCTACATTCCATTTTCTGTAGATTTGACTCTGTCAACCCTACAAGAAGATAAGCCCAAATTTGGTGCTACAAAATTGGTCCCTGATTTTGTAGAATTTTGGGAGAGGACTGGTTTGCCATCAGTGGCGAATGAGTCCCACCTTAAGGTTGGAAATCCAAATTTTGTTATATTTTGGATCTTGACACTCAGAAACTTGTTTCCATAAGTTTTCATCAGAAGCAAGACTAATTTTCCATCAATGGTGAATGAGTCCCATTGGTGATTTTTAGTGATCTCTGTTAGCATTCAGGACACTCCAGATTCTTCATTCTCTTCCCTAGTGGACTCTGATTCAACCTTTTTCTTTTATGTCTTGCATTCATTTATGTTTTAGTTCATGCTTGCATATCACATTGTGTTTTCAAACATTACATATTTATTAGGTTTTACATTCATAAATAGTCAATTACTTAGCTTAGTTGCATTTAGATCATCTCATTTAGTCCTAATTACATCATGCACATCCTAATTTGAGTGAACCACATTGATTTTTCGTGAGGTTTATCTCTCTCCTTTTAGGTGAAACATCCTAAGAGTGCAAGAGTAGCCTATAAGCCTCACGCATAAAAATCTATGGTTCAATATCTATCTACCCTCTAGAAACAACTACCCATATGTGCTCTAGTCAACTATGGTATCAATATTCTATTCAAGTATTTAAAATATTCGTTCACATATGTCTTCAAAAGAAGAATAGAATATAGATTTTTATTCTAAACAAAAAATAGATTTATGATTCACAGAGTAATCCAACAATCAATCATTTCATTCTTATGACTATTTTCTATTTATCATCTTAAACATTTTCCTTTAAAAAAATGTACTAAAAACAAAATAAGGTATGTGACAAGTATGTGTATATACATAGACTTAGTCTATGTGCATACACATAAATGTGTCTACTAATGTTAAAGTTTTGTGCATACATTCTAAAATAATCATTAATCCATATTGTAATCTTAAGATAGTATTCCAATTGATGTTTCTTTGTCAAAATAAAGGAAACAAAACAATTTTATGCTAACAGTTTCACACATACTATTATTGCATTCTAACAACTGTGTTTCTCAAAAAAATTTGTTTACATAAGAACATTCTTTGTTTGAAAATAATAAATAATGTTTCTTACTAAACAGTTATAAAACAAGTTGTTCACATATGAACATTCACTGTGTAATAAAAAAAAGTAACTGTTTCCTACTAAACAGTTAACAAGAAATTTTTTTACATATGTACATTCATTGTTTGAATAGAATAAATATTGTTTCTTACTAAACAGTAATAAAACAAGTTGTTCACACGTGTAAATTTATTGTTTAAATAGAACATGCATTGTTTCCTACTAAATGGTTGTAAAACATGCTATTTTGAGCTATAAAGACAACTTTTTGACAAAAAAAAATTGTTTGCAAAAGGATATCCATTGTTTACATCAACACTATATTGTTTCAAAATAAATAGTTACATTTAAAGATAAATATTTTTATTTGCTCTGTTTATTGTCCTCAAGTTGTTACATGCTATAGGATCAATACAAATAATTGTTCATGGTTTTGAAATATAACTAGTTTTCCACAAAGTTCTGAGAATAAATAAACCAAATATCCTCGCTTCATACATAAGGACAAAATATCTATTATTCAATTTATTGAACACTCTGTTCAATGGAAATTTGATAAGCAATCAATTAGATTTTAGAAAACTATGTTCAACATGCTTGTCGATGAACTACTTGAGTAAATATCTCAACCAAGAAAGCATAGAAGCTTTCAGTTCCAATACACATGCCTTTTTAGGCTGCAACAAAACAAACTACACTTTCTCTAGATCAACCAATTACAATGGTCGGGTGTCTTCCTTTTAAGCATCTAAGACATATATTGAAATCTCCCAAGATGGCTTTTAGTTTATTCCATGCATGCAACAATATTAAACATGTGGGCTTTCATCTGTACATTTCACATTCAGGGGTCAACCCATTGACACTAGGTTCAAGCCAAGCACAACTTGGTGTTTCTTTAACTTAGAAGCCTTTTCATTATTCCTATAGAATGGGTGGACTTCCCCATTAAAAGACAATAAACATACATGCAAAGCTCTAAGAGATTTTGTTTAATTCGATTACAACTATCAACCCATTGACATTAAGCTTTTGACACAATAAAAATAAAAAATGCAGGGGAACATACCCCTTCCAAAGGATTGAAACTAATCCTTCTCAAACTTTATATTTGGAAACACATACAGTAAATTAGAATAAATTTTGATAGCCTACATAAGGCTGAGCATTTATCTTGTATATTAGAGATGATGGTCAAGCCCACATGGCTTAGAGTCTCAGCCTAACCTTGCTCATAGCTGCAAAGGCTTAAAATACATTATACTTTCCAAATAGTAGGTCATAGGCCATGCTATTATCAGATAGTGGGTTGGCGACCTTAACACATTTGGCCCAAGGCCAATACATTTCACAAATGACCACACATTATACTGCACTATGCAATCATACAGTGAAAGGATAGTTTTTTTCTTCCTTTATTCAATAATAACATTAAAGCTAATGTTTATGCAATAAGAGGGAATCATTTTACCTCCAATCAAACTTTTGGTGTCATTTCCTCTAATGTTTCCTTGTTTGAGATCATCCTATGCTTTTTCCTTTCAAATTTCCCCAATTTTTTGCCTCTCTTCTCTACTTTTTCATGTGGCTATACCACCAAAAGGATAGATACAATACACTATTTTTGCATGATTTTTTGGCAATAAAGTTACTACCATACCACCAACCTCCTCTGAATTTTTAATTATTAACATTTAAGAGGTGGCAGTCCACGTCCTTAGTGGATTCTCCTTATGATATCTCCTTCATTTTGAACAGACCAATTTAGAATATATCTCTTATCAACTTCAATTCAATGCAAATTTTATTATGTGTATGTTTATATGTGTATGTATGTATATATATGTGTGTGTGTGTGCTACGTGTGTCTATGTGTATGTAATATATATATATATATACATATATATACATTTATATTATGTATATATATAATATATATATATATATTTATATATGTATGTGTTCGATTTACGTGCATGTATATATATATGTATATATATTTATATATGTATTCTTTAAAATTTTCTTGTTTTGGAAGGGCTTTCAGGTTCCATACGCTATCTTTTAAAATAAAGAGCTTGACTTTTCATTTCGAGCATATATATCTATATATTTGTACTCTAAAGAAAAGAATTTTCTTTACAATCCTCACTTTCATTTCCTTCAAATCACAAAGTTTGAATAGACAATTTAATCTACAAACCATTCATTTTCAAGCACTGAAAGAATTTGAACCAGGAAAATTTTGTTCTCTTATTGATGCAAATTAGTTCAAATGCAATTCATCATGCCATTGTGGTCAGTGCACCTAGATTCCAACTGGCTTACCATTTGATCTAGCTAAACAATCACACTTCAATCATGTTCTCATCCTTCAACCTGTCACCCTACAACTTCACACACTTGCACTTGAAAAATTGATTAGTAATGTTCAATTCTTGGTAACATATAAAATATTTTTTTCAAACGTTCAAAAAGTCAACATCAGTCAACTTCTTTCATTCAAATTTTGAATATTCTAGAATCTCCATTTAATATTTAATTGAATTTCTTCAATAATTCAATTTACCATATTATGATAAATATGTAATAAAATTGGGTTATGACATCCTTCCCTTCTTGGAAGAGACATCGTCCCAATGTCTAGTAAGTCGAATAAAAGATCATCATATTGAATTTCGAACAATCATGTCTATTTCAACATCACATCAAAATATATGTCCATTTCAAAATGACATAAAAAATGTATGTATATTTCAACATCACATAAAAAATATATGTCTATTTCAAAATCACATAAAAAATGTATGTCTATTTTAACATCACAAAAAAATATGTCTATTTCAACATCACATCAAAAATGCATGCCTATTTCAACATCACATCAAAAATATTTGTCTATTTTAACATCACATAAAAAATGTATGTCTCTTTCAACATCAAATAAAAAATGTATGTCTATTTCAACATCACATCAAAAATTTATGTCTATTTCAACATTAGAATTTTAAAGCATGAAATTTCATAGTATGTCAATCCAAAATATTTCAAACAAAATTATTGAGTTTCTTTTTCAAGAAAGAAAATGTGGAAAGGAGTGTTTGATTTCTTCTGCATCCTCCCAAGTAGCACTGTCCTCTAAGTATTGGTCCCATTGGACCTTAAACTGAGCAATATCTCTACTCCACAACTTAATGTTACATCTATCTAGGATTCTAATGGGCTCTACTAGCACCACTCCTAGATCCTATACCTACAAGGATTTCCAATCAAGCACATGAGTCACATCGGGATGATATGGCTTAAGCAAGGAAACATGAAACACATGGGTATGTGCAGGATCATCATGGAAAAAACATGCCCTTACGTGGCAAAAAATTTAGAAAAATCAGAGTTAAGAAACTTGACATAAAAATTTGAATAAGTTATCTATATTATTTCAAAAATATGTAATAATAGAATTTGTAGAAAATTGAATGTAGTTTCTAAACTACTAGGTTTATTTTTATTTTTAAAATCTATTTGGTGAAAATTTGAAATTTCAATGCAGTAGTACTTAAATTTCAAGGAAAAAAAAAAGTAAGTATGTGTCTGACCACCCTAACCACAATAAAATGATAATATTTTTTTATAATATTATAGACATAAGTAGAGGACTCATGTCTGAATGTGATGCATATTTTTTTGTAATTTTTTTCCAAGTCAATAATTAATTATGAATTTTTTATTTCAACTTTTAAAAAATATAAAAACTCGTATGTCTGACCACTTTAACTTGGTCAAAACTTCATGAAATTTATTTTTTCATTTTTGAATCCTATAGTATGCAAAGCATATAATGTGATGCATGTTCTAGATTCAAAAAATGTGATACCATTTGAAAGCTATAGATGTTTTCCAATCAGCCTATCAATCAGGACTTTAGTCATAATTCAAATAGAAAATGAATAATAATTTTTTATCAAATTCAAAGTAAAGCATAATTTATATTCCTGGAAAGCTGAGAATATCCTTTAAAAAACCTTTTCATTTCATCAAATTTGGGTAAAAAAAAAGTCGTCAACCACATACCCTATAAATATGCATCATATCACCACTTTTTGGCCCATCATGATCCTGCACATACCCACATTATGAAGTCGAGCCACATCAGGTGGTAGAGCTAGTCTATATGCAACTGGGTTAATAACTTACAAGACATTAAATGGTCCCACATATCTTGGGGCCAACTCGCAAGACTTTCCAAAAGCAATAGAAATTTAATGAGGTTTAACTCTCAAGATAGCTTTGTCCCCTATTGCAAACTATCTAAGATTTTAGTTCTTTTCGGCATAGCTCTTCTATCAAACTTCCACCTCTTTCAATCTTCTCTTAATGACCCTCATTCACTCTTCCATTTCCTTAAGCATTTTAGGTCCTACTATGATCCTATCCTCCAATTTATCCCAACTAATGGGAGTATGACACTTATGCTCGTACAAGGATTCAAATGGTGCCATGCTTAAGGGTGTATGATTAGATTTATTGTAAGAAAATTCTACCAAAGGAAAATATTATTCTCACATATACTATTGGTCCATAAAATACATTCAAAGGATATCTTCGACTACCTAATTTACCCTCTCTATCTACCTATTAGTCTGAGGATGATAAATCAAGCTGAAATTTAATTTAGTCCCTAATACCACATTCAAGGTCATCCAAAATCTTGAGGTCATGTGTGTGTCCCTATTAGAAATGATAGTCTCTGGAACTCCATGCAAATGAAAGATATCTTGGAAAATTTTCTTAGCCAGGGTCAACAATCCATCCTAAAGGTTTCCAAGAATGAAGTGTGCAACTTTAGTCAACTTATCAATCACTACCAAGATAATATCATGCTTATTCTTGCTCAATGAAAATCCATACAAAATCCATATAATGATAAGAGGGACTCATTTGCCACCCATGGCGAATGGGTCCCACCTTGTACTTGTAAGTGGGTGTCAAGAATTAAGTCACATTTAATGTTATTTGTTAGCTTTACAATAAAAAATACACTTAATTAAGTCCTATGAGTGCATAAAGGGGTCAAATAAAGCATAAGAAGGGTGTAAATAGTGAAATCAAGCTTAGAAAAGTGTGAAATGTTGTTACAAGACTTTACAACACTTCAAAATAGGACTTGATAAGTGATGAAAAGGTAGTTTTTAGGTGAGTTGTAATGAAAATAGTCTAGAAGAGTGTAGAAATGTGTTACAACACTTCACAACACCTTCACAAGACACCATAATTTGAATTTTAAGGACCTAATGTGAATGCATAAGTTACATTGCAACATTAAATCAAATCAAAATAGATCAAGCATCATGAGAGAAAGACCTAAAAGACCATGAAAATTTCCAAGAGCCATTTTTCTATGGTACATTTATCCCCCACCTTAGTGAGAGGATGAACCTGCTTCAAACTCACACTAAAGTAGCCAAACACATCGAGAGAGATCCAAATGCTCTTATGCTAGCAAGATAGAATGAAAATGATTAAGAGGGATGATCAAGGCCCCAAGATGAAGATCCCATGGAAAAATAAACATAAGAACAAAGGAACACATATGTGAAGAAAAGGGAGAATTAGATTAAACTTCAATTGTTTGTCTAACTAGTTGTGGATTACATCTAGGCTGCTTGTTTGAAAAAGAGAATGCATACTCACTTTGGGGCAAGGGAACTCACGGTGGTCCACCAGGTGAGAAGGAACAAAATGTGAGAAACATACACTAGTTGGTATGCACTCACAAACACATAGGTGGCTATGGGGAAAGTCATGCCTCTTAATGGGCTTCTCGCTCAACCATATCAAGGTTATACCTCATGATAACTTTAACAAGGTGCCACAAGGGAAGATTTTGGTTCATGCTTCATGAGAAAAGAAAAGCTTTGTATGCTTAGAACCCATGAGCAAAGAGGATAGTACCACAAGCATGCAAACTATGTTATGCAAGGTGGTAAATATGTAAAGAGTGAAAAAATGTAAAGTGTAAAAGATGTTCAAAGGAGTCTTGTTAAGCTCATGAAAGGTCTATCACTTAGGGAACATTGTGTCTAATGTCTCCAAGAGAGGACTAATCAAAGAATAAAATATTCACAACTTAGGGGATGAAGTGTGTCGCATCAAACCACCAAGAGGAATGTAATATGCTAAGATAGATCACACTTATGAAGGACATCACACCCAATGTCATCCACAAAGAGACAAACACATCATATGAAGTGACAAGGCTGCACTAAGAACTGAGAATGCAAATGAATTATGGTAATGTATTCCCCCCACTTTAAAGGAATTTCTACACATCATTTTGTGAGCAATTACTTTGAAGTAGTGAAGAAAAAATGCAAAAAGAAAAAAAGACATGAGAGCCAACTTGGAAAGCCTTATGCCAAGTCATATGTTTCTGAGTAAGACTGTGTTATGTAAATAAAGAAGACAAAAAAAGAAAGGGAGTTTCCCCCCAGAAAAGAACACACCAAACACATAAGGGATCTATGGATTTGGGGTTAGTATGTTTGTTGCTGCAATGTTTTGATTAAAGAGCTTGAAACTGTTATCATTCCCCAAAGCACATAGAATTGGAAGAATGACATAAAGAGAGTGAAAATAAAAGAAAATAAAGTCCATTTTGGGTCAACATGGAAGAGACATTGTAGTCTCGTACTTTCACATCATCCCCAAAAGGAAAACACAAGTGAAAAGAAATGAGGTGAAAAAAAAATATTTTGGGTCAACATGAAGGAGACATTTCGGTCTCTCAATGCCCATAATCCCAAAAGGAAAACACAAAAAAGTGAAAAGAGAAAGAGAAGGTAAAGGGACCAATTGCATCAACATGGAAGAGACATAGGTCATCTCAATGCTTTGTGTCATCCCCAAAAGGAAAAACACAAAAAAAAAGTGAAAAAGTAAAAGGACCTTGTGGGTCAACATGGAAGAGACATAAGGCGTCTCTACGATTTGTGTCATCCCAAAAAGGAGAAACACAAAACAAAGCGAAAAAATAAAAGGACCTTTTAGGTCAACATAGAAGAGACATAGGGCATCTCTATGATTTACATTATCCCCAAAAGGAAAAACACAAAATACAAGCGAAAAAGTAAAAGGACCTTGTGGATCAACATGGAAGAGACATGATAGGGCGTCTCTATGCTTTGCATCATCACCAAAGTAGAAACTGAAACAAAGTGAAAAGTAAAGGACCTTTTGGGTCAACATGGAAGGACATGGGCATCTCTACACTTCCATCATTTCCAAAAGGAGAAACTCAAAAAAAGGCAAGGTCAATGTAGGACATATGAAGAATAGAGTCTGCAGACGGAGGAAGTGCACAAAGAGAGAGAGAACATCAAACACACATTATGGGGAACACGATACACACATACAATTGCAAAAGAAAGAGCAAAGAAAAGGAAAAAAATGAAAAAGGATAGTCAAGGGAATGCAAATCAGCCATCTAACAAGTCATCCACCTCCCAATCATGTTCAGTGTATTGTGAGGGCAGTTGACTGTCTAAAGGAAGAATTGCAAAGGCTGAATTAGGAGATGTACCAAGTTCTTCACTTGGTTGAGAGGATTTATCATTTAAGCTCATGGTAGATGAAAATAAAGAGTTTATATTGTTATGCACTTCATCTATTTTTGCAATCTCCTCATCATCATCATCAAGATTGATTACGATAGGAGGACGAAGGGTTATTTCCAAGGAAGGATGTATTAAAAGTTGTGGATGTTGGATTTGTTCATTTTGTTGTGAACTTCTCTCTCGTGATCATCTATTGCTTCTATCAAAGATGGAGGTTGATTTTCCTTGTTTTCTTCCATTCGTGACTGATGAGCAAGGAGACGATAATGACTTCTACATTCCCTAGCACTGTGGTTTTGTTTAATTTTATTTTGAAATTGTTGAGGTGTAAGAGTGGGTTGATCCACCATAGGTTCCTTTTCTTCTAGAGGGGGAAGTACGGAAGAAATCAAAGAAGATGGGTCAATTAATTTCTCTTTAGCTTTATACACTTGTTTAATGTGGGGAGACATAATGGGATTTGTTTCATTATCTCATGGGTTTTTAAAGGAGGAAGAGGGAGTTTCTAGGGTTAGTTGCTCATGGGATGGTACTGTTTATTCATTTTTAGACTTAGGCTGAAGCATTGTCTCATCTAGGATGGGAGGAGTGGAAGTGGATAGGGACATCGAGTGAAGAGACAAGTCAACTATTTGTTTAGCTTTGAAATTTTGATAGGCTATGAAAAATAAATGTTTATGAGGGGTGATGAGCTCCATAGATTCAGGCCAAAAGGCTTCTAAGGAGAAGTTACCTTTAGAAGACAACAAATGAAAACCACTATGGTGTATGGTAAAAATTCCATATTTCCATGTGGAAACTTCAAACATTTGTGAACAACTAAAGGGATCGCTTTCATTGAGTGGAGCCAAGGATGACCTAGTCGTCGACATAATTGATTTGATTGTGGAATAATTGAAAATTTTACCTCCAAAATTTTGGGTCGTATTTGTAAGGGGAGTACAATCGATCTGATCATAGGGCATGCAAAACCAATATGTGTTTTAATCTAGGTAGTTGGTTTATTATAATCATCTTGATACAACTCATGTAATACTAAGGAAATTCTTCCATCATCACATTCTCTTGTCACAAAAGCGAGGATCTATTAATATCCATTGGTGGGCTTATCATGAATTTTTTGACTATGTAAAGAGGACCATTAGGTAGCTTTTTAAGTATATCCACGAGAAGAAAAGGTAATATCAAGAGATTTCTTGGTTGGACCTTACTAAGGATATCATTTTCCTTACTACCAAGTTCATCCATAGGATTAAATTGGTAACAATTAGAACAATATATCAATATTTGCCATTAGTTGTATTCGTGTTCATCACACTTGATGAGAACCACTATGGCAGCAAAGAGCATTATGTAGGAATAGGGTTGGTAAATATTTATTGTGTCAACAGGAGTTGAATGATGGAAAGTTGAAGGCATAGTAGTGGTAGTATCCATGCCTAATGTACCATTGTCCATACTAGGAGTAGGAGCTCTTGAGATCCCAAGGTCCACAACAAAAGTGCTATCGTGGGAAGCCATAAGTCTAGAACTTCGTCTCACCAAAGTATTATCAATGGGGCACCAAACACTCATACAAGTACCAAAAAACATGGGGTGAATGTAAATGTAATGCAATCTAGGAGTGAAAAATATAAAATAACAGAAATTCTGGCTGATAAATAGCAATGAGGCTAAATAGAAATGCAATAAATGCCTAGAAAAATTAAAGAAATTACTTTATCTAAAGTATGTGGGTGGGTAATTCTCCCGGGGTGGCGAATGAGTCCGGTTAGCAGACCACAGTGTTTTCAAAAAAAATTGATAAACCCTTTAGATGCCAATTAAGGATACAAATGCAAATTTTTCAGTTTTTGAATGATTAGATATGCAAAAATGAATTCTAAATGAGTCTTACTAATGTAATGTCGAAACCTAGGAGCAAAAACAAAGCAAAACCTAATGAATGTTTATGCAAATAAAACCTAGGATACAGTAAATTGAAAATTAGAAAAGATAATGTGTTCAATATGTAAGTTCACCAAAATGAACCATAGTTTCTAAGGTGGTCTATAGGCTACTCTTGCACTCTTAGGGTTTTCACCTAAAAGGAGAGATATAGATAGTCAAAATCAAGGTGGTTCACACAATCTAGGAAATGTATGATGTTATGAAGGATAAATGAGATGTACAAATCTATCTAATTGATAAAATTGACTAATTATGAATGCAAAATCTAAGAAATGAGTAATGTTTGAAAACACAATGTCATATGTAGAAAATGCAATAAAGTAAAATGCAAACATAATTAAGAAAGTTGAATATAGTGCACCTAGGAAATGAGTGATGAATATGGAGTGTCTTGAATGTTGATAGAGATAAAGTGAAAATCACTAGTGGGACTCATTCGCCATTGATGGCGACTCAGTCCTGCTATTGACAAAAGTCTTGAAAATAAGTTACTGACTGTCAGGATTTGGAATCATACAAAATCTAGTTTTATAGCATTAAGGTGGGACTCATTCACCACTGATGGAAAATAATTCCTCTCCCAAAATTCTATGAAATTAGGGACCAATTCTATAGCACCAATTTTCACTTGTCTTCTTGTCGAGTTGACGAGTCAAATCTATAGAAAATGGACTGTAGGTTCTCTCCAAGCTTGAAATAGGTTGTAGTTTACTTGAAACACTTTGTTGACTTCTTGACCACCTTTCAACACCTAATTTCTTGAAAAATATTCTACACAAGTCTACAAACACACATGGAAAAGGGGAAAAATGGTCAAGGATTAGGTTATAGGGATTTTCCTTGGTCAAATTCCACTTTGGTAATCAAACCCTTAATGAAGAAATGAAATGAAATGAACAAGGAATGATGAATAAACAACATAAAAATGTCCTAAAATCACCACAACCTTGTTGAAAAGTCTGAAGATATGTCAATGGCTGCTCCAAGATACTTGATTGATGCTTGATTGAATGATGCAAAGTGCTTGAATGGATGATTGAATGATGAATGAATGAATTATGAGATTAGGAGATGTAAAATGAGGAGAAAAACACTTATTTATACACACATGTTCCTTAGTAACCCAATAATACATCACAGGTTGACATAAGGTAATTTTGAATAAAAACCCGAAAGAAAATTTGAAATATTTTGAATTTGGAGCCAAGAGGGACTCATTCACCACTGATGGTGAATGGGTCCCACCTTGGACTTCTAAGTGGGTGTCAAAAATTAAGTCATATTTAGTGTTATTTGTTAGGTTTACATTCAAAAATATAGTTAATTAAGTATTATGAGTGCATAAAGGGGTCAAATAAAGCATAAGAAGGGTGTAAATAGTGAAATCAAGCTTAGAAAAGTGTGAAATGTTGTTACAAGACTTTACAACACTTCAAAATAGGAATTGATAAGTGATGAAAAGGAGGTTTTTAGGTGAGTTGTAATGAAAAGAGTCTAGAAGAGTGTAGAAATGTGTTACAACACTTCACAACACCTTCACAAGACACCATAATTTGAATTTTAAGGACCTAATGTAAATGGATAAGTTACATTGGAACATTAAGTCAAAGAAAAATAGATCAAGCATCATGAGAGAAAGACCTAAAATACGATGAAAATGTCCAAGAGCCATTTTTCTATGGTACAATCTTGCACCCATCGAACCGATGATCCAAATGGTTTTTTTCTAGGGTGCTCTTCACTCTTTCATAGTACTCATCCTCTGGCAGATTCTAAGTTACTTGCTGCCTCAAGTTAGATCTTGTTGAGATCATGGTTGTCATATTTCTTCATCTACTAATATTTTTAGCCACTCTATTCTCTTTTACTTTTATATATTCAATTCCAAAGTCATATTCGCTAAGGAATTTCAACCACCTTCCCCACTACGCATTAAGGTTTGACTGGGTAAATATGTATCTCAATCGCAAGTGGTCTGTCTTGAGTTTAAATGGATTTCTCAATAGGTAATGTTTCCACATCTGTAAGGAATGAACTATGGCCACCAATTCCAAATCATGAGGCACATAGTTCACTTTGTACTACTTGAGTTTCCTTGATTCAAATGCCACCACTTCATCTTGCATTAATACTGCTCCCAATCCCTCTCTTGAAGCATCTATGATTACTCTAACTCTCCCATTAGGATTAATAATAGTCATCATTGGTGTTTTCGTGAGCCTCTCCTTTAGGGTTTCAAATGCCTGCTCACATTTCTTGGTCCTTTCAAACCATGTTCTCTTCCTTTGGAGTGAGGTAATAGGAGATGCAATTTGGAAGAACCCTTGCACAAAGGAGGAAAGCCATTTTATGTTCTTTTGTGACTTGATCCATGTCATTTATTTGATTATATATGTGTCTAAATGAGGAAAGTGTCTCATTTTTTGAAATGGAGGTGTTTGGAGTTTATATAGGATTGACTTCAAATGTTTTTTCATGGATGGTATAAAGGTTGATAGGTAGATCACTTTGGGTTTCTTGTTCAATGGTAGTATCTGATCAAAGGTAGGCTTGTCTTGGGTGACATGGTTGTCTAGAAGGATTTATTGGATAGAATTAAGGATAGGATCATGGGATGGAATAGGATCACAAGAAATAATTTGATCTTGACATAAAGGGGGAGTTATAATGTCATGCTTTGGATTTTCCTTTTGAAATATATCGAAAGGTTTAGGCAATGGAATTAGATTTTGGACATCATAGAATTTTCATGGCTAAATGTATTTTTTATTGGATGGGGTTGTAGATTGGGATGGAGTGGATTGAAATTGATTAGGATAGGATGTGGATACTTGTAAGGGATTGGTGGAAGGTCAGTTTCCCTTGTCATGGCAAGGATAAGGATGTCTAATGGATGTTTGTTGTGGATAAATGGTATGGTATGAATGATAGTTAATTATGGTTAACAATGTGTTTTCCTAGGTTTTGATTTGTTTTGACCAATTTTTGAGGTGATTTTCTGAAGTTTGATTTTGGAAAACACAACAAATAGTCTGAAGACACTTTTTTCTTCTAGTTTGAGTGTGAAAATGCATAATTTCAATGTGTATAAAGACACTCAGATAATGCACAATCCTAGGCTAGAAAGGATACTACTTGTTGAGTCCCTACTTGGATTGCTCCAAACACCTAAACAAAGCAGACAACTAGAGATCTTGGTGACACTGGCTCCCCTTTACACGACACAGGCACACCAAAATATCTTACGCTTGAAGATCCTAAGATCTTGTAAACCAAGGGGATTTTTGTCTCCATAATGAATGGTGGAACACAGGGTGGCTTTAGAGGTTCGACCTCCTGTACCAGAAAGTAAAAGGGTTTATGGCCTCTAAAACAAGTGGTTCTTAATCCATGTTTTAGGGTAATACTGATGCCTATACATGTGGTGAGATTAGCTCAATGAAGAGGCCTCCCAGTCCCTTTGTTAGAAAGGATTTTTACATATCTCATGAATATTGAGTGTGACACATGTCAGTATAGGGTATCTACAATAGGTGATTGAATAATTTCCTAACAATCACAAATATCTATATAGCGGACCAAAAAATGTACCGGTTGGGTCATTCCCTCTCAAAAGTGTGGGAGGAAGGCTCGCTAAGGGTAATGAAAGCAATATAGTATGTTATTTTTGATCTCAAAGATCACATGAAGCACACAGAGAGAGCATACACAATGTATTTTTTTCACACTCTCATGATATTCATTTTAAAAAGAAAATACCAAAACCAAATGTGAGGGTGATTATGCAAATGTCTTAAAGATTCTTTTTATTCTCAAGATCACCAAATGGTGTGAGAGAAGAGCATACACACCTTAAGAAATTTTACAAAACCATAAGACAATAAAGACACTAGTTCTTTTTAACACTCAAAGCAATCTATGAAGAAGACACTTAGTGTAAGGTTAATTTTAGATTGAGTGAATATGCAAGTTCTTTTTAGCCAATGAGTGAAGAAATGCAAATTGTTGTAAATGTTAAGCCCAATGACATGTAAATGCAAGTTAAATTTTAATCCCATTGAGTGTATAAAAATGAAACTATGGCAACAAAAATAGGGAGCCCCGCCTTTGAGGGGATAGGGTTCCTACCTCACTATTTTCACACGCAAGGAGACCTTATAGACCTCAATCTGAAGGTAGAAAGGGGAAAGAGATTTGCTCAAGGTTTTCCTAGGGTATGATTAGAGGCTAAAAGGGGGTTCACCACAAAGATAGGGATTGGAAAGACAAATGACATACAAGACCTAATGATATGCAGGACTTGAATGTATGGCCTAAAATTTAATGCAAAATAGAATAGAAAGATGGAAGAGTATAGAGGGGCACCCAGAAATCTATAGCATCTTGAATGAAGACCTGAAATGCTACAAATAATAAAATTAATGGACATTGGGACTCATATGATAAGCTAGTCAATTTAGTCCTAGATTAGGATTTCCTAGCAGGAACAAGAATCTGCTAAAGACAAGTCTAGAACTCCTCAAATCTTGAAATTTCACTGTACTAAGACTCATATGCCAAAACTGGCATATTAGTCCTACTTGTTTGTTCTGGAAGATCAAAGTCTAAATTTCCTCTTCAATCTTTGCTCTATCTTCTCAAATTGAGTTTTGGTTCTAAGGTGGAAGATTTTTCTCTATAGGTATCCTTTAATGGTCTTGTAAACAAGGAAAAAATATTTGACACCTTGCAACTTGACAACTTCTTTCCAACCTTGCTCCTTAGAGGGTCTTCAACCTAGATCTGCAAATCACACACTAAAGAGAGGGAAAAATATTTTTTTGTTAGTGGAAATGGTTTTTCCTGATCACACCCCATTTTGGTAATCAAACCTTGAAAGGAAATGAAATAAGATGAAGGAATGGTGAATGAACAAATATGCAATTTTGCAACTCACCAAACCCTAGGAATAAAGGCTGTAAACATGTATGAAATGGCTCCAATGGATGTGGATCTTGACTCTTTCTTGAATGTTGAAGATCTTGAATTGAATTCTTGCTTTAATCATAAAACCCTACATCAGAAATGTTAGCTCAAACACAAACGTGAGTGAAATAACCTTTTATTTATACTTGTTTATGCCAAATCTCTCAAAATTACAACACTACAAGCTAACATCAGATCTAGGAGAATAAAATCCTACCAAGAATTTGAATTTAATTTAATTTTAAGCCACACAATACTCATACACCAGAAGTAGCGTATGAGTCCCATTAGGCTAGGCTATCAGAAATATTTTTTAAGAAATGCTTAGATTCATGTGAAATCAAGATCAGGTCCCTAAAACTTAGGTGGGACCCATACGGCCAAGGTGGTGTATGAGTCCCAGATCACTAAATTTGGGCCATACAATCCAAAAAAACCTGAATCATGATTGGATGTCAGTTTATGTCTAGATTATCCTTAGAAAGATGCATTAATTAAGTCTTGTAGATGTAAAATAAGGCCAATTAAGGCATAAAGAAGCCCAATTTCTTAATAAAACCATATATTAGTGTGAAATTTTAATACAACACTTTACAACACCTTAAATAAGGTACAAGTAGGTCCATTTAGTTTACAAAATCCCAAGACCTAATGTAAATGCATTAAACACATTACAACACTAAATCAAGGAAACATTATGCTCAAATTAATAAGGAGGGCCAAAATAAATGTGAAAATATAAAGGTGTACATTTCCATTATTACATCTAGCCCCCACTTTAGTGAGAGGAGGAACATGCTTCAAACTCACACTAAAGTAGACAAATTCACATCAATAGGGGTCCAACTGTACCAATGCGGGCAACATAGGATGACAAAGATGAAAGGAGATGGCCAATCCCCTAGGATCAATATCCTATAATGGACCAACATAGGTGCAAGAGGACACACATGAAAATGATATAAGGAGCAACATCAAGGAACAAGCATACACTGTCGAAGACATAAAGGAAGGAAAAGTAAAGACATGAGCAGGAATGGATCAAGCTTTGTCCATTTTTCCAGCTCATTGTGGATATGATCTAGGCTTATTTTCCAAGAAAAGTTTACAAGTGGAATGTGGTGTCCACTATGAAAACAAACACATGCTCACAAGGGTTAGTGGAATATGTTATCCTTTAGGTGAGCCCCCAGAAAGATACATACACGTGTGGTGGTATGCACTCACACAAAAAAGCAAGTGGCTATGGGAAAGTCACACCCAAGTTTCGCTCCCATATGGTAACCATACCAAAGTTATACCTCGTGATAACTTCAATCAGGTGCCCCTAAACAATGAACTTCAAGCTTCATGAGTAAACAAAAGATTCATATGCTTGACACCCATGAACAAACAAGAGGGAACTATAGGCAAGCAAAGTGTGTTATGCAAGGTGGCCATATAACTAAAATTATAATGTAAGGTTAGCTCAAAGGAGTTTTACTTAGTTCATGTAAGGTCTTAACTTAGGGAACATTGTGCCTAATGTATCCAAGAGAGGACCAATCAAATAATAGAATATTCATAACTTAGGGGATGTAGTGTGTTGCATGAAACCACTAAGAGGAATGCACTATGCTAAGATAGATCATGCTCTTAAGGGACATCACACCCAATGTTGCCACAAAGCGAAAGATGAATTGCGTGAAGTAAGAAAACTAAACAATAAAACATGAAGTGCAAAAGAATAATGCTAACGAAAAAGGGGTGCCCCACAAAATCACACAATGGATCCATGGATTTGGGGTCAATATGTTCTTGTTACAATATTCTTAGAGAGCTCAAAACTATCATCATTCCCCAAATACACATAGAACTAAAAGAATGACACAAAGATAGAGGAAACAAAGAAAAACCTCTCAAGACAATGTGGAAGAGATTGGAATGTATCGAAGCCTTGTGTCCTCCCCAAAAGGAAGATATAAGACAAAGAAAAGGTAAAATGTTTATGACATAGAGAAGAATGCAAATACAAATAGATGAATGTCATAGGGAGAGAGATAGATCAAACAGAATAGTACATGGGATCAAATTACACACATGCAATCACACAAAAGAAAAAATGAAAGAATGCAAAAGACTACTAAGGAACATGCGAGTTAGCCTATTTGTAGGTCATTCGCATCCCAATTGTGCTCATTGTATACAAAAGGTAGACAACTATCCAAAGGGACAACAAAAAATGTGCTACTAGGACAAGGCTACCTAATTCTTGTCCCCACTGAGTGCAAGAAAAGAATGAGCCAAGATAGGTGATGGGGTAGAGCTCCTTGCAACTAGGAAGGATTTGCAATGAATGTAAAGCATGTAATAGTGAGGATGTCATGATCCTACAACCACTACATGGAAAGGAGTGAAAGGGTCCCACTTTAAGGGACTATTTATATGATATCAAATTTTTTAAATATTTTTTTTATAGAATTCCACTCATCAATACTTAGCCCAAAAATTCTATGATATCTTCAGTGAGATGTGTTTTTGTTCTTAGGATTTGGACATTGAATTTCTAGCATGGTTGGTAATGTAATAATTCCATGACTTAGAAGTATGTGTAAAGTTCTTTCAGTTGCAAATGGAAGATAAGGGAATTGTAGTTTCATTAGTTTTTAAGGCGTTCATTGCTTGCTAGTTTCACCAACTTCTCTAGGTGGGATTATGGTCGGAGGACCTGAAATTTCCTCATTGTCCTTATCATTGTTTCAAGGTATCATTTTTTATTTAGGAAGAAGGATACTTATGTCTGGAGAAGGATCTTGATATCCTAACCCTTTAGTGTCTTCAAGTGGATTTTTCTCTAAGAGTTGGTGAATTTCATGTTCACTTGTTGTATCACATTCTTGTTTGCTTAAGATTGTGAATCCTTTTCCATATGTATCTTTAAGGTTGATGGGAGTTTGGTCACTTTATTAACATAGAATGGTTGAATCTTTGCTTTATTAGAAGAACTAGGTTCATCTATGGTAGAGAACTTAGGTTCAATTGGTGTTTCACTTTTGGGATGTAAAAGGACAAACATCTCAAGCAATCAGATGGTAGGGGGTGTTGGTTATTTCATAGAGGGATAAAAGGATGCATTGTTCTCAAGGTTATTAAGGAAATCATTTAAAAAATTATTCATGTTGTCATCATCTTCTGGAATGATTTCAACATCATGAGGAGGACATGCATTAGGAGTTGAGTGAGCATGTGTAAGTTCAATTTCATTAGGGTCATTTCAAAAAGCACAACTTGATACATACACTAATGATTTTAGGGACATCCAAATCTTACCAAAGCACATATCCATTATGGAATATAATGTAAAAATGTCTAAATGCAATGTATGAAATGAACTGATTTAAGCTAGATGTATTGAATTGAATGAAACAAAAACTCTGTAAATTGAAACAAAAGGTTAACAAAAACAAACAAAAGCACAAAAATAGAGAATTTAATGCTAGAAAATGTAGTTTAAAATTTGAAATGCGACTAAATTTCTAAGAGGGGCGTATGAGTACCAATTAGGGTTTTTCAAAGGTTTAAATGCTAAATAACAATCACCACAGAATGCCTATAAATTAAGAAAAACATCTTGTACTGGGATTAAATCATCCAAAGGGGCGTATGAATCCCAAATTATGGTTTTTGCACAAAATTTAGAAAATTTTAAGTGAAACTTATGCTTTCTGGTTTTTATGATTTTGAGACTAGGTGCAAATGAAAATTTTAGGTGAAATTCAATGATGCAAGATGCAAAAGTGCAACCTATATGCACTTTCACTAATGCAAGATTTAGAAAACCTAGGTGAAAATCAACTAATGCAAAAACCTAATGCAAAGCTAATGTAGGCTAGATCTAGGAATAATATGCACACCAAATTAGGAAAGAGGTGTTCATGTTAGGTTCACCAAAATTTGGCAACATAAATAGGGAGCCCCACCTTTGAGGGGATAGGGTTTCTACCTCACTATTATAGTCACACTCAAGGAGACCTTCGAGACCTCAATTTGAAGGAAGAAAGAGGAAAGAGATCTACTAAAGGTTATCCTAGGGTACAATTAGAGGCTAAAAGGGGGTTCACCACCAAGCTAGGGCTTGGAAAGACAAATGACACACAAGACATAATGATAGAACCTAATGATATGCAAGACTTGAATGTATGGACTAAAAATGAATGCAAAAAAAAAGTAGAAAGTGGGAAAAGTAAAGAGGGGCACCTAGAAATTTGTAGTAGCATGAATGAAGACATGAAATGTCAAAAATACTAAAATTAATGCAAACTGGAATTCATACACAAAGCTAGGTAATTTAGTCCCAAATTAGGGTTTTTGGGTAGGAACAAGAATTTGGAAGAGACAAGTCTAGAACTCTTGAAATATGGAAATTTCATTGTACCAGGGCTCATGTGTGAAAAGTGGCGTATTAGTCCTTGGATTTTCCAAAGGATCAAAGTTTGAATCTTCTCTTCAATCTCTACTCTATCTTCTCAAGATGATTTCCAGGTCTGAGTTGGAAGATTCTACTTTGTAGGTATCCTTCAATGGTCCTGTAAACAAGGTGGCAATCTTTGACAACATGCAACTTGAAATTTTTTTTCTAGCCTTGCTCCTTAGAGGGTCTTCAACCTAGATCTACAAATCACACACTAAAGAGAGGGGAAAATGTTTCTTTTAGTGGAAATGGATTTTCCTTGGTCAAACCCTATTTTGGTAATCAAACCTTGAAATGAAATGAAATAAGATGGAGTAATGAATGATCAAATATGCAATGTTGGAATTCACCAAAGCCTAGGAATAAAGGTTGCAAACATGTATGAAATGGTTCGAATGGATATGGACCTTGAATCTTGCTTGAATGTTGAAGATATTGAATTGGATGCTTTCTTGAATCATAAAACCCTACATCATAAATGTTAGCTCAAACACAAGCATGATGCATGATGACTTTGAAATGATGCTTGGTACTTGAATAATGCTTTAAAACCCTTGAAAATCAGCTTTGGAATGCCCTTGAATGCTCTTGTAGTCTCTTGAATGCTCTTGTGAACTCAAATTTTCTATAAGGATGGTTATTCAACTTGCTAGGTCACTATATTTCTTGTTAGGAGAAAAATGAGTGAAATAACCTTGTATTTTTACTTGTTTATGCCAAATTTCCCAAAATTACAACACTACAAGCTGACATCATATTCAGGAGAATAAAATCCCACCAAGAATTTGAATTTAATTTAATTTTAAGTCACACGGGACTCATACACTAGAAGTGGCATATGAGTCCCATTAGGCTAGGCTATGGGATACACTTTTCAAGAAATGCTTAGATTCATGTGAAATCAGGATCGGGGCCCTGAAACTTAGGTGGGACCCATATGCCCAAGGTATTGTATGAGTCCTAGATCACTAAATATGGGCCATATAATCCAAAAACACTTGAATCATGATTGGAAGTTGGGTTATGTTGAGATTATCCTTAGAAAGATGTATTAATTAAGGCTTATGGATGCAAAATAAGGCTAATTAAGGCATAAAGAAGCCCAATTTATTAATAAAACCATAGATTAGTGTGAAAGTGTAATACAACACTTTACAACACCTTAAATAAGGTACAATTAGATCCATTTAGTTTACAAGATTCCAAGACCTAATGTATATTCATTAACACATTACAACACTAAATCAAGGCAACATTGTGCTCAAATTAATAAGGAGGGCCAAAAGAAATGCAAAAATGTAACTGTGTACATTTTTTGTTATTATAGAAAAAAGATAGAAAAGTTAGCAAAATCAAGTGAAATGCCTCCTTCCCACCTATGCCACATGCTAGCAATATAATGTGAGTAAAATAAATACCCTAAGCTATGAAATGAAAAAGATCTAAACTAAGATTTTTGACTAAAACCCTAAACTATAAATTAACAGGCAATTGTGTCATAGAAAATATCAATTGTGACTCACAACCAGAAAGTAATTGCATCACAAAAATAGTAACTACGTCATTCTATATGTTGACTATGGCTCAAAAAATTGATTGTAACTCTCAGTTGATATCAGATGCAGTGAACCACAAAGTGATTGTGGTGGATGACAGTTGATTGCATCACAAGAACTTGTACTTGCAAAATAAGATAAAATCCGGCCAAACCCAAACAACTAACAACTAGTATGATATGAAACTAACATCAATCTAAGGAAATCAAAAAACATATAATAGAAATTTTCCAAAAAAACTACGAAATCAAACAAAGTTAAAATGTTCCCTAATCTGAAGTAGTTGTGTCATTTAGCATCGTGTTTGTGGCCTTGTGTCATAGGCGATTTTGTCGCTTTAGCTAGCAATTACTTAATCCATACTTGCTACCTGAAAAACCAAATTTTTTGTATGAATTCTAAAATTTTCTCCTTTCACGTTGGGTTCACCAATGTAAATCAAGGTAAAACTATCAAGGTTAGGAAACAAAGCATATAAATCAAACCCTAATAAAAAATGAAGTATAAATAAGCATAAATAAAACATGGAACAATATTACTAAAGAGTTTTCATTGCACTTCTCCATTTTTCTTGAATATGATAATCTCCCTTAGATTTTTGAGTATGCAAATAGGCCTAATGACAATGACAAAGCAAAATATTGAAGATTCTAATTGACTAATATGCACTTAAGTTGTTAAGATAGTAAGATGTCTCAACATAGCTTGTAGATGCAACATATTAGGTGTAGATAGATTATGGATGGATTGACAATGGAAAAATAGATGTCTTTTATAGAAGGCCAATTTGTCATGAAGGGCTAAGATTAAATGGTTAATTTGAACTAAACCTCAATGGCCAAGAATGAAAGATCTAATATGAAATAGGGTTAGGGTAGAATTAGGGAAAATGATAAGGCTGGATTGTTAGGATTAAATTATAAAATAATTTAATCAAGGTTGGATGTTAATATAGACATGGATACATAATGATTGATATGGATAAAGAGATGAGAGGAGATTAAATAATAATAAAATTATTTAATCTTGGTGGCCAATGAATAAGTAGATAATGAAAATAATTATTTAATTATAGAAAAATGTGACAAAGGAAATCTTTTGAATTAAATAATAATTTAATTCAGATTTTCAAGAGAGTGGACCAATTAAATAAATTAAAATTTATTTAATTGTAGTAGAAAAGAAAATTAGTGATGTAATTAAATAAATAAAATTTAATTAATTAATCATAGAAGAAATAAAGCTAAAATGGATTAATTAAATAATTAAAAATATTCAATTAATAAAAGACTTATGACCTTAGGAAATAATCATGTAATTAAAATTACTTAATTATCATTGATGAAAGGGGAAATAATAAATAATTTAGAATTCACAGGCCTAGGATAATTTTTTTAGTTTCTACAGAATGAATCAAAGGTATCTTTTATAGCAACAAGTTCAAAATTCACTATTTGTGTCACTAATTTGATACTGACTTCTACTTGTTTCCATGTTCCCAAGGTTTCCATTCTTGTACGATCTAGTAGGCTAATATTATAGGGTGTTTGTTCTAGTTCTAGTTTCCCTATTTGTTCCCATACCCATTTCAGTAACATGTTTATATTGGCTCCTAAATTCACCATGACATTAGTTATTTTCCTGTATTTGATGCTTACTTTAATCATAACAAGTTGTGTTTTCCATTGTCTATAGTGTTTTTTTATGGTTCTAATTTGTGGTATTTTGTGCTACTTGTTCTAGAATTGCAAAATTTCCTTAGTTTATGGGTAAAAGTAGAAACCTATGCCGCACTTTATAAATGAATCGGCCAACAGCAAAAAAAATTCTGAACTTCGACCACATAAAACTGGTCTTTATCTATTGAATTTAAACTGATGTAAACTAATGAAATGTAGAACTTTTGATGAAGTTTATTCCTATAATTCTTCAATTTTTTTAAAAATTGTTTTCATTTTTTTTTACAATTTAAAAGAATAGATTTTGGAATGCTAAAATTTTTAGAAAAAAGTGACTTCATGGCCCGTTAAGAAACAAATTGAAAAAAACTTCATCTTTCCCTAATTTTTTTATCTTCAAATAGGTTACTTTAATATCTTGTGCATGAAAAAATTAAAATTTTGATGTATATTTTTCTCGTAATAACATTTTAAGGTCAAACTTGTCAGAATTTGACAGTTTTCATGGGATGTTAACTATTGTATATTTTTTTAATCATTTTCAAAAAAAAAATTATACCCTTTTGAAGAAGACTCTCTCCTCTTGTGTCCCACATATTTTTAAAAATATTTTAATATGTTTTCCTATTTTTTAAATTTATAATCAACCTCTTTTATAACTTTAACAACCTACTTGCATTATTTTAAAAATAAAATATATTAAAACTAATCAAAATATTACAAAAATTACATATTTGGATTCACCACTCCGATCTCTACTAAAGAGTATTTTTCTTTTCTTGCAAAAAAACATTTTGACTAGAGAAATACTCTACTAAAGTTGAATGTTTCATAAAATTTTAAAAAAAGTTGAGTTGGTTGCCAAGTAGGTAGCCAGCTAGACATGCTTGGCTAAGCCTATTTCAGTCGATCATGTTTTGGCTGAAACTTGATCAGTCGAGCATGTCTCAGCCAAAACCTATTCAGAAGAGACATAACCGATCAACATGTGCTCGATCTAAAAGGGTCAATATAAATATAAATATATATATAATATATATATATATATATTTTTTAATTTTTTCAACTCAAGAAAAATTGGTAAATTACATATTTTGACCGAGGAAGGCTTACTTAGATAATTTAGAAGAATTATTTCTATAAAAGAAGGATTTTTTCAAAAACTTAGAAGACTTATTTTGACAAAAGAAAAAGTATTTGGACAATAGGAGAGCTATTTTTGAAGGTACATTCATCTTCAACTTATTTAATTGATTATGTCTTTATTTTCATGAATGCATTTGAAGTTTGTTTTCACTATTTTTCATTTGAATATGGTTGAGAACTAGGGTGATTAGGTTATTGTGTACACATGTACAAAGACCCAAAATTTTGTTGCATCTTACGATGATATTCCTTCTACATATCATGATGATTAGATATTTCCATGGAGCCACATGTTATTTTTATATCCTTCCTTATTTTATACATTATGATGTGTTTCACATGATAACCAAATTCTCCCATAGCTCATTTGAGAGACATATCAATAAATTAAAGATATATACCTTTCATGATGCTTGGAATATTTAAATTGATGATCTATTTTGTTAGCCTAGATCATACATATGCACATTCTTGCTTCATCATCTTTTCTTACATTACATGACGATATCGAGCTTACCCATGACAAAGAGAAACCACCTAATACATGAGATATATATGAATTAAATTCTTAGATTTCATTATTATTGATCACCAATTCTATATTCTTCCATTCATGTTCTTACATCCTCCTTATGCCCATGTTTTATTAAATTTACCTTTTCCTTTACTTTTATTTCCAACTTGGAACTATCTTTTATGTATATATTATTTTTCTATTTTATTTTTTCCATGCTTATGTTTATTAAAATTTTGTTTAGTCTCGTGATTTTATGATCTTTTCCTTATAATTTGGGTTTCTCATGTTTCCTCATTAATTCTTAAATTTTCATGCATGTAGTGTGATAATTTTTTAGCATATAACTTTTCCACAAATTATTCTTTGAATATTGATTGTTTTCTTTGATCCTATATATATTCATGGACTATACTTTTACCTAGTTACCGCATAGACTAGAGGGAATCATGCATTCCATTACATCTTATACCTTCATCATGTTGTATCTTCATATTATGGGAATTATGTCTCTATCCCTTTACATCTTATGCCTATCATTGCAAGTATGAACAAGTTTTGGTGGTGTTGTCATTAATGTTGTCATTGATGTCAACATAGTCCAGTATGTTGCATGTTGTACATATATAGTTGAGATGCATCTGAGATGTTGTGAGTACATGGAGCTATCTTTATGGTGTTACAGATGTGTTGGTTTGATGAGTTTCCAAGTGCTTTCGAGAAAACTAATAAAGAAAATAAGTTAGAGTGATGAAAGTGTTAAGAATGTGCTCTAGTATGTGCTCCACATTTATATTGTGTTGATCCTATGATTGTGTGGATCTAAAGAATTGATAATGGTGATCTAGTGGTGATATCTCTTGAGTTTTAGCTTCTAGTTTGATGGTTCATGAAAGTTATGTCCACTGATATGTGAATTGTTCTAGCAAAGTTGATCTTTTATGGACTAGAAGAAATATTTTTGCTATGTAGTCCTCCGCTGTTTTGTTTTAGATCCTGTAGATCTAGGATATGTCTTGTGAAGGTCTTTTCTATGCTCTGGCAAAGATATTTGAAGTTTGGTGATTCGGAAGTCATGTTTTAGTGTTTTAGTTTGAGTTTGTATAGTCTGGATCGACTGGTGAAAGGTGTTCAGTGTTTGAAGTTTGTTGTTTTGCTAAGGATGTATCTCAAGAAATCTAAGATGTATTCTCATGCATAAGGAAGCATGTTGTGGAGTCTACATGCCATCTTCTTATTGGGATGTGTGTACATCAATGTTCATTTGTGTTTTCATTAGGTTTGGACAACTTGGTGTTTACACTCCATTTGAAGAATAAAATTTAATTAAGGAATCATGTGGTTGATTCGAGATATTATTTCTAATCTTGAAAAATGTTTTTTTAGTGGTCCACTCTTATTCCTTTCCATTGCTAGAATGCTGATTTTCTGACCTAATTTTAATTTATGAAATGAGGTATATGTAGTTGACCTTGGAGAAAGTTTCTAAGGTTGAGGATGGTATAAAAGCAAGTCAAATTGTGAAGAGTTGTATGTCAATGTGATGTAAAGTGATGAAAGTGAGCCACAAATCATAAGTACAGAAGTGTGTGTGTTATTGAGTTGAGACAACAGTTATTTAGTGTGTTGGATACCTGAAGGAAGTGAGCTAAAGGTTTTTGCAATCCTTATTCAAGCTATGAATGTGTGTTAATTGTTGTGGTGGATCTTTTGTTCTCTCTTGTATATGTAGGTAGTGAGCCTCCCTATTGGATAGTGAGTCCTTTCTATAGGTAGTGAGCCTTTGTACTTGGACAATGAGTCCTCTTTTGGGTAGTGAGCCTCTGTATTCTTTTTTATAAGCTTTTTATATTGTGATTTAACCCTCACCTTGGTTTTTCCCTTATTGGGTTTTTCACATAAAAATTCTGGTGTTCATTGTGTTGATTTACTTTTTGTTATTTGTGTTTCATTCTTTTAATTAATAACATAATAGTGTGGTTGTGGAATTAAATTTTGTGAAAATTGATTCACCCCCTCTCTCATTTGTTATGTGCCTGTTTAAAAATTAGTATCAGAGCCTTGGTTCCTTGGTGTAAAGATTAATTGCTTAAGGAAGATATGATGGGACATAAGTTGGCAATCCCTATGTTCAATTGAACTGACTATAATGATTGGAAGGGATAGATGAAAGGATATATTATCTCTCTTGGTTTCAATACATGGAAGGCTATTGAGACAAAGTATACACCCCTGTCTGGTGGTCTTACTACTGTAGATGAGATTTCTGCTTATGAAGAAAATGAGAAGGAAAAAGTATGCTATTTGAAGTGGCTTATCTAGAAATAGAGATATGATTGCTACTCGAATAAGAACTCATGGAAACATCTATCAGTTGAAGGGAGTTGATGGTCATTACCTTGTATCTCAACTCAGTGAAATTTGGTTATGGCACCAAAGAATGGGACATGTAAATTTTGATAACCTGATCAAAATCAATGCAAAGGAGATTGTTTGAGGGCTGCCCAAAATCACAAGACCTGCTAATGCTATTTGTAGAAGTTGTCAATTGGGGAAACAAACAAGATGAAACTTTAATGGAAAAGAGCATTCTACTGTCAAAATGTTGGATTTAGTTCATATTGATCTCTATGGTCTGACTAGAACTGGAAGCTTGAATGGTGACAGGTATTTTCTCTACTTATTGATGATTATACTCAAATGACATGGGTTGCTTTTCTCAGAGAAAAGAATCAGGCTTTGGATAGGTTTAAGGTATTCAAAGCAAGAGTGGAAAATGAAGTAAATTTGAAAATCAAGTGTTTGAGATCTAATAGAGGTGGAGAATTCACTTCTGGTCAATTTAATGCATTCTGTGAACAACATGGCATAAGAAGATAGTTTTATGCTCTGAGAACCCCTCAGTAGAATGGAGTAGTTGAAAGGAAAAATAGGATAGTGCAGGAAGCTGCTAGAACCATGATGAAAAAATCAAATGTACCGGATGTGTACATGAGTGAGGTGATACACACTGTTGTTTATGTTCTTAATAGAGTTTAGATTAGATACAATAGCACAAACAATCCTTTTGAGTTATGGATTGGTAAGACTCCTACTATGAAATATTTTAAGGTATTTGAAAGAAAATGCTATATTAAAAGAGATGATGAAAATATTGGAAAGTTTGATGCTAGATGTGATGAAGGAATCTTTCTTGGATACTCTACTACTAGCAAAGCATACAAATGCTTTAATAAAAGATTGAGAAAGATTATTGAAAGTGCTAATTTAAAAGTTGATGAAGACATACATAGACCTATTGAGATAAGTGAAGTTGAACTTGATGATCCTACCTGTGGACATGTACCTAAGGAAAACAAGAAGGAAGAAAAAGAAAAAGAAGAACAAGAAGAAGAGAATGAGCTAGAATCTATTGTTAAGACTCCTAAGTATGTACAGAAGAATCATCCAGAGGAACAGATAATTGGAGATAAAAGTGAAGGTGTGAAGACAAGAAGTAGAGTTGTAGTTGAGGTAAATTTGTGTCTACTTGCTACAATTGAACCCAAATATGTAAGTGAAGCATGTGAAGATGAGAGTTGGATGAAAGCTATGAAAGAAGAGTTGCAACAAATAGAAAAGAATTAGACATGGGAACTAGTCCCTAGGCCTGCGAATAAGAATGGGATTGGCTCGGAATGGGTGTTCCAGAATAAGCTAAATGAAAGTGGAGTTGTAAGGAATAAGGTAAGACTTGTATGCAAGGGATATTCACAAGTTGAAGGTATAGATTTTGAAGATACATTTTCCCCTGTGGCTAGAATGGAATCTATTAGGATTTTTTTGGCATTTTTTTCCCACAAGGACTTCAAAGTGTATTAGATGGATGTTAAGTCAGCATTTCTGAATGGTGAATTGGAGAAAGAAGTGTACATGGAGCAACTTGAAGGGTTTCAGCTATCTAACAAAACAAACATGGTTTGTAAGTTGAAGAAGGCATTGTATGGACTGAAGCAACCTCCTAGAGCTTTGTATGCAAGATTGGATAGATACCTGACAAAGCAAGGATTCAGTAAAGGCTTTGCTAATAGCAATCTTTACTTAAAAGTGAAAGGTGACAAAATGTTGATAGTAGTTGTATATGTTGATGATATCATTTTTGGTGGAAATGAAGGCATGTGTACGAAGTTTGTTGAAGAGATGCAGAAAGAATTTGAGATGTCTATGATTGGTGAATTGAATTTCTTCCTTGATCTACAAGTGAACAAACTAGTAAAGGGATATTCATTTCATAATCTAAGTATGTAAGATAGTTGTTGAAGAAGTTTAGGATGGATGATTCCAATCCGATTTGTACTCCTATGGTAACTGGATGTAAACTGAGCAAAGATGATGAATCTGTTAAGACTGATCAAAGAAAATATAGATCTATGATTGGTGGATTATTGTATCTTACTACTACTAGATTGAATATTATGTATGCAGTATGTTTAGTTTCCAGATTCCAAGAAGATCCTGAAGAAGCATATGTTACAGCTATGAAGAGGATATTTAGATATCTTAAAGGTACACTAGATTATGGATTATGGTATCCTAAGAGTGATGATTTCACCTTGAGTGCTTATACCAATACTGATTGGGCCTGATGTGTAGATGACTGGAAGAGTACCGGTGGTGGTTCTTTCTTTCTTGGCAGAAGATTTGTTTCATGGTTGAGTAAAAATCAAGACTCAATTTCTTTATCCACTAGAGAGGTAGAATATATTGTTGCAGCGTCCTACTGCACACAAGTTTTGTGGATGAAGAAAAGTCTAAAAAACATTAGAGGGATATGTGATGAGGCTATTTCTATTTTTTGTGACAACACAAGTGCAATAAACATTTCAAAGAACCTGGTTATGTATTCAAGAACAAAATACATATATATCAAGTATCATTTCCTAAGAGAAAAAGTGCTAAGAATGAAGTCAAATTGGAGTATGTGACAACAAAGGAACAAACTATAGACATATTTACAAAGGCTCTTCCGAAGGATAATTTTGATCATCTTAGGGAGAGGTTGGGGATCATTGGCCCTCTAAAATGAGTGCACATAAAGGTGCATCAGTGCAGTGAATTCACAGATTCCTTATTTATATAGATTGATAATGGGTTTACTCCATAGGGGGAGTAGAAAAGTTTTCATTGTTGTAGTATGAGTGTACTCCTAAGGGAGGGTGATTATATTTGTTGATCTTTTCCATTGATGTCAAAGGGGGAGAGAAAGTCATGTCAAAATAGTTGTAGAGGAAGAGAAGGTGGTCTTCTAGGATATTGTGCAAAAAGTTGTCTTTGATGGTTTTTTGACATCCTGTGTTTCCATCAATGACAAAGGGGGAGCTTGTTGCAAGTATGAGAAATTTTTGGTGGTATTGTCATTAATATTGTCATTGATGTCAACACAGTCCAGTATGTTGCAGGTTGTACATGTATAGCTGAGATGCTATTGAGATGTGAGTACATGGAGCTATCTTTATGATGTTGCAGATGTGTTGGTTTGATGAGTTTCCAAGTGCTTTTCACAAAATTAATAAAGAAGAAAAGTTAGAGAGATGAAAGTGTTTAGAATGTGCTCTGGTATGTGCTCCACATTTCTCCTGTGTTGATCCTATGCTTGTACGGATCTGAAGATTATATAATGGTGATCTAGTGGTGATATCTCCTAAGTTTTAGCTTTTGGTTTGATGGTTCATGAAATTTACGTCCACCGATATGTGAATTGCTGTCTTAAAGTTGATCTTCTATGGACCGAGAGAAATGTTTTTGCTCTACAGTCCTTCACTATTTTTTTCCAGATTTTGTAGATCTGGGATATGTCTTATGAAGGTATTTTCTATTATTTGGCAAAGATATTTGAAGTTTAGTTATCCAGAAGGCGGGTATGTGCAGGATCATCATGGAAAAAATAGGCCCTTAAGTGGCAAATTTTTTAGAAAAATCAGAGTTAGGAAACTTGACGTAAAAATTTGAATAAGTTAACTGTTTTATTTCAAAAATATGTAAGAATAGAATTTGTAGAAAATTGAATTTAGTTTCTAAACTACTAGGTTTCTTTAAAAGAAAATAAATCTATTTTGTGAAAATTTGAAATTTCAATGCAATAGTACTTAAATTTTAGGGAAAAATAAGAAGTAGGTGTTGTCCACCACCCTAACCAAAATAAAATGATAATATTTTTTATAAGATTTTAGATATATGTAGAGGACTCATGTCCCGATGTGATGCATATTTTTTGTAATTTTTTCTAATTAAATAATTAATTATTATTTTTTTATTACAACTTTTAAAAAATATAAAAAACTTGTATGTCTAACCACCTTAACTTGGTCAAAACTTCATGAAATTCAATTTTTCTTTTTTTAATCCTATATTATGCAAAGCATAGAATGTGACACATGTTTTGGATTCAAAAAATGTGATACCATTTGAAAGCTATAGATGTTTTTCAATCAGCCTGACAGTTAGCACTTTAGTCATAATTTGAATAGAAAACGAATAATAATTACTTATTAAATTCAAAGTAATTGGAAAGCTGAGAATATCCTTTAAAAACCCTTTCCACTTCATCAATTTTGGTTTAAAAAAAGTCGTCAGCCACATACCCATCATATTGCCACTTTTTGGCCCATCAGGATTCTGCACATACCCAGTCATGTTTTAGTGTTTTAGTTTGATTTGGTACAGCCTGGATGGACTGGTGAAAGGTGTTCAGTGTTTGAAGTTTATTGTTTTGTTGTAGATGTATCTGGAGGAATCTAAGATGTATTCTTTTGCGTAAGGAAGCGTGTTGTGGATTTCGTGTGTCATATTCTTGTTAGGAAGCGTGTACATCAATGTTCATTTGTGTTTTCATTAGGTTTGGCCAACCTAGTGTTTACACTTCATTTGAAGAATATAATTTAATTACTTGGAACTATGTGGTTGATTCAAGATATTATTTCTAATCTTGAAAAAAAAAAATTACTAGTCCACTCTTATTCCTTTCTACTGCGGGAATGTTGAAATGCTGACCTAATTTGAATTTATGAAATGAGGTATTTGTGGCCGACCTTGGAGAAAGTTTCTAAGGATGAGGATGGTATAAAAGAAAGTTGAATTGTGAAGAGTGGTGTAATGGTTTGATATAAAGTGATGAAAGTGAGCCACAAATCATAAGAGAAAAAGTGTGTGTGTGAGTGAGTTGAGACAATAGTTCTTTATTGTGTTGGATTCCTAAAGGTAGTGAGCTAAAGGTTTTTGCAATCCTTATTCAAGCTATGGATGTGTGTTAATTGTTGTGGTGGATATTTTTTTCTCTCTTGTATCTGTAGGCAGTGAGCCTCCCTGTTGGACAGTGAGTCCTTTTGTACGTAGTGAGCCTTTGTACTTGGACAATGAGTCCTCTTTTGGGTAGTGAGCCCTTGGTAGTGAGCCTCTATATTCAGTTTTATAATATTTTTATATTGTAAGTTAACCCTCACCATGGTTTTTCCTTTATTGGGTTTTCCACATAAAAAATACAATGTTCATTGTGTTGATTTACTTTCTGTTATTTGTGTTTCATGCTTTTACTTAATAACATAATAGTGTGGTTGTGGAATTGATAAGTGTTGAAGTCTTAAGTTTGAATTTTGTGACAAGTAGTTCACCCCCTCCTCTCAGTTGTCTTGTTCCTGTTTAATACTTATATGGTTAAAGCCTTACATTTTAGGTAATTAATCCTTCCTCCTTAACATAGTGTGATTTTATTTGTCAATCCTTACATTTAAGGAATCATTACTTCCTCTTTGTAATCTTATCATTTCATCACTATATACCTTTTCATATTAGATATATAACATGTTTTCTTTCTTTCATATTATATAAGCCTTTTATTTTTATATATTTAAATTAGAGGCATCATGCCTTTCCCCCCTCATGAGTCTCATTATACTATCCTACCCATCTAGGGAAAGTTATAGCTTTATGCATGTGCACAATCATGTATTTTCCCTGGCACCTCTTTTCTTCTCTACTTTTCATTTATTTCTCATGTGTGGGTTTAATCCTTTGTTCTTGTGCATTTAACTCCTTGCTTGTAACATGATATACTCTCATGTGTTCACCCTCTAGATCCTTTTATTTAATGTTCAAGTTATCCAACCCATTGGGCCCCTACATCAAACTCCTTAGGTGTGAAATAATGTGTACACATGAATTTCCAAGATTCAAGAACAAATTAGATGAAGTGGTAGTTTGATGCTAGATTCAAAGTTCATCAATATTGTCTCATCCTTCCCTAGACACTCATACTTTGCATGATTAATTTATGTTTTTCCCTTATTTAAATGTGTTTCCTCAACCTCACCTACATGGAATGTACACTAATTGAGCCTCTATCCAATTCCATTTCCTTTTTAATTGTTAATTAAATTTCATACATGTTTTCCAAGTTTTCCCATTCTCTTGCATTAGCTTGGCACATGTCTTAGGTTCACTTGAATTGATTACATGTACAAATTATACAAGTGGTGATCTACACATTTAGGTATATATTAGGCTCATGATGTTTCTCTTTCTATGTTTTATAGTACTCATTTTATTAAAATATCCACATATTTCAATGCACATTTAGTGGTGATCTAGTAAGTGATGTCATGATCTAGCAAGTGGATCTAGTTACATGCATTAAATATTTTCAAGTGATATATATTCCAAATATGCTCATGATATGTTTGTATTTTGAATGCTTTTTTTTAACTTTTGTTTTTAAACAAATGAACAATTTATAATTTAGTGTTAGATATTTATACAATATTAACTATGCATGTTTCATTGAAAGCTCATGTGTGTACAAATTTGTATGTAGGTGAATTCAAGTTTGGGTACAATTTGTGATTACAAATAAAAGGACTAGATCAAGGAAGTATGATCGAACATGAAAATGGCAGAGGAAGAGAAAAGTGGGTGAAGGATCATATACTAAAGAACAACCCATCGAAAATATTGATGACCAAGGTGACGTATAGGTACAAGAACAAACTAAACCTAGTGATAGAAATTTTTTCTATGGTATGGAAAATATGATGGTGATGGATGTGGATTCTCTTTTCAATAATATTTCATCTGAAGATATGTTATCTAAAAGAACATTAAAATTACACTAAAAAAGAATATGGGATGATTTTTTTGAAGAAAAATATTTAATTGGAAGAGAACAATTAGTTGCAAAGTTATTTAGATGAAAAGAAATGACCCTTGTTTTGGAGTTTTTAGGGGTTGATAATAGGGAAAATTTATCAGATTCATTAAAACAAAAAAATTGTTGAAAACTTGCAAGAAGCATTGAAATGTATTGAAAAAGAGTCGATCTAGTGATCTAAGTGTTGCACATAGAGCATTGATGACTGTAATTTCTAGTAAGAAATTATCACATAGAAGTCAAGTTCAAGAAATTTTTGAATTGCTAAATGTTTCTATGAGAAATGTTCAAAGGTATATTGAAAAGAGAAATGAGATAGATGGAAAAATTGAGAAAATTTGGGTAAACATTTGTAGGGTTCCCCAAAAAGATAGAATTTTAGAAGATGTAAAGAAACAGGTGGTTGAATATTGGGCCAACCACTCTCGTGTTTCTTCCAATAAAAGAGATACTATACAAATAATAGGTGAAGATGGTACAAAAATTTCTCATCCAATTTTTTTTATAAATACAACACAAAGTGAACTTTTTGAAGCATTCAAGCAAGAAACTTCAAATGTGAAGATTTGTAAAAGGATGTTTGAGACACTACGACCATCATTTGTAAGCATAAATAAAGTATGGGAAACTTGTCGAAATCATGTTGAATTTGATCTACACCTGCAATCATATAAAAACGTTATGGAAGTAACTGATCAAAATTTAGCCATCCCTAGAAGCAAAACACAATTTGTGAAGTCTCTTGTATGTGAAAATTCAGAAGATTTAGATGAATTCAACGTTCAGTGTATGAAAAATGTATGTAATGATTATGGATATTTGAAGAATCTTTTGTTGCAAATATGAGCTACTTTGGTGGTGTCATCATTAATGTTGCAGATTGTACATGTATAGTTGAGATGGTGTGAGTATATGGAGCTATCTTTATGGTGTTGCAGATGTGTTGGTTTGATGATTTTCCAAGTACTTTTGAGAAAATTAACAAAGAAGAGAAGTCAGAATGATGGAAGTGTTCAATATGTTTTCTAGTATGTGCTCCACATTTCTCCTATGTTGATCCTATGCTTGTGTGTATTTGAATGATTGGTAATGGTAATCTCATGATGATATTTCTTGACTTTTAGTTTCTAGTTTGATGGTATGTGAAAGTTACGTTCACTGGTATGTGAACTATTTTGGAAGAGTTGGTGTTTTGTGGACTAGGAGACATTTTTTTTCTTCACAGTTCTCTGCTATTTTCTTTACAATCTTGTGGATCTAGGATGTCTTGTGAAGGTCTTTTCTATGCTCTAGCAAAGAAGTTTGAGGTTTGGTGATCTAGAAGTTATGTTTCAGTATTTCATTGTGAGTTTGTACATTCCTAATGGACTGGTAAAAGGTATTCAATGATTGAAGCTTGTTGCTTTGCTATGTATATATCTAGAAGGTTCTGAGATGTATTCTCATGCATATGGAAGTGTATTGTGGTATCCATGTGTCATCTTTTTGTTGGGAAGCATGCACATCAATGTTCTTATGTGTTCTCATTAGGTTTGGTTGACCTAGTGTTTACACTTCATTCGAAGAATAAAATTTAATTGATGAAGCATATTGAAGATTCAAGAATATTATTTTTGGTCTTCGTTAAATGTTTTTATTGGTCCACTCTCATTCCTTTCCATAGTGGGAATGTTGAGTTGTCAACCTCATTTGAATTTATGAAACGATGTATTATGTCTGACCTTGGAGAAAGTTTCTAAGGTTAAGAATGGTATAACAACAAGTCAAGTTGTGAAGAGTTGTATGACAGTGTGATGCAAAGTGATGAAAGTGTGCTACAAATCATAAGAGAAGAAGGGTTTGTGTGAGTGAGTTGTGATAGTAGTTTTCAATGTGTTGAAGACAATGAACTAAAGGTTTCTGAAACCCTGCAGATGTAGTTTAATTATTGTTGTGGATCTGTTGGATGTTGTGGTTGTCACTAATGTCAACACCATTAGCATTGGTGTGTTATAGGTTGTATATGTCGAGGATATTGAGAAAATTGTTAAAAGAAGAGTTGGAGGTTGACAGCGGAATAGTGAGGGTCATGAAGGTTTCTTGTTCAATACATTAATGATTAGTCATTGTGGACTAAAGGGTTTAGTGCTAAGTATATCTAGTTTATCCACCAAAATTTTTAGAGGTCCACATGAAGATTTAGTCATGTTATGAATAGTTGTGTTCTGACAATCTTTTTGTGGCTTCAGTTAGTGTTCCTAATTGAGGTTGATGTGATTCTAGTAATTTTAGTTGTTGTAGATGCTTCTCTAATGATTCTTGATTCTTGTGGATGCTTCTAGAACATGCTCTATCTTTGTTGTATGTCCACATTGATCTGTGTACTCGTGATCGATGATTTTTCTCTTATGTGTTCAGGTTTTTGTGTTCTTCGATGACATGGTGGTTGTAACATGTTGTGGATCTATGGAGATTAAAATTTTAATGTTTGGCATGTGTGAGGATATTTTTTTAGGTCTTCATTATGTTGTGGTTGATGACGTTTGATTCACATTGAAAATTTACTTATAAATTTGGGCCGACATTGTGTATATGTTTTATATTTTGGCGGATGAAGTTGTTGATGTAATTTTGTGTTGTGGATATATAAGAGAAGTTGTTTGTGTGAAGTTAAACAAGGAAGAAGAGCCAGAGAAAGAGCAAGTGTGTGAATAGTGATCTAATCATTGGATTGTAGAGCAGAGTGTGAAGAAGTTTA
Source organism: Sequoia sempervirens (assembly GCA_007258455.2). Classification (NCBI taxonomy): domain Eukaryota; kingdom Viridiplantae; phylum Streptophyta; class Pinopsida; order Cupressales; family Cupressaceae; genus Sequoia; species Sequoia sempervirens. The sequence continues at coordinate 93,316,336 of VDFB02193867.1, forward strand.
AGTGAAGTGTGGAGTGTTTCTATACTTAACCAGAACTGTAATAAGGATTTTGTAGAATCTATTTTCTTAGTTCATACCATGTAGATCTAATCCAAATTTTTGTAAGAAAGTGTGTCTTCTTTTGGCAGTGAGCCCTCTTGTATTTGAGTAGTGAGCTCTAGGCAGTGTGCCTGAATGCATGTGCATTCCCATTATTCTTCATTATACTTTTAATAAGGTATAATCTTGTGGACTAACCTCCACCATGGTTTTTCCCCCAATAGGGTTTCCACATAAAAATATTAGTGTTATGTGTTTTTTTGATGTGTTGTTGATTCATGCTTTCATGGTTAATTAGCGGATCTAAGATTAAGGTTAATAAGTTGAATAATTTAAACATTTTGTGACAACTGATTCACCCCCCCTCTCAGTTGTCTATCCTTGTTTTTTCCAACAATTAGTATTGGATAAGGTTCCTCTGAAGAAGTTTAAAAGTTTGAGGTGATCCGAGATGGAATCATATAAGAAGGACAGTCCTAGATTTGATGGAACAAACTACTCTCTATGGAAAGCCAAAATGGAGTGTCATTTGAGGTGTATAGGTGAACCCTTCTGAAAGATTACAAAGAAAAGATATGTTACTCCTCAGAATGGTCCTTCCACTCCTTATGAGATTAAAGAGGTTGAGACTAACATCAAGGCTATTGAAGCTTTACTGAGTGCTCTGACGGATTTGAAAATGAGAAATGTGATGGATCTGAAGACAACTCATGTGATCTTGAAGGAGTTGGAGACTTTGTGTGAAGGAGATGCACTTGTGAAGGTCGCTAAGCTATAGATTTTGAAAGGAAAGTATGAAACTTTGAAGATGGGTGAAGATGAAAATATTTCTTCTTTTATGCAAAGACTAAATGAGCTTGTGATGGGAATTAGATGTACCAGTGGTACCCTAGATGAACAAGAAATTGTAGCTAAAGTGCTTAGATCATTGCCTCCCTCCTACAAATCAAAGGCTCATGCTATTGAAGAGCTCAGAACAGTAACAAATCTGACAAGAGATATGTTGATTGGTAAACTTGTTGCCTTTGAGTTGAGTAAATTTGGTGATTCTTCCCCCAAGACTAAATGTACATTTAAGACCTCTATATCCAGAAGAAATAAACAAATATATGATCTGGAAGAGAGTTCTAGAAATACACTTAAGTATGAGGAAGAGATGAAACAACTTGAAGATGAAGAAAGAGAGGTAGAAGAGTTGGAAGCACTAATTGTGAAGAGAGAAGGCAAAGGACAAGGTAAGTATAAAGGACAGTTTCCTATTAAATTTTTCTCTTGTAGTAAAATAGGTCATTTTTCCTGAAGGTGTCCTAAAAGAATTCCTAGGTCTAAGCCTAACAAACCTATATTTCAAAATAAATGATATTATGCTGAAGAAGGTGTGACTGATGAAGGATTTGATAAAGAAAATGGAAATGGAGATGAATGGGTTTTCATTGCTATCAAGGAAAATGGTCTGGTGGCTAGTAAATCTACCAAAGTTGAGAAATCTCTTGCAACCCAAATTGAAGAAAAGAATGAGTGGGTTATTGACAATAGATGCTCACATCATATGACTGGTGACAAAATAAAATTTGTAAGTCTAGATAAATATGACAGTGGTGTTGTAAGATTCAGAGATAACAATGTTGGTGTGATTCATGGCACATGATCTATTTGTCTTGGTGGTAAAAATAACACTGATGATTTCCTTTATGTTGAAGGCTTAAAGCATAACATGTTGAGTGTTGGATAGATGGTGGACAAGGGTTACAATCTTTAGTTCAATAATGGGAGATACTTGGAAACTTTGGAAAGGTAATTGCTTTAGGTACAAAGACAAGAGGTAATATTTTTCACTTGAATGTTGCTAATGAAAGTTGTTTAATTTCTCAAGTAGATGAAAGCTGGTTATGGGATAGGAGGTTGTGTCATGTGAATTTTCATAACATTGTCAAGGTAAGCTCCACTCAAGCAGTAAGAGATCTACCTAAGCTAGTGAAGCCTACTAACACAATATGCAAGGAATGTCAGATGAGAAAACATACTAGAGTTTCTTTTTCAAAGAAAATAAAATCATTATAATGGAATACTGGAGCAGGTGCATATTGATCTATATAGTCCCTCGAGAATCAAAAGTCTACTAGGAGAAAGGTACTTTATGTTGCTTATTGATGATTAATCTAGGATGATATGCATTGCTTTCTTAAGAGAAAAATGTGAAGAATTAGAGAAGTTCAAAAGTTTCAAAGCTATGATAGAGAATGGGATAGTTTTTAAGATCAAATGCCTAAAGTCAGACAAAGGTGGTGAGTTTACCTCCCAAGAGTTCAATTCTTTTTGTGAAGAGCATAGAATCAAAAGATAGTTATCTGCTCCCCGAACCCCTCAACATAATGAAGTTGTAGAGAGAAAGAACAAAACAATTTTGGATGCTACTAGAACAATAATGTTGGAAGGAAATGTGCCTCAAATCTATTGGAGGGAAGTTGTAAACACTATTGTATACACTCTAAACCAGGTAAATGCCAATGGTATTTTTGGTAATACTCCTTTTGAACTATGGTTTGGTTATAAGCATACTATTAAATATTTCAATATCTTTGGAAGCAAGTGTTATATTAAGAGAGATGAGGACATAGGAAATTTTGATGCAAGGAACAATGAAAAAACATTTCTAGGTTACTTTACTAAAAGCAAGGCTTACCAGTGCTATAATAGAAGATTGAGAAAAATGGTTGAAAGTGCAAATGTCAGAGATAAGGAGGACTCTGCTAGATCATCCAGATGCTATGGATATGATTTAGATGAACAACAAGATAGTAGATACAAAGGGAAGAATGCTCAGACACAAAATCAAGTTCATACTATTCAGGTAAATAAAGAAAGTTAGGAAGGAGAGACAAGTGGAAGTGCAGAAGAAAGAACAAAAGAACCTGAAGTGTGAGAGAATCCTAAAATTTTGAGGTATGTAAAGCTAAATCATTCTGAAGATCAAATTATAGGAGATAAGAATAAAGGTGTGCAGACTAGAAGAAGGATTACAGAAGTGTATTGTCTAATTTCCAAGACTAAGCCTAAAAATGTCAATGAATCTTGTAATGATGAACATTGGATGGAAGCTATGAAGGAAGAACTAATGTAGATTGAAAATAATGATAAATGGATTCTTGTTCCCAGACCTAAAGATAAAAATGTGATTGGCACTAAATGGGTCTTTTAGAATAAGATGAATGAACAAGGAGAAGTGGTTCAGAATAAAACAAGATTGGTATGTAATTGGTATTCACAAAAGGAAGGTATTGATTTTGAAGAAACCTTTTCCCTTGTTTCCAAATTTGAAGCTGTAAGATTAGTTATTGCTTATGCTGCATATAAGAACTATAAATTCTATCAAATGGATGTGAATTCAGCCTTTCTAGATGGTGAGTTAGAAGAATAGGTATATGTTGAACAACCAGATGGATTTCAACTGACTAATAAGGAAGACATGGTTTTCTGATTGAAGAAAGCTCTGTATGGACTCAAGAAATCCCCTAAAGCCTAGTATGCTAGATTGGATAAATACTTACTAAAGCTTTGATTCAATAAAGGTACTATTGACAACAACTTGTATTGTAAGTTGGATCATGATAAAGAGTTGATTATTGAAGTCTTTGTTGATGACATTATTTTTGGAGGTGATAATGATCTATGTATTAAATTTGCTAATGGAATGAAAAATAAATTTGAAATGAGTATGATTGGAGAGATGAAGTTATTTTTGGGATTACAAGTCACTCAGTTAGACAATGGTATTTTCATATCTCATTCCAAATATGTGAGAGAGTTGCTGAAGAATTTTGGCATGGAAGACTCAAACCCTATTGGTACACCCATGGTAACTGGATGCAAGTTAAGATAGAATGATAATTCTCCTAAGGAAAATCAAACAAGATACAGATCAATGATTGGTGGATTACTCTACTTAACTCAGACTAGACCAAACATCATGAATGCTATGTGTATGGTTGCTAGATATCAAGTTGATCTGAAAGAATCTCATGTGACTGTTGTAAAGAGAATTTTCAGATACCTGAAAGGAATAATTGACTTTGTACTTTGGTTTCCTAAAGATGATGATCTTACCTTGAGTGCCTATACTGATGTGGATTGGGCAGGAGATGTAGATGATAGGAAAAGCACTAGTGGTGATGCCTTCTTCATAGGGAAGAAGCTGGTGTCTTGGTTGAGTAAAAAGAAAAATTCCATATCCCTATCTACTACTGAGGTAGAGTATATTGTTGCTGCAAATAATTATACGCAAGTACTGTGGATGAAACAGATGCTAAAAGATATCAGAATAACATATGGTGAGCCTATTTCCATATATTGTGACAACTCAAGTGCAATAAACATATCGAAGAATCTAGTGCTACACTCTAAGACCAAGCATATATCAATCAAGTTTCACTTCCTGAGGGAGAAAGTGAGTGAGAAAGAAGTCAGACTAGAGTATGTGCCTACCACAAAATAGATTGTAGACATTTTCAACAAGCTGTTGCAAAAGGATACTTTTGAGTATCTTAGAGGGATGTTATGGGTGATTACCCCTCCTGATAAGCACTAGAGATGCATTTACTTGCATCAATCTGTGTGCTTCATACATATATTCTGATCTGAATTGATGTTTTTGTGGTTGCTACTTAGGGGAGTAGTGAGATGTGTAGATATGTGGTTAAGAGCTTGTATGTGGAAAGATAACGCTTATCTTTGCCATTGATTTCAAAGGGGTAGAAGATTCATGTGAAAAGCTATGAATTATCTGGAAAGAAGAGCCTTATGGGAAGAAAGATTATGAGTCAAATCCTAAGGGGGAGTAAGTGTCAAAAGTTAGTTGCGTTGATGGTGTTTTTCGCATAATGTGTTGCCATCAATGCCAAAGGGAGAGATAGTTGGATTTTTTTGTTGTGTTATTGATATGTTGTTTTCATTGATGTCAACACTATTAGAATTGATGTATTATAGGCTATATATGTCGAGGATATTGAGAAATTTGTTAAAAGAAGAGTTGTAGGTTGACAGTGGAATAGTGAAGGTCATGAAAGCGTCTTGCTCAATACGTTGATGATCAGTTGTTGTGGACTAAATGGTTTATTGTTGAGTATATCTAGTTTATCCATCAAAAGGTTTAGAGGTCCACGTAAATATTTAATCTTGTTATGAACAGTTGTGTTCTAACAATTTTTATGTGGCTTCAATTAGTGATCCTGATTGAAGTTGATGTGATTCTAGTAATTTCAGTTTCTTTGAATTCTTCTCTAATGTTTCCTGATGCTTGTGGATGTTTCTAGATAATTCTCTATCTTTGTTACACGTCCGCATTGATCCATGTGCTCGTGATCGATGATTTTTCTTTTGTGTGTATGGGTTTTTATGTTCTTGGCTGACATGGTGGTTGTAACGTGTTGTAGATCCATAGAGATTAAAATTTGAATGTTTGGAATGCTCAAGGATATTGTTTTAGGTCTTCATTATGTTTTGGCCGATGATGTTTGATTTGCATTGAAAAATTACTTGTAAATTTGGGTCGACATTGTGTATATGTTTTATATTTTGGCCGACAAAGTTTTTGATGTAATTCAATGTTGTGGATATATAAGAGCAGTTTTTAGTATGAAATTAAACAAGGAATAAGAGCTAGAGAAAGAGAAAGTGTGTGAAAAGTGATCTAATCATTCAATTGCAGAGCAGAGAGTGAATAAGTTTGAGCGAAGTGTGAAGGAGTATTTATGTGCTTAATCAGAACTATTTAATTAGGATTTTGTAGAAGCTATTTTCTCAGTTCATACCATGTGGATCTAATCTAAATTGTTATAAGATAGTGTGTTTTCTTTTGGCAGTGAGCCCTCTTGTATTTGAGCAGTGAGCTCTAGGTAGTGTGCCTGAATGCATGTGCATTCTCATTATTTTTCATTATACTTTTAACAGGGTATAATATTGTGGACTAACCTCCACCATGGTTTTTCCCCCAATAGGGTTTCCACATAAAAATATTGGTGTTATATGTGTTTTTGATGTGTTGTTGATTCATGCTTTGATGGTTAATTATCAAATCTAAGATTAAGGTTAATATGTTGAATAAGTTTAAACATTCTATGACAACTGATTCACCCCCCATCTTAGTTTTTTGTCCTTGTTTTTCCAACAAGATCTTTTGTTCTCTTTTGTATTTGTAGGTAGTGAGCCTCCCTATTGGACAGTAATTTCTTTCTATAGGTAGTGAGCCTTTCTAGTGGGACAGTGAGCCTTTGTATTCAATTTATAATATTTTATATTATGAGTTAACCCTCACTGTGGTTTTTCCCTCATTGGGTTTTCCACGTAAAAATTTGGTGTTCATTGTGTTGATTTACATTATGTTATCTATGTTTCATGTGAACTTAGTTGATCTTGCAATGAACAATTGGTGTAGAATTCATAATACAAATGCTCATTCTGAAGTGGATTGTTCACAATTCAAAATTGCTTTAGATATTTTCCTTGTTGCTACTCATTATAATGAGCATTGCGATTCTCAACCTCCTAAAGGAAATGAATTAGTTTTGGTATGATATGACTACCTTAGTCCTGGAAAGTTATGAACATTTCAAATTACCTTCAACTATCGTAAGTCATGCTCATAGATATGAAGGTGATGATTCGACTATGACTTTGGAGACATACACTTTTCCTTATCAAGATGAAAATGAGCCTATGGAAGAAATGGATGAAATACACACTTTTCAACAATATCAGAAGGGACATAATTACAACATGAGAAATAATGCTATTAGTGGAGGTAGATTCAATGGGCCTTTAACAACATCTAACTCACTAAATAAATTTAATACTCCACCTGATGAAAAATCAAGCAATAATCATGGGTTACCTAAGGTGACCTCTCATTACAATTCATCAAATGTTTCAAAAGGTGAAAAGATAGATCCCGTTGACCAAAAAAATTTGGCTAATTATTTAGCGGAAGAAATCAAGAAAGTAAAGATTAGCCTTTCTTTGTTAGAATTGCTTAAGACGCCTATTATCAAGAAAGCTTTCTTAAACACTTTAGAAGATTTTCCCAAAGAAAGAAAATCCAAGGAAATTCAAGTGAAATACAGTCAAGCTAAAGCAAAAGATAAGAACATTGTTCCCATAGCTAACGCACAAGTAGCCTTTTATAAAGGAAAACTAGAGTCCCTGCCATTTTTCCTCACTTTGAGAATATTTGGTAAGAATCTTCACAATTTCTTAGTAGACTCTAGAGCTTCTACTAACATGATGTTGTTATCCATATGCTAAACATTGGGGTTAACTCCTGTAAATTCTTTAAAGAAATTCTCTCAACTTGAAAAGACAGAGGTAAATGTAGTAGGAGAGTTGACTAATATCCACATGTAATTGGCTTTTGATCCCAAAATCCAATATTATATTGATATTCAAGTCGTGGAAATACTTGATACCTATGGTATGCTTTTAAGTAGAGAATGGTCTAAAACATTAAATGGATACATGTCTACTGACTTCTCACACATGTGGTTACCATGGAAAGGAGTGCCTAATAAAATTAGGATTGAAAGAGAACCTCACATGAAATACATGATCATAGATTACAATCAAAAAAATTATGTTCTATATATCAATGTAGAACTAGGAGTTTATAAAATACGTAGGTCAGGAGTTAAAATTGAAGTTTTCACTTGCGATGCTAGGAAATCTAATGAATTGATTATTGGAATAGATGTTTTAATAGAAATCATATTGTGATTCCTCTAAGGAGGAGAATAATCCTTATGATAAATTTCAGAAGAATATTATTGCAAAATCTCAAGAGAGTAATAAAAGTTAAATTTCACTTAAAAATTTGTTAATGAAAGACTAGTGCAGATTGCATAATGCCACACATTCAGAGAACAATTGTATGATGTGTCTGGAGATAATCCACATAATTAAGAGTCGATATTGTCCAGAACATGATGATGTCAAAAGAATTGAACCAAAAACACATAAAAATGAAGATCAAAACATACAAAATGAAAATATTTGTACGATGACATCGAAAAATGGTAAGATATTGAATACAAATGATCAAGCTTGGATTCTCAAATTTGATAGATCAAAATCAAAACAAGGAATTGGAATTGGAGTGTAACTTATCAACTCACAAGGTAAGTCCTTTATTACTACATATTGATTGCAATTTCAATGTACTAACAATGTGGCAGAATACAAAGCTCTTATACATGGCTTCATCCTGGCAATCAAGAAGAAAGTTAGAATCCTCAAAGTGTTTGGTGATTCAAAATTGGTAGTTAAACAAGTCTAAAAGCAATATATTTTCCACTACAAAAGATTATCTAATTATCGACACAGAGTGTGGGATCTAATCGAAGAGTTCAACACATTTAATATTACTCATATCCCTAGAAGATTTAATCAGAGAGCCGATGCTCTAGCTACTACTGCTAGTACTTTGGAACCTTTAGAGACCTTGGATTTGTAAAGATTCACAATTGAACTGGTACAATTACCTTTGGTTCCTGATAATGTCACTAATTTACAAGTGTTTGAAGATGACATGCACATATTGGAATTCATTACTAATTCTAGTATTTTCGAAGCAAAAATTATTGAAGAGATAGATCATCTTGATAGCGAAATTCAAGATGAAGAATTAACTCAAGTCAAAGATAATAATATTCTGAAAGGAATAATTGAGTTAGAATGATTGTTTGATATTGACCAGATAGTCAGAAAAAAAGATTTACCTCAAAGTGAAGGAGGATTATTTGAGTTATATAACTTGAATACTGAAGAAGATCCTAAAAATATACTCATAGGGAAGGTTTGTACTGAAGAAGAGAAGAAAAATATTGCTTAGGAACTTAAAGATTACTAGAAAGTCATAGTATGGACATATGAAGATTTGAAAACATATGACACTTCTATCATTACACATACTATACCATTGAAGCCTGATGTGAAACCTTTTTGACAGAAACAACGTCCAGTGAATGCACTTTTAGAGCCTTTAATTCAAAAGGAAGTTCAAAAATTGTTGTTAGCCAAGATAATTTTTCCAATCAGACATTCTACTTGGGTGGAAAATTTAGTCCCTGTAAGGAAAAAGAATGGAGATATACAATTGTGCGTAAAATTCCAGAATCTTAATAGAGCATCTGAAAAAAGATAAATATCCACTACCCTCATTGAAAGAAGTGTTACAGATAGTTAATGGTTCGCAAATGATGTCCTTTTTGGATGGATTTTTAGGATATAATCAAGTAATGGTAGCGAGGGAAGATCGGATGAAAACAACTTTCACCACTAAGTGGGGTATTTTTCTTTTAGAAGGATGTCGTTTGGATTGATAAATGTTGGAGCTACATTTCAAAGAGCCATGGACTATGCTTTTTGAGAATTGATAGTAAAAAGCATCATCATTTACATGGATAACCTTACAATATTTTCTAAACACAAAAGAGATCATGTTCGAGTTCTCAAAGCGATATTACAGAAGTGTGAAACTTACGAAGTTTCCCTAAATCCTAAAAAATGTATTTTTGGGGTGACTGAAGGAAAGTTATTAGGACATATCATTTTTGAACATGATATTTCAATCACCCCAAATAGAGTAAATGCATTACTCAAATTACAGCCCCCGGGAAGTAGAAAAGAATTAAAGTCATATTTCGGTAATATTAACTTTGTTTAGAAATTTATTACAGGATTTTCCAAAATAGTGAAGCCACTCAATGATATGTTAAAGAAAGATTCCAAAAAAGACTGGACGAATGAAGCTAAGATCACCTTCGATACTATAAAGACTGCAATTACAGAAGCACCAGTACTGGAAAGTCTAGATTATATTAAACCTTTCTATATTTACTCATTTGCTTCTAGTCATACTTGTGCTACAGTATTAACATAGAAAGGAAAAAATAAAGAAGAAAAACCAATTTATTTTATGAGTGCTCCATTCAAGGAAATGGAATTGAGATACATAGATGTTGAGAAACAAGCCTTTGCTTTGGTCAAAGTTGTATGCAAGTTCAAACATTATATCCTCAGGAGTATAGTTAAAGCTATTGTCCCAAATTCAGCTATCAAAATATTGTTAACACAAAGTGAGCTCAGAGAAAAGAGAGCTAAATGGGTTACCATATTACAAGAATACAATATAGACATCATACCTATGAGGTTGATCCAGGAACAATCTTTGGTTAAATCTATTGCAAAAATAGATCCCCAAATTTCAAGTCAGCAATACATGTTGGATGAAAAAGATCAAGAAGACTGGTACTTAGACATTTGGCATTATTTGGTCAGCCATATTTGCCCTAATCATATGCTAAGGAATCAAAGAAGAGCCCTCAAGATAAAATCACAGAGTTATATGATTAAGGGAGGGGTTTTATTTAAAAGAAATCACAAAGGAATCTATTTAAGGTGTTTAAATAGAACATAAGTTGATAAAGTGTTGCAAGAACTACATGATAGATTTGGAATAGCTCATGGAGCACCTTTGGCTACTACACACCTCATTTTAAGAGAAAGCTACTACTAGCCCAAGATCTTTAAAGATACTTATGTACATGTTAAACACTGTCATACATGTGAGACATCGTAAGATAAAGGAAGATTCAATGCTCAACCGTTGTAGCTGGTGATGGAGATGCATCCCTTTTCACAATGGGGATTAGACTTTATTGGAAACATCAATCCTCCATCTTTTGTTGGACATAGATTCACACTGATTGTTAAAAATTATTGTACTCGATGGATAGAGGCATGCCCCGACGAATAATGCACTACCGATGTAGTCATAAAATATTTGGAAGAAAACATTATCACTAGGTTTGGATCACCATATGCAATGGTATGTGGTAATGGCCCTGCTTTTGCTTCATTGAAAATTTCTAATTGGGAATTTGAATATGGCATAGCATTAAAATTTTCATCTAATTATTATCCACAGGGAAATGGATTAGTTGAATCATCAAATAAGAATTTGTCGGATATAATTACAAAAATGATTGAAAAGAACCCTAGGGAATGGAATTCTTTGTTAAGGTTCACCCTTTGGGTAGATCGTAGTAGGATGAAAGCTGCATTAGGGAATTCTCCTTATCATTTGGTCTATGGAGTAGATTCTATAGTACCAATAAACTTAAAAATCCCTACATGGCAGTTTGCACAAGAATATATTGGATTAGATGATCAAACAAAAGCTCGATTGTTGGAATTGATGCATTTAGATGAGAACAAAGCATGATCCATAGATCATTTTGATAAACATCAATCCATAGTGAAAATATGGTTTGATAAGCATGTCAAATTAAAGACTTTCAGAATATCTGATTTGGTCCTATATTGGAATAAAGCTCATGAATGTAAAAATGAACACAGTAAGTTTAACAGATTGTGGGTAGGCCCATACCAAATTTCTAAAATCTTGGGTGATAACATCTATAGACTAAAGTACTTGACTAGCGAAGATATCCCATTACCTGTGAATGGGCAGTTTCTAAAGCATTATTTTAGTCATGAGTAAATAGTCTTTTTGTAAATAGTTTATTTTATTTTTGTTTTGTTTTGTTTTGTTTTGTTTTTTTTCGGGTGATGCGTCATTTGACTTTGCATTAATTAGCAACTTTTGAAGGTTTACAAGTCAATAGAACATCAACTCTAGAACTTTAGTCTCTATTCCGACCAAAATTAGCTTCCCATTTATAAATTGTTCGAGAATTGTTCAATTTTATGTACTCTGATTAGCATGAATTATTTAGTTGAAGTTGAGCTACAAATGAATACATTTAAATCATTCTACTAAAATTTTAAAATAACAGTTGTTTGCATTAATTGAAAAATCAAAAGACTACCTTTTCTACCACTGTAATCCCCAACCTAATAGCGGTGCTTCAATGCTTGCAAGTTGATAAATGAGCTATTATTGCAATATCAAAAGTGAAAAATGAGCTATCATTGCTATATCTAAAAAAAAAAAAGTGATATCAACTCTTTAGGCTATCTAAATAACTCTACCAGGGCTATAGATTCCTAACCGGCAGTAGAGTTATGTTTGGGGGGAATTACAGAGATAACCATGTCGGGGCTATGGAAACTTGACTAGCAACAAGGCTCTATCTTTGGTTGGCTTAAAAGGAATTGTCATATTATATAGATTAATGCAAACGGTTGATATTTCTAAGTTTACTGTAGTGAAAATAATCAGTTGCACACACGTGATCTCAGTAATACTTAATTTTGCATGCTAACCAAAGTAAAATTTGAAAATGGAACAAGGATCCTATGATTTATAATTAGAATACTAAAGAAAGTTGGAACATTGATGTTAGATCTGGAATTGACTTTGTATTGTTTTGTTTAGTTTTGTTGGTTGCTAGTTGTTGTGTTGTCTCACAACACACCCCATTTTACCCCTTTTGGAAAAATGTAGACCCCCTTTTTCTTTTCTTTTCCCTTTTGCTTTGTTGTTTTGATGCTTGGCTAGTTGCTGGTTTTCTTTTCTCATTCTCACTTGGCCTTTTTGTATTATGACCTTTTTTTTTGTTTTCCCAGTCTTTCAGTGTTTTGGTATGCTCTTAATGTTTATTCTGTTATTGGAAACTAAAATTATGGAATCCTGCATTGAGCTGAAAGAGTTTGTATCTTCAAAAGACTCTAGCTCTGCCTGGTATTTCATTAATCAATTTTTCTAAACCTGGTAATCTTCCCTTTTACCGGAGTCTAGTGCTTTATTGTTTCTTTAAAGTACAAGTCAGAAACTAGAAAATCTGCTTTGAAATTTTGTTAAGTTTATCTTTCAGTTTTGGTTTTCAGTCTTTCTCTTGTTTTGGTTTTTCTTTCTTTTTCCTAGGAAGTATTTCCTAGGTTCCAGTGTTATTTCATCTCTTTCAAAAGCATTATCAAAAGCCTCAACCCCGGTTGTCATCATTAATCACATATCTTTAATGGCATATACCTTCTAAAGAATTAGCATCACATATAATTGCCAGATATAATCATTGTGTTGTCTTTCTTCTCAAATAACGAGCCAACACAAAAATCTAGATGTTCATGATTTGAACCGTAATCCGTAATGATTACACCTTTATTCTAGGAATTAATGTGAAATAACAGGTAATTAATAAAGGTGGAGAACTACCTATGTACTTGGCACCACCTCGAGCATGCAATTGCTTTTACAACACTCCACTTCACGTCATATTGAAAATTTTCTAAAGACATTGAATTTATGAAGCTACTTTGGTGAGAAAGGAGACGTAAAATTTCAAGAAACTAAGTCATAGCTACCAAGGGTTTTGAAGTTGTATTATGAAGAATCGCCATTTTAGCTAGAACCAGGTATGTTCTAAATAACCGATACATTGATAAGAGTTTCTCAAGCTAGAAAATTTTGATGATGGTATTTCCTCATTCTAAAATTGGAATGATAATTTTTCTCTAAGTTGTTAAATTTAATCAAAGAATGAATTGAAAATTTTATGAAATGTAAGTTTTGGTTAAATTTAACCCTAACTCATACACAGACAAATATTCTAAAAATTTCAAAGCACACTATATCCAAAATGAGCACTTCTGGCATAAGAGCAGAAGATGAATTCAAGTACTGCAATTCACAAGAAGTACCCATTAATGTGGTGGTCACAGATTCCCACATGGGATGGTCTTTCGACATTGAAATCCATTCATGGCTGTTGCAAGAAAATGCTACACAATGCACCAAAAATGTTGTATCCAATGGGTTACTTCCTGTAGGAGGGTTTTCACCAGCAATGGAAGCTCGAAAATTAGTTATGCAATGCATAAACTATTATAATTTAGCCAAAAGGATTGTTGAAAAAGAGGGAAGAACTTATGCAGACTTGTCTCAAAAAGGAATTATGTGTACATTCGGTCTCCCCTCCTACACACAAATGTTCAATGTCAACCTGAAATCCAAGGCCAAGATATATCAGAGTGTTGAAGAGAGTAATAGAGAAATTATGAGCACTCAATGGTGCCAACAACCGATCACACCACAGACCAAGGTAATTCAGAGGTCTCTGTTTAAACAAGAAATACAAGACATAATAAATTTGTTGAGAAGAGTAGCTGGTTTGAGAGATGAAGCAAATTCAAACCCTAGATGTTCATGATAATATCTTGAATGATAGAAGGTCTTGTAGATTTGCATTCAGGAAAATTGATAAGTGACAAGATACATGAATAGAATACTAGATTCCCCAAAACCAAATGCTTCTTCATGTCATCATATGTTATTTACTCATGTGATATGAGAGCCAGTAAACAAGTATTAAAATAGATTAGTACTCTGGGCACGCAAGTTGGAAATAGTTTTATATATGAACATTTACCCCAAATCACTATTCATGGGTACAAAGGTGATTACAGAAAAGTTAATGATTTTTTCTCCACGAAACTTGTGAGAACAATGGAAGGTGATAAATCTAAGAGATTATCCCTGGAAGCACAAAGTGCCATTCGACCTATGGGAGGCTGGTACATACAATTCCCAACTTACTCCTACATCAGAGTGGATGGATTTGATGGACACCCATTTATGTTGCCTAGGTATCCTACAGATAAAATTGTTTTATTGGAATTAATGAGATAGTTACAACCATCTCAAGCTCTTTATAGCCATGCTCACAAGAAGGCCTATTTTAAATTTCCCATTACAATAGGAAATTATAAGTGTAGTGCAATTAAAGTAACTAATTTATGTGAGGACGAACTGAGGGCGTACCATTTTGAAGAATTTTCACTCCAAATAGTATACTATGATATTGAAGGAAATATTGCTAAAAATATAGCTAGTTTTCATGCTCATGTGCCTCATTTAGAAGATTATTGGCTTAAGAAGGAAAAAGTATGAAAAAATGAATTTAGGGTTTTCTTGAATGCTCAAACTCCATGACATCCCAAACCAATTGCAAGAAGATGATGGTCAAGTGCTAAATCAGTTTTACAATGATGACAGGGTATATGATGAATCAGTTCCAGACCCAGGTGTTGATGGTGAAAACATGACATCAATTGATGATTTTAGTAGGCCAGTCCTAAGGTATACTCAACACTAGATTAATGATTTTTGAAAAAGTTTAAGAGAAAGAAGAATTGAACCCATCTACTCAGAAGATAAAAGAAGAAAACAAAGAGATGAAACTACTTTTGAAAGTGGAGAGCCTACCAAGAAGAAAAGAAAGACTAGTAAGATTACTCTAGGTGTTAGAATTGAAGAAAGAACTCCTGAAGCAATAAGACAAGAAGTTCCCATTAAATTATCAAAAAAATAGAAAGATGTAGAGATAGGTAAAGATAAATCATAAGAAAGTCCTAAAGGTGCATCTTCTTCTATAGCTAGACCCAGAACTAGAATAACTATTGATGAAGGAACATGAGCAATAGGGAATGTTGGTACAAAAACTAGGTTTGCATCTCAAAGAGCTGAAGCATTATTCACTTCTCCCCCTTCTGTTAATATGGCTAGTATGAAACAAGCACTGGGCGGGACTCCTATGGCTTTAGAAGAAATTTATGAGGAAGATGAGGCCAAAATTAAGGAACAAATAGATAGATGGGGTGCTATGTGGGAAAAGGTACAAGAAAAGAAATCCAAAGACAAGCCCATAGTACACCCAGTGATAAAAGAAATTTAGGATACAAGCTCTAACCCCATAAATATTGAAGAAGAAAAATTTATTCATGGAACGCTTGCCTTAGAGGTAGGAAATCCTAGTGTGCTTGAAATGGAAATAGGGAAAAATGCAGAGCAAAATCCTAATGATGAGATAGTTGTTTAAGATACTCTTGATTCCCAATTTTCTTTTGAGAATGTGCAAAATGTTAATGAACACTCATAGGTCATTGAAGAATCAGATAAAGGCCATGTTGAAATTGAAATTCCAGAAGAAGAGGCTACACAGCTCATAGGAGATGGAATTGAAAATAAAAAGAATCCTGGTGTAGCTATAAATGACGAAAACAAGGTTTAGAGAGATGAATCAGAAAATATGGATAGCCAGGAAAATATAAGTCTCCAAATAGAGGAGGGATTTCCAAATCCTACCAATCCCTAGTCTATGCCAGATATTGCTAAAGATATTCCCATTTCAGAAAATATCACAAGTCAAAGAGATGAAATTCTTGAATCAAGTAATAGACAGAGACAAGAAAGATTTAAAGAGGTATAGAAAATGATGATACACCCGATTTGTTAATTAGGGAATTATCTTCTCCAATGGAATTAGAAATATTACCTCTGAATCTCAACAATTTTATACAGGAAGTAAGTACTCCTAAACCTAGGCATCGAGCAAAGGAAAAGCATGCCATACAGAGGAATGTGGATGGTAATAGAACTATCCAGATAGCCACTCCAACAAATGACAAGGATAGACATGAGATAACACCTAAGGAATATAAAATCACAAGTATTAATCTTGGACACTCATCTTGGCAGCAAGAATTAGAAGAAATAAAGGTAAATTTAAATGCTACTATTGCCAGAGTACAAAAATATAAATAGAAGAAAAGAGAATTCAAAGAAGGAGTTTCTACCTTGGAACATTTTATTAAGTTGCTGACTTTATTTGGTCAAGAACAAGTTGAACTTCCCCACCATCTGGTGCTAATGTCACAAGAGAAAGTAGATGCCATTGCTACAATTTGTCATAGAATGAATATCTTTGAAGAATGGATTGAATATTGGATAAAGCAGGGAGATGAATTTATTATATATGCAATAAGAAAGTACAAGGAAGCATACCATCATTCAAAGAAATCAAAAATATTTGAAGATGAATGTAAATTTTTCCAGGAGCAAGTCATTGATGAAAGGCGAATTATGGAAATTCTCATACAGACAAATATCCTAGAGTTAATAAAAAATAATATAATATCATAACCTAAAATTTCATTGCTAGGAAAGTGGAAGAAACAGTTGAAATGGGAGGGTGACATGTTAGTATAATGTATTGAAGGATTTGAAAGAGTCACCATTGAGTGAGGAAGATTGATAAGAGAAAAACAAGAATTTATTGAAATATTGTCACGTCAAGGGTTTGATCCCAAAAAATTAGGGCAGGATGGGAATTAAGCTAAAGCTTTCAAGGAATGGATAGAAAGGATAAATAGAGATCCTATTCAATTGTTGATGAGGGAGGTCATCAATGAAATAATACAGTGCAAAAATGTTCTAGCCAAATATGAAGTAGATAAAGCCCAGAAAAATGATGTCATACTTCAAGTGGCTGAAGAATACACCAAGCTTAAGCTTACTTGGAGAGAAATATGAATGATTTCAAAAGAATGCATGCATCAAATATTAAGAGATTTTTTAGAGTACCAATCAAAGAAAGAAGGAGGAATTCTAGAACCGGAGCCATAAGCAAACATGGAAAGAACCGGATACTGGATACCAAAAATTTAATGGAGTTCATTTGTTGTTTTAATCTACAAGTTGATCCCAGTCCCAATAGGTGTTTCTCATTCTAGTATTTTGAAAAGAAGTTGGTAGCCTTGATGGAGATAAAGTTTTTGTGCTAAAGTATGAAGAAAAGTTTTGTTGTGGACAAAGTCAAAGCTTTGAATTACTTTAGAATGTTCTTGATGACAGTTAGCACATGCCACGTGACACATTTTAATTTGTTGTTTCTGATTCTCTGAGAAAATTTTAAGTTGAACTTCTAAGTGCCTTGTTTCTATAAAAGGACATCTCCTCCCACATTTTTATTTTAAGTTTTAAATTTATGGATGTTGTTGGAGAAAAAACTTGTTTTAAGTTTTTCTCCTTTTTCCTATTTTTTGAACCATTCCAGCGTAAAACTTTGTATGCACATAGACATTAATTGATATCAGAGGTTTATGGATAGCTACATATCTAAGTATCTTTTCTAGCTGGTTTTGTATGTTCTCTTGAACAAGACTATATGTTGCACCATTTAAGGGTGCATATAGAACCTATTCGTTGTCCATAAGTGAAACCCTCTCTTTAAAAGCTTGCATAGTTTTATACGTAGCTGTGAAGCAATTTGGTGAAATATAAAGTGGTTTGCTCTATTTTGATTAATTCTTTGGGGCATCCATGGAGACTAACTAGTCGAAACTTTTAATTTTTAGTATTTTATTTTAAATGTTTTACTTTAGATTATATGTTTAATATTTTGAAAATGTTCCAAAAAAATATATGTGAATGGAAATAGTTTTGTTGAAAATCTTTTATTTTCAATGAAATTGTTGAATGCTTAATGCTAAATTTACTTAAGTGATAGAAAATAATTTATGTTGTTCCTGAAATATTATGTTGAATCTTTCAATTTCATGATGTCATTCGATGATGAAATGAAGTTTAATGTGAATGTTAGTAATACTTGGTAAAGTTGGAAATAATTGTAGTCCCTTTGAGATTAACAACAAATTGTCACATCATTAACTAAGAGTGACCCTAGTGCAACCATGACCTAGTTATCGAAGACTTGGGATTAAACAAAAGTCAATCTTTGCTCTGTAAATGCAAAATTTCCTCTTAGGTTGTCTTTGTTTCATATCTTTCAAGAAGGATAGGCTCTTCGTGGTCTTGTCTATGGAGATTTTATTCAATCTGTTTACTATGATTAAAACCGTTGTCAACAACTATCTTCACTAAATTCTACTTCATGGTACTGATGTAGATCTGTAATATTGAATATAGGTGATATACCCATGTTATCTGGTAACTCCACTTCATATGCATTTCCTAAATCTAACTTCCTCAAAATCTTACATGCTCCAAACTTCCTCATCTTCAACTTATTGCATGTGCCAATTGGAAATCTCTTCTTCCTCAAATACACCATTACTTCATCTCCAACTTTGAACTCCTTATGTCTCCTCTTTTCATCTGCTTGTTCCTTATATTTCTGGTTTATGTCTTCCAATTAATACTTCACTTGAGTATTTATTTTCTTCATATGTTCTACAAATTCCTTTGCTTTTTCACTCCTTTTATGTTCCTTACTGATGTCTCACAATTCTAATATTCCTCTAGGATGAATTCCAGTAACAATCTCAAAAGGTGCCTTTCCAGTAATCCTATTCACTGAATTATTGTATGCAAATACTACTTGCTCAAGGACCAAATCCCAACTTCTAGTCTTCTCTTCAACCAAACATCTTAGAAAATTCCCCAAACTCCTATTTACTACCTATGTCTATCCATCAGTTTGTGGGTGAAAAGTAGAACTGAACTTCAAGTCCATCTTTAACTTCTTCCTAAGTGTCCTCCAAAAGTAACTAACAAATTTTGCATCTCTGTTTGAAACAATACTCCTAGGTAATCCATGCAATCAAACTACTTCCTTGAAAAACAAGTCTACTACATGTACTACATCTATTGTCTTCTTACAAGGTATGAAATGTGCCATTTTAGAAAATCTATCCACCACCAAAAATATAGAATCATTACCTCTTTGTGTCTTTGGAAATCCAAGTATGAAATGCATGCCAATATCCTTCCAAGGTCTCTCTAGAACTGTCAAAGGCTTATACAATCCAACATTCTGACTACTCCCCTTTGCAATTTGAAAAACTCTGCAACTCTGCACAAATTTCCTCACATCCTTATGAATCTGGGGCCAAAACTAATTCTTACTTACTAATGCTACTGTCTTATCAATTCCAAAGTGTCCTGTCAATCCTCCACTATGTTTTTCTTTCATCAAGTTATCCCTCATTGAACTTTGAGGTATACACAATTGATTTCCTTTGAACAACATATCCTCCTGAATGAAATAATCCAACCACTAACTCCTATCTTCCAAGGCTGGTTCTTTACAAGCTCTCCAAGGTTCTACAAAATATGGGTCTTCCTCATACAAGTTTTTCAATTCATTAAAGCCTAATACCTCCACTCTCATCTCTGCTAGTAAATTCCTTCTCCTACTCAAAGCATCAACAAATCTATTTCAATTTCCACTCCTATGTTTCAAAACAAAGGTATAACTCTATAAGAATTCTACCCATCCCATGTGTCTCTGATTCAACTTACCTTGACTATTCAAATACTGCAATGCTTGATGATCTGTATACAACACAAAATCCTTAGGCAATAAGTAATGTCTCCATTTCTTCAAGGCTTGAACTATGGCATAAAACTCCCGATCATACACTAAATATCTTCTCCTAGCATCATTCAATTTCTCACTAAAATAAGATATTGGTCTTCCTTCTTAACTTAATATTGCTCCAATTTCATTTCCCCTCGCATCACAGTCTACTTGAAATACCTTATTAAAGTCTGGTAAAGCCAACACAGGCTACTTAGTCACCTTCTATTTCAACATCTCAAAACTCTGGTTTGCTCCAAATGTCCACCTAAAATCTTTCTTATCTCCTCTCATTGTTTATGTCATAGGACTACAAATAGAACTGAAATTCCTAATAAACTTTCAGTAGAAACTAGTCAATCCATGAAATGATCTTACCTCCCTAATGCTTTCTGATGTAGGCCATTCAACAATTGATCTTACCTTCTTAGGATCCATCCTTAGATATCACAAATCACAGATATACCAATTCTTCCTTCATGAAACTACACTTCTTAACGTTTATCAGCAACTTCTCTTCCCTCAACCTCTATAAAACTTTCCTTATATGCAAAAAATGTTCTTCTCTAGTCTTACTGAAAATCAAGATTTCATCTAAATAAACAATCACAAACTTACCCAAGAATTTCTTCAACACCTCATTCATCAACCTCATGAAAGTACTCGGTGCATTTTTTAGTCCAAAAGGCATCACCAACAATTCATACAATCCTCATTTGTCTTGAACATTGTCTTCCACTCATCCCCTTCTCTGATTTTGATCTGATGATACCCACTCTTCAAATCTATCTTTGTAAAGTATTTAGCTCCATTCAAACAATCCATAATGTCATCCATCTAAGGCAAAGGAAATATATACTTCACTGTAATTTTGATTATGGCTCTAGAGTCTATACACATGCTCCATTCTCCATCCTTCTTAGGTGCTAGCACAATAAGTACTACACAAGGACTTAAGCTTTCTATGATCAAACACTTCCTCAACAATTCTTGTACTCCTCATTCTTTGTAGGTGTCATCCGGTGTGCTGCTTTATTAGGAAAACTAGCTCCAGGAATTAGATCCATGCAGTGACTAATACTCCTCTCAAGTGGTAATCCATTAGGTACATTATCTGAAATGATCTCCTCATACTCTGTCAACAACTCCTTTATCTCTTATGGTTGTTCTTCTACATGCTTCAAGTCTTCAATATTCTTAGGAACCAAGGCATAACACAAGTTTTCATGTCTCAATCCATCCAAAAATATCCTTCCATCAACCAAACAAATTCTAGAATTTGTACAAACCTCAACCTTAGGAACATCCTCCAATTGTAACAAAGTCTACTTCATCCCATTAGCAACAATGGTATATATGTTCTTTCCATCATGAATAGCCTGTCTATCATACTACCAAGGTCTTCCCAACAAAATATGGCATGCATCCATAGGCATGATATCACATAAAACTTCATCATGCTAATTTCCTATCTTCAATTTCACCAAACATTGTTCACTTACTAGTACCTTATGCTCATCTTGTATCCATGCTGTCTAATAGGGTTTTAGGTGTTTTAATCTTTCCAACTCCAATTTGGTCACCATTTCTTCATACACCAAGTTCTCAGAGCTTCCACTGTCAACAATCACTCTGTAACAATTACTAACTACCTTGCATCTGGTCTAAAACAAATTATTTCTTTGCAACTATTCCTGCTCCATCTCACTTTGACATAATACTCTTCTATTAACCAATGCTTCTCCTTCTTCCAGTTTATTAGATGATCCGGTGTGATCTTCCTTAAAAAAGGCTATTCTTCTACTATTCTCTATCTTTTTTCTTGTCTCTCCTTGATTACATTCAAATGCTCTATGTCCTTCTCCACCAAATTTAAAGCAAGTTCCCTTGAATACTCTTGTCTCTTGTCCTTTTTCATCTCTCCTATAACCTTCATTCTGGTAACCACCATAACCTCCTCTTTGGTAATATTTTCCATCATCTCTACTATATGAATTATCATTCTTACTAGCTTTCTTATCTTTATTTTGATCTACAAAAGTTCTTGTTCCTTCTCTAATAAAAAATATTCCTCTGAAATCTTCCACCTCTTCCTCTTTGTCTCTATTCATGTCTCTTATTCGGCTTCTCTTATGCTTTTAGGGCACATTGATATACCTCCTCCACACTCAATAACTTGATTAAACTAATCTCATCCTGTATAGATGGCTTCAAACCATTCACATATCTAGCCACTTGCTTGACCTCATCCTCTGAGTGTCCAAATATGATGTTCAACTCATAGAATGCTTTTGTATACTTTGTCACACTTGATTCCTTTTGCTTCAAATTTTGCAACTTATAGAACAAACTGATCTAATAATCTACGGGCATAAACTTTGTCTTTAACTTATTCACCATTTGATTCCATGATCTTATCTTATCCTTTCCTCTTCTTTTCCTATCTGTCTGCAAATGTTCCCACCAAAGGGATGCATGTCCTTTCAACTTTGTATAAGAAAATTTCACCTTCTTACCTTCAATGGTACCTTTAAAATCAAAATACTTTTCCATCTCTATTATCTAATCTCGCAATTCATCTAAATCCAACTTACCATTATAATCCGGTGGATTGAAATGTGGTCCGGTATTTACCCTAGTTAGGGCTCTTATGAACCTCTCTTATCCTTGATCAAGGCCAAGTTGATCTTCTCTCTCCCTTTCTTCCTATTCTTCTACCTCTTCATCACTCACATCATCAACTAGTTGACCTCTCCTCTGGTTCATTTCGACAGTGTCTAATCTAGCAATAATTCCTCTCAACATCTCCATTAAAGTTGGGTCCAAATTTCCACGTGCTCCATTTCCTCTAACATTCCTTCTTCCTACCATCTTTACACAAGTCCTATGCAGCTACAAGTCGGGTCCTCAGTCTACCACCCTACAAAAAATCTTCAATAGGACTCCACAAATTCTGATGACCTCTCACGGATCAAATCTTGCTTTGATACCAATTTGGTGCAGCCACGGTAGGAGAGTCCTCAAAGAGAACAATCCAGATCGTTCAACAAGAGTTACAAAACAGAAGCAACACATAATGTGGAGGTAAATGCAGATTCAAACATTCTTATTATCAGAAAATCCAATAACAAATAGTCAGCAACATCCAGGCTTATAGATTTGGCTCACAGGTCTGATATAACATGCTCAAAATACAATATTCATATATGCTCCTTAAAGCACGCGATAATCATACATATTATATCCTATATTATATCTTTTCTACTTTCTAATTATCGATTACAATGTTTTATATCACATTCTAGGATCTAGAATCATCCATGTCAGCCAAAGATTATTACAATCTCCAATGGAGGAAATGTAATGTGTGCATGAATAGGTCGGCATCAAATTTGAATTACTCCATGGTGAATGCATAGGATGAAGTGTGGACCTATAATTAAGTTTGAGGAAACCTCATGCAAAGATTCAAATCACATCATCAAGATCCGCAAGTTATGGGAAAGATCCATGAGCGATCAACTAGCCACCAGGTTTGAAATTATTCTGATGTCAGTTCAAGAAACTGCCATGAAATCCAGAATCGATAACTTGCTGGAAAAAGATCCAATCACGCTCAAATCTTGGAATAAGGAAAATGAACATGTCCATGATGAAAACATAGATCCATAGGGTATGGTGAGAAAATATGACAAAATTTTGAATCTGCCGCTGAAACAAGAGGAAACTGAAAGGAAAATATTTTTGGTTGATGCAAGATTTCCAAGAACCAAGGATTCTCCTGCATCACTTTCCATCCTCCGGGTAATGTTTTTTTTTTAGTTTTCATAGTTTTTGTACCTCCCTTTTTCCTTGATGTCAAAGGGGGAGAGAATGTTGTAATGAAGAAAGGAGGAGAGAATGTTATGGAGAGAAAAGGAGAGTGTGTTGTACATAGGAGGTTTGTATGTAAATTTGGCACATGTTGACATCAATGGCAAAGGGAGAGATTGTTGGAAGAAGAACATCTTATTATACAAATTTTTTGTTGTCATTGATGTCACCATGGTGCATGAGTTGCAACTGCAAGGTTAAGGTCTAGCTTGATCCGGTATTTTGAACTAATACATGCAGTTACTATCCTTTGGTATTTTGGTCCCCAATCCTACACTGGTGAATATCCTTACTTGCAGTTTTGAGAAATGGTTTTTGAATGTTGCAAGCTTATATGTTCAGAATTTTGTGTGCACATGTGCTGGTATGGAGAGTTGGCATTATTCTGTTGTTGCATTTTGACATTAGGTCTATTTCTAGCCGACCTAATGTATTGTTGATGTTGTAATGGATTAATTTTGTGGTGTAGATGTATTTGTGACCTATCTTAGATCCATTCCAACATGTTGTAGCATGCCACATGTTTGAATTGTTTTTGGAAAGATTTTGCACATGCTTAAAGATGACATTTATCTTTCTTGGTTAATAAGGGTTTCATCTAATTAGGATAACCTAATTGATGCTTGTGGATGTATCAGATATATATGTTGGATAGTTTTGAGATTTTTGAAGTGAAGTATGAAGTGAATATGAAGAAGTGCAAAAATGATGAAGTTTGTTAAGTCAGTTTACTGAGCATCAAAGGAACCGAATCAACACTTGTTAGGTGTACCTGATCAATTCATAATCTAGATGTAATCTATTTTGTTATTGTATATTTTGTCGATAGTAAGCCTCCCATTTTGGACAAAGATTTTTGGCAATGAGACACCCTTTGTAATATCTTATAACCAATTATATTATATTGTGAGGTAACCCTCATTGTGGTTTTTCCCATTCTGGGTTTTCCACGTAAAAATCATGGTGTTCATGTGTTGTGTATTTTATGTTCTGTTAATGCTCTTGATTATCTTTAGTGTTTTATACTTTAGAGTAATAGGATGGTGTTTTTTTAATAAGTTTAAGAAGATACTGATTCACCCCCCCTCTCAATATCTTGGGTATTCAACAATAAAAAGTTATTGCAATAAATTTTTTGTTTCTTTAATTGAAATTATACAAACATGATGTCATATCATATTACAATAAAGAGTTCAATTCATTACAATAAATTCACAAGTATATGTAACAAGAATACATACCTTTTCATACATAGCTCCAATGAGATTTAGAACTAATAGTTGTAAGACAGTCCAAGATCTTCCCTTTCAAATCTTGGTTCTTTTGTCACCTATAGTGGAGGAAAAGCATCAATCGGGCACTTTTCCACCAACCACAGACTCATAATGTGGTCCCCCACACATCTATCATTCGACATATGGCCCTTCCCTTCGACAAATAGATTGATAGAGTAACCGATAATGACAACCAACTGAGCATAATGTTGTGTCTTACATAACTAGAACTTTGTAATCCCACAATCATGAACTAGCATGTAATACTGGATCATGATGAACTGAGAGTGTAATCTTAAAAGTCACAGAACTAAGTGGACACACAACTAAGTGGGGTTTTGTACATTGCACTACTTTGATCAAAGATTTCTCATTTAGTACTTCGAATGAAGTTATCTATCACATACACTACTTAGGGCCGATTTGACTTAAGGCTATCTTAAACTACGTGTAGGTATTGTCCTTCAATGGATAGTCTATCATCCCAGACTAACCTACAACATACTATTCTACTTGTAATGAAACTATTTAGCAAGTAAGTACACAAGCTCCCTCTGATACTAGATTACTATCCTAGGAGTAACATAAGTTTTTCGAGTTACTCTAATAACTTAGCTGGGTGTACCTCAAGTGACTCTTGCATTCAATAAAGCCTAGTATATAATAACTAGATATACACCCATCTCCTACTATGGAGTAAATATAAACAAATTTCTTCTTGTGTTCAAACATATCTAGTATAATTAAATACCTATGTCAAGCAATCTCTTTGACATATCCATTATAATTTAAAAATTGTTTCAAGCAATCTCTCCTATCATTGTGTACTTTAAAATACAATATAAAAATAGTCTAGCAGCTTAAATTCCCTTTTTAAAACAATATTAAATAATTTTATTGCTCAAATAAAAAAGTCATTTCATGCAGCATAGGAAACACATCAATTCTAAGTAAATAATAATAATAAGAAATCTGCATTCCTGTTATCACTTATCCCTAAAAATGATGATAGTGCAACCTTCACCAATAGTAGTTCTACTTAATTCAACTTCCCAACACAACTCTCTCTCTCTCTCTCTCTTTGATAACTCACTTCTCTTGAATATTAAAACAACTCTTTCTTCCAAAATCTCACTCTTCTCTCACTCACAAAGAAAAGGATTATGACTGGTAAAACTAAAAAAAGATAAACATCTAAGGATGTATGCTCTTGGTATGATATTTCCCTCTCTATGGAAATAGTGGTCACACAAGAATTCAAAATTGTGAATGAAAATAATTGATGGAAAATGGTCAATACAGAATGGTAAGAATGATAATGAGAATGAATACCTTTCTAATGAGTTTTTGTGGATATTTATAGAGAAACCATCCTCCATAAATCTTATAGTTTTGGCATGTAAATTGACATGACTTCCTTGTAGCATGATTTAGCTTGAAGGTGGTGATAGCTTACGCTTATACTCACAAAAAGGAAGAATAAATCAACTTCCCTATTAATAGAATTCAAAAGACCAATTCAACTTGCACATGGGGAATTTGTATTTCTCTCTCAAATCACCATCTATAGGAAAGTGAAACAGAGGTGGCACCAAAACTAGCAAGATGGCATGATTCTTAGGTAAGAAGAACATGTCAATGATAGATTATCAACACATAACCTGAATCAACTTTTTTATGAATTGATTGAATTGCAACAATTAAATACGTTGGACTTAGTCCATGCTTTCATGATTTCAAATATCGACCAAGTCAAAGCCAACAAAATTAAGACATATAGTTGTGTAACTTCACTCATACATATTTCATAGCTAGTAATAAATATATAATATAATATAATATAATATATATGCACTTAATAAATATTTTAGCACTATTAAAATCATTATCATTTATTTGATATATATACATATATACACATATATATATATTTATCTCCACATACAAGTTTATAAAATAAATTATTTAATATATGAATACACATTCACATAATCACATACTTCACATATTGATGCATGCATGCTTATACATATATATACTATATATATCATGCCTTGATATTTAAACACATATATATTCACAATCATATCGATAGACATATATACATGAAGTGTATATATATATGTCACCTTTGTCTAATTGATATTCCCATGCATATAGGTAATCCATCCATGAGAATGCATAGATACGTCTATCTATGTATACTCATGCATGTATTTACTCATGTGTTTGAGTTTATCATTGAGATATACATACACACACACAGACACACAGACACACATATATATATATATACATTTTTTATATATATCCCATCGATTAAATATAAATAAATAAAGAATAACTTATTCATCACAAAGAGACTCAATACTTTTAACCTGCTAACACAAGAACATTCACAAATAACACTACAAGAAAGACTTCAAGTCACTTACTATCTCCTAAGCTATTATCCCAACTCATCCAAACTAGAAGTGTGTGTGTGTGTGTGTGTGTGAAAGCTCAGTTTAGGTCTTACCAAAGGTTACCAGACCAAGTTCTTCTCCTAAGTGATACTTCCCCTCTTTTCAGGAGGCTTGATTCTATCCCTTCACCCAACTTAGTACATTGCAATAGTAGTTATATAAAAACAATACATTCATTTGCATCATATATTTCATAATTAGATTCACTATATAACATCAAATGGAATAAAACATTTATTCTTCCTATTTTTAGAACATATAAAGAATGAATACATTTATTTGAAGAATTTTCACTCAGCTAGGTAAAATTAAATAAGTAATATTTACACAATAGGGTGTAACAGTGCCTAGGATCAACTTTCTCATAGATAGAGAAATGAGTAGAACAAGAAATCCAAAAACAAACCATAGAAAGAATACTACCTCTTGTAGTCACATCTTCTCCAACCGCAACATTTGCCTCATCTTCAACAACACCTCCAACTCCAAACAAAATCCTAGCACACCCTCCACACATAAGAAAACCCAACCACACAAAGGGAATTTGTGTAGGCTACACAAGAAGGGACATAATGGGAAAGTACGCAGGAGCCCCATACTAAGTGAGCCAATTGAAAAGATTAGAGCTCCTTCGTCATCATCCTCATATGGCTATTCAAATGAGTAATTTTTATATATAGGAAAACCAATTGATTTTCTTTAACGTAGACCAACTTGGGCTCATTTTACAACACTCAAGATCAACACTCAAAATGATAAATATTATAATAGGACACCCTTAGGACTAGGGAATCATCACCCTAGTCCAAGTGATTTTAGCCAAAAATTATTGGCATGGGGATTTTAATGTATTTCCCAATATAGCCTTGAAATGAACAAATTATTAACATAATTAATGTGTGTAAAATAGGGTTTCAAAATAGTGTTAAATTTTTAGGGCTAATAATTAATGACACCATATTTTCTTCCACATTATTAAGGGTATTATCCTACATAATCACACTAAAGGAATGGAGAGAATAGGTTTCTTTATCAAAATTTTGAAGAGATGAGATGACACCAAGTTGAGAGATGTGCTAGCCCCCAAACTTAAGATCCTGTCAATCCACAAAGTCAAGATAAACATGAAGTAGATGTATTGCTCATAGGACAAGGAAATATTTAGATGTATTGCTCATAGGACAAGGAAATATTTAATCTTACATAATACACACAGTGATAAAATAATGGAATACAGATAAAAGCATATATAATATGGATGTGATGCATACAAGGAATACATGCAACAAACATGTGGAATACACAAATAAAATATATGAAATACATAAAGAAAAAAAATTGAATACAAAAGGACATTATGTGGAATATAAATAAGAAAAATGCATGAGGAAAAATCATGAAATACACAAGGAAAAAACATGGAATACATGAGGTAAACAAACATAATACATAAGGAAAACATGATACACACATGAAGTAAAAATAACATGCACATGAATCAAACATGAAACATAGAGCATATAATGAAAACGTTAGTACACACTAGATAAAAATATAACTTTGA
The DNA here is from genome assembly GCA_007258455.2 of Sequoia sempervirens. NCBI lineage: Eukaryota > Viridiplantae > Streptophyta > Pinopsida > Cupressales > Cupressaceae > Sequoia > Sequoia sempervirens. The sequence goes on from VDFB02193867.1 coordinate 93,345,656, forward strand.
GTCAACAAGGTAAGGAGATGTCAATATGTAAGTTTTTCTCAATTGCCAAGCATCATCTCTCAAATATATAACATACACATCTAAAATGATAAAATGAGAAAAAAAAAGTTCTTATAAGAGTAGCAAGTTGTGTTATGCTAGGTGTATATGTAAAATTGATAAATGAATGGTCCCACAAGGCTACCAAGTTTTGTTATGCTAGCTTACTCAAGAGACACATGGATCTACTAGCTATTAATTTTTGTTATGATAGGTGTTCATGTAAAATGCACAAATTCATAGGCTAGAAAGCTCCATTATTCTAGGTGACCATGATTAGTGCATACATATTTAATATCATGGTTTGATTATCACACCTCAGGGAGAAAATAAATGTTTAACATCATAGGGGATGGATAAATTTTTAATGTCACAAGGAAAAAATTTGATAACCATGCCTCAGGGAGCATATAAATGATTAACATCATAAGGGATGAGTTGATCACTACTCCTTAACATTATGTGGGATGAACTGATAATTATTCCTCAAGGGGTATTATAAATAATACCACCATCAAGGGGGTATTTCAATAATTCAAAGATCACAAGATGCAAAAATGTAGATGTATGAAAATAGATAGGGTGATATGCCCCCCTTAAAATATTAGCATACTTGTTATACTAATATTTTAAGGAAAAGAAGGGGAAGATAGGATCCTCAAAAAGGATGCACAACTCCAAAATTAGTTATCTTTCCCCCCAAGTGTACAAGAAAAGATAATCATGTTACAAACTACCCTTTTTATACCATATTTGAAAATAGTTGCACATAAGAATGTACTTGTGATGTTGGAAAAAGGGATCTAGGGTGTAAATCACACTTCTTCCAATATCACAAGGGAAAAGGGCTAAAATTGATCTGAAAGACCCACTTGGCTACTAACCTTAATCAAAGAGCTATAATGGTAGATTATGTTTTTAGTCCTTTGGTGTGTATATGTGTGATGATTAATTGATGGTTATTTGATTTAATTTGATAATGCAGAGATATACTTGGATTAAGTATGAAAATGTAGTGAACTAGGATGATTTATGGATAATACAAAACTGCACATAGGAAACACATTTTAGAAGAGTAAAGGGTAGACACAGAGGAACCTGACATATAAATTTGAGCTTGAGATGGTCAGGCAAGGGTGTTGGGCACCCTGAACATGGAAATAAGATACTCATAATCAAAATTTAGATCTCAAATGGCCTCTATCTATAAGATCTTATCTAGACTTAGTGTCAAAATTTGATTTGTCACTAATAAAATCCATTTCCCCTAATTTATTGACTTGGAGGACTCAAATTCTTGAATGAAAAATTAGGTCTTCAATTCTCTAAAATTTCACTTTAGATCTATAACCTACACATAAGAGAGATGGGAAAGGTTTGTGCCATATAGGGGCATGCCTATGTCAAATCCCATTTTGGTATTTCTACCTCAATAATAGCTATTATGATGTAAATGAGAGCTTACCCTCAGTCAAGCATAAGCTAAATGATTAAAAAGTGATAAATTGACAATACTCACCATTCATATCTACATTCCTTGATGGAATAAAGTCATTATACTCATCACATTCAAGGATAATTCAGATGCTTTATTTGAATCCCTACAAGTGTTAGTAATCACAAAACAAATAAACATGAAACATAAAAAAAATCACATGAAAACATGATGCATTGCTAACATTATGTTTGATTGAAATGTTACTACTGTAATGCCAAGAAAGTGCACAAGACAACAAAGAATATTAGAAGCAAACATGCAATACTAAAATCTAAGATGCAAATCTAAATGTTAAGCAACAAAGAACAAAGGAAGTTAAAACATAAACAAACTGAAACAATTTCACCAATTTCAAATGTATTTCCATGATTCATCTCGATTTCCCTTCTCCATTTTGCTTGTGTAGTATAATTGCCCTCAGATTTCTTGTAATTCATGCAAGTATAGCCTAAGATAGTGATCAGAAAAATATCGAAGATTCAAGACAAAGTGCTCTCAAAAGTCATAAGAATTCGTGAGAGATTGGAATGAAGAATGACAAATCAATTTATAGAAAATTGATTATTCGAACAATAGGCTAGGATTGAAAGATCAACGAACGGTTGAGATTGACTGAGTAGTCATGCATTCTAATAACTGTTAGTAGTGACATGAGTGATACAAATTAGAAATAGAATTAAAGATTAAATAAATTATTTAATCTTCCAGTTTGGTATTCGAAAATAGAAGAAATATCTTTGCATGAAAAAGATAAAGATTGATTAAAGAAACTCTTTGTTTGAATGCACGCACAAGATTTAATTAATTAAATAAGAATATTTAATTAATCCGCATGTACACGCAAATAAGTTAGAACTAGATGATTGACTGATCTGACGATGAGATTACTCGAGAACACCACTCAGACATCAAATGAAGAGTTAACTGAGCGATTTGAAATAGATGTCAAGTCAAGTCAAAGTGAATACTTAGATAACTCACATAATTATCTAAAATATAGAAGAATGCGTTAAAATAGAATTAATGAATTAAATAATTCATTTAATTCAAGACTCGATATTTGAAGAATAATTAAATAAATAAGATTTATTTAATTAAATGATGAAGGGATTTAAATGAATAATTAAATAAAGAATTTATTTAATTATAGTTGAAATATGATAAAGAGTAAATTAAATAAGAATTTATTTAATTTGACAAGAAGAATAAGGTTAATTAGTAACATAATTAAATAAAAGCGTTTATTTAATTAATCAGATAGAATAAAGAAAAGTGTGAATTAATTAAAATAATTAAGATTATTTAATTAATAGAAGAATTAATAGAAGATGAATTAATTAAATAATTGACATTATTTAATCATGACCGTGAAGAATAGAATATGGAAGTCGCAGGCCTAAAACCAGATTTTGGTGTCTACATATGTCCCTCTTTGATACAATGTCATTTCGGCGTTGTGTCAAAGAAAATTGATAAAAACATGCCCTAGTAATGCTCCAGATTAGAATAGGTGAAGGTATGCCCCCTCAGGAAAATTGACAAATTTTTGAAAAGTTCAGAAAAATTTGGAAATGCTCCTGATTAGTCCGTTGGATAGGCAGAAATGCAGTGGAGTTAACGACATGGAGTTTGGAAATGGGAGGGACGGGTACGGGATGATTGAAAATGGAAGTTAACATGGCTAGTAGGAGAGAAATGACACCTAGGCCCTAGGTATATATAAGAAAAGGGGGGGAAAAACCTATTCATTTGCACCCACCTAGTTGAGAATTTGAGATTTTTCTTTGACTTTCTAGCGAGGATGTCTCTAGTTCCAGCCACTCATCATCGTGCATACAGGATCCAAACATTCCAGAGACCAGCCGACGCGGACCCCCCGGTATGTACCTAAAACTTGTCTTTTGAAATTTTTGATTTGCATGCATTTTAAGACATTTAATGCATTTTTTAGTTATGCATCATTTTAGTTATGAACTGCATATGCGTGCGCAAATGATGCATGTGTATGCATAAAACCACATTTGAATTTTTATGTCGGCCATTTTAAATAGTGTTTAGCGGTTAAACACATTTGTTTATTTTTGAAACACATGTGAATTTTTGAAACACATTTGCATATATAGCCGCATATGTATATTTTGAAATGCATTTGAAATTGATGCAACACAAGTGTTATTTTGAAACGCATTTGACTGTAGTGTGACACATTTGATATGATTAGCCGCATTTGTTTAATAATGACGCATATGAAGTTTATGAACCGCATATGTTAAAAAGTGATGCATGTGAAAAATAATGACGCATATGTAAAATAACGACACATTTGCATTTTATGTAGTATAGTCAGCTTGCACTAGAATAGATGATTGAGGCTGACATGAGGCATGTATAATGCCATTGCAGGTTGTGTTGGAAATGATTTATACACAGGAGTCGAGACCCACTACGTTTCGATTCAGAGATAGCTTGCGGCCAATAGAGCGATGAGTTCTATGGCACCTTGGTTTATTGCATGTGACCAATATGCCCTAGATTTGGGCAAATCAGGGACTATTGACAGTGTTATGTGAGCAGTGGCACTCAGAGACATCATCCTTCCACCTATCGACTAGAGAGGCCACGGTGACCCTGGAGGATGTGTATAGGATCCTTAGACTACCTATTAGAGGCACACGGGTAGAATATGATACCCAGAGGGGTGCCACTGAGATGTGTAGGTACTACCCCCATGCCGACATTAGACAGCTAGGGTTCGATGATTATGAGATTAGATGGCAGGTGTTGGCCTAGAGATATAGACAGTTGGACTGTCTCTTGGCTACATTGATAGGCGGTATAGTACTGACTGACTGTCGAGGTCATGGTTTTCCTATGGGATGGGGGGAGATGCTAGTGGGCATGCTTGAGCGTTGAGTTGTGTATGCCTGGGGTTCCTGTGTACTCGGGATATTATACTTCCATCTGCATGATATTGCCTACTGAGAGGCACAGTCGATGAGTTGCGGTACGACACTCCTGATGGTATGGGCGTGGGAGCACATTGCCATTTTGTGGCCACCTGTGATAGCTGACCTACCTCATGGAGCTTCGTACGCTTGCCATTATGCGGGGGCGACCACACAGCATCATATTGGGGATATAGGCTACTTCAGACACACCATAGACACCATGGAGCAGTTTACATGGAGACCATACCTAGGCTGTGAGCAGTGGTCAGATGAGGATGAGCACCTACCATTTTGTAGGTAGGCATAGTACTTGGTTGGGCAGACTATATCGCATGTGCACATTATAGAGATGCAGTTGCCAGATTGGGTCATGTGGCAATTTGGAGAGGTGCAGGATGTACCTCGAGGTAGAGCAGACTTTGCGAGATCCTCACGACAGGTCCCGCTATGGGGGCCAGAGATTTTGGTAGCCACAGCAGAGGCAGATATTGATGCCCTATAGGCACTTCCATGGGGATGGAGAGCTGGACCAGCAGACCCAGGGTCCACAACAGTTTATGATCAGTGGTGGGTAGCACACAGGCCGATCCCCTTGATAGATCTAGAGCATCCAGCACCGGTAGAGCAGCATGGTACAGGTCCATGAGGCAGGCGAGGCAGAGGGAGAGGCCGAGGAGGCAAAGGAGGCCATGGAGATGGAGGGGATGATGGCCGAGGTGGACAGTGTGGAGGCAGGAGAGGGAGACATGGGCAGAGAGGATGAGGACCACCTTTGTCACCGATCCAGGAGGAGGGACGAGGAGAGGAGGATGTGGCTATGCTAGATGTTGGGATAGGAGGAGATGAGGAAATTTCCAGAGGTGGAGAGGAGGTGTAGCTGGCAGAGGTAGTTAATCCAGATATCCTGGTAGAGGAGGAGGCAGGTGCCGAGGAGGCAGGCAGAGAGGAGGCAGAGGTTGATGCTTTGGGGTTGCTAGGTGCCTACCAGGAGGACGATGATGAGGATGATGATCATGAGAGAGAGATTCAAGATCAGATCCTAGAGGAGTTGGATGAGGAGGATGGGATAGATAGGGCCAGACAGGATGATACAGGGGCAGAGGATCCAGACACCGATACACTGCACCCTTAGGTTGCATCCTTGGAGGAGCAGATAAGAGTGTTGATGGCTAAGAGGGACATCTATCGGATGGAGAGAGATAGAGCTTTGATGGACAGGGATCAGGCTATAGCTCGGCAATAGGAGACTAAGCAGATATTCATAGAGCTCAAGGAATTGTGCACAGGACCATCAGCTGCATTCACCAGAGAGTTAGTCAGAGTTGGGGAGAAGGAGAGGTACTATCGGGACCTATATGAGGTAGAGGTTCCATTAGAGAGACGAGCTCCCAGTTTCTTAGCAGCACACAGTAGTAGGTCCCAGACCAGGACCCACACACGGACAGTTAGTACAGAGGGGGTGGATCAACCACGTAGAGCAGGGCCATATGACAGACCTCTCTCTGCTCTGAGATCATCGGGTTCTCATCAGCATTCCCCCACACACTCCTGGCATGATGGCAGTGGCAGCTCAGGATAGGGGTACTATTTGTCAAGACACTGTATTTTGACCTTATAGCCTACGGGCTTTCATGTATGATTGATACATTATGACATTGTGATGTTACACATTTGAGCAATATATATATATGATTTTGGTGGTGATTCTCATGATATGCGTTTCTATGTACTGATTATGCAGTATTTATTTATAGATGTGATGTTTATATGATATGCCTATGTGATGGATGAGTATATGTATTCTATGATGTTTATGCAGCTAATGAGATAATGTTGATTCTATGTGATGTATGATTCTATATAGTGTATGATTCTATATGATGTATGCAATTTATAATTATGGGATGCACTATGATATGATATGTATGATGGATACTACATGTATGTTATACAGATGTAATGTGATGCATGTATTTACAGTTGCTTTGTACATGGAATGCTTATGATATGTATTGTCAGATGATAAATGTCTATCATGCCATGATGATCTAGATATGAGATATGTTCATATGCATGTATTTTTCTAACGTGTATGTTGATACAGGATGGTGTATAATGTTTTGTGTCACAGGACTCCGTGATAATGCAAGAAAGAAAAACTGTTAGTGCGGAAAGAAAGATCGAGAAAGAATGAAAGACAGAAGATAGATGTTAGTATTAGCAATCTTCGATGTTTTTCTGTATCACAAAAGGTATTGCACTTTATCATCATTGGGCAAGACTAATATAAATGGAGAAAAACACCATGATATGGCATAGATCAAGGTGTGCAAGGTCATCCACTTGCTAATAACAGACAGTCACAGACAAGGATTATCATTAACTCATACTAAAGGCACAAGTTTCCCTAGTCTTTTTTTTAGGACAAAACATAGACAACAAACAAAGTAAAAGACAGGTCATGAGACATCATTGCTCCTCTAAATCCTTCATGGGACATCCTTGAAGAAACTAGTAACATGACTCAAAAATCAAAGTTTAAAAGCAATCGATAGACAACAGTCAAAGAAAATAGAATTCTGATACATCATTGCTTCTCTAAATCCTTCATGGGACATCCTTGAGAAAGCTAGTAACATGAATCCTAGTCATCAATTCAAGATAAATGATAAGATAAACAAGCCATAAAGTCAAAAAGCCAATAAAATATTTGCCAAAACGTGATTTGTTTGTTTGATTTGTTGATTGATAGAAGGATTGATTGATAGAGCATGATGTCAGGAGATACACATACCGGATAAGACTGTGAGTCTAGTTTTGATGTTATGACTATCTGTATAAGGCATGACAAAGCCTGGTTTCAGAAAGACATGTATCGTATAAGACATTGAGTCATATGTCGTTGATGTGATAACCTGTGTAAGGCTATATTTGATTGTTTGACCTTGTTGATTATGCAGGAAGGACTCATCCTGAATAAGACATAGGTTGTTTTGCTGATATCAGTATTCAGGAAGGACCCATCCTGAATAAGATACAGATTGATTGCCATGATGATGTTTGTTTCCAGGAAGGACAAATCCTGTAGCAGACATTAGTTGATCTATTTTGGTTGTTTTGTTTGGCAAGGTGTTTGATTTGACTTAGAGACAATGCTGACTTGTTCACCAGATTAATGCATGACCTAATATGATGTGTGGACAATTGACTATGTGTGATGACAAACCCTAAAGGACTGACCTAGTGTGGCCTCGAGGGCTCATCGATTGATGGCCTTGCCTACATTATACATGCAGAGACCTCATAGTTCGACTTTACTTGACCGACAAGACTGACTAGAAATAGAAGACGTGTATGCTAGTGAATGCGACAAACCCTAATGGACTGACCTAGTGCGGCTTCGGGGGCACATCAGTAGATGGCCTTGCCTACGTCCAATCGCAGAGGCAATGTAGTTTGACACGACCAATGACCTTGTCATATAGACATATGGATTAAATCATGATTTTATATAGACAAACCAAAATGGACTGACCTAATGCCTCGGGGGCACATCGTTAGATGGCCTTGCCTACGTCCAGTCGCAGAGGCAACATAGTTCGACAAATGACAAAGACTGACAAGTGCAACTGACTCTGACTCCGTTTTTTTGGATTTTTGAAATGTTTTGATTTTTTTTTATCTTTTTGAATTTTTCTAATGTTTTTGTGTTTTCTCAAGTCATTTTACGATGTTAGTGGATTTTTCTATGGTTTTACATCTTCAACATAGCCAATGTAAGAACCAATATGACACATGTCAAGTGTCTGCCCCCAGTCGAGTATAAGACCAATTGATTATGCTTAAGGTAAAACGGGGGATATGAAATGCTCTCGATGTCAATTGTTCCAAGTTATGGGAAAGAGTACCACTTATTATGAATGGTATATACAAGTGATGGATACAAAAGATAAGGAATATGTATATGGATAGGCAGTATGTACAGGGTAGTGGTGTATGTACAGGAAAGTGGACTATGTACAGGGATAGGTTAGAATAATAGTAGACAAAGGAGTAGAGTTGAGTACACATGGCGCTTGTTTGCAAGGTTTTCACCAGGGTACCTATCCAAAGCACCACCGAAGTGGTTTTCACCATTAGACGAATGATTTGTCTTTACTATTTTCCAGATTATCTAAAAAAAATTGATGTTACCAAGATGCCTGTTTGCCAGGTTTTCACCTTGATAACGATTTTTTTATGATTTTCTAATTTTTTTGTATTTTTGCTAATTAAGACAAAGGCTCCCAGAAGCTATGCATAGAACTTCTTCAGATGCATACTATTGATTGGTGAGGACAATGGTTCCCCTTCAAGAGTAGAGAGTTGATACGCTCCTGATCCAAAAGCCTCCATAACAACATAAGGTCCTAACCAATTTGGTTTAAACTTTCATGGTTTTTCTCTTTTTTCTTGATTCTTTGGGTTCTCCATTAAAACCAGGTCACCAATGTCAAAGTTTATGTTCAATACCTTCCTGTTATAGCTACGATGAAGGAAATTTTGATATGCTTGAAGATGGTCTAGTGCCTTCTGTCTTCGCTCATCTAGGAATTCTAGCTCATGGAGTCTCGACACTCGGTAATCTTCATCATCAATGTGGCCTTTCAGGGATACCCTTAGGGAAGGAATCTCGACCTCAATAGGAAAAATGGCTTCAGAACCAAAAACAAGTGAATATGGGGTAGCACCAGTGGGAGTACAAATACTTGTGCGATAAGCCCATAAGGTAGGGTTAAGTTGTAAATGCCAGTCATGACTAGCATCATTGATAGTTTTATTGAGGATTCTAATGATGGTATTGTTAGATGCCTCTGCTTGGCCATTACCTTGTGGGTAGTATGGAGTGGAGAAGTGATGTTGGATATGAAATTCTTCACATAGGTGGCAGACTTCTTAGTTCTTAAATGGGCATCCATTATCCATGATGATTGACTGAGGGACACCATACTGACAGATGATATAGTTCAGGATAAATCTAGAAATCTATGTGCCGGTAATGTATGTCATAGGAATGGCTTCAATCCACTTCGAAAAGTACTTAGTGGCAGTGATAATGAAATTGTGTCCATTAGATGATGTGGGGTGGATCTTACCTATGAGGTCGAGTCCCCATTGGGAAAAAGGCCATGGTGACATGATAGGACAGAGCTCCTATGCTGGGGCATGTATCAAATCTCCATGAACTTGGCATTGGTGGCATTTCGTTACAAAGACATATGAGTCTTTTTCCATAGTAGGCCAGTAATAACCCAGTCTCATAATCTTTTTGGCTAAGGTAGGACCACTAGAATGGGAAACACATATACCCTCATGCACCCCATGCAAGGTTGCTTGTGCTTCAGTAGAATCAAGACATCTCAGTAGGGTATTATCTAAGGCACGTCTATATAGGGTGTCTCTGATGATGGTGTATTTGGCTGACTTGCAGAGGAATGTCCTACGTTGGTTATTGGATAGGCCAATGGGTATGACTTCAGCATGAAGGTAATCATAGATTTCTTTGTACCATGGGGAATCGGGACCAACAATGTCACACACCATTTCAGAATCTGGGATATCGTAGGCTAGGACCAAAAGTTGTTCTACCAAGAACTCAAACTTAGGCACGTTGTTAGGAATGTCAAGAAGTGATGCAATAGTAGCCATAGCATCTACTGCCTTGTTTAAAACATGAGGTAGTTGATGAAATTTTACTTTTTCAAAGTACTCTTTAAAGCTATTAGCCATACGCTTGTATGAGCAAGCTTCTCATCCTTAGTCTCATAATCATCATTTACCTGTCTAATTACTAGCTGGGAATCACCATATACTTGTAGGTTCTTAATTTTCCACTTGACTGCCATGCATAACCTTGTGACTAGAGCTTCATATTCTACCATGTTGTTAGTGCATGGGAATGCAATCCTGAATGAATTAGGGATGGAATCACCCTGTGGTGTGATAAACAGTATACCAGCCCCTGAACCATGATTTGTATGTGAGCCATCAAAGTAAAATTTCCATGTTATGTTTGTGTCAAATGTGAATATGAACTCATCAGGAAAGTCTACAACTAATGGGTTATCTTCCTGTATGGGTGTGTCAGCTAACTGATTAGCAATGACCTGTCCTTTAATAGCTTTTCTTTCTACATATTGGATATCATACTCACTAAGTATCATAACCCATTTGGCCAGTCGCCTTGTTAATGTTGCCTTGCTGAGAAGATATTTCAGAGGCTCTATTTTAGCAATCATCATTGTTTGATGGTTTAGCATGTACTGCCTCAATTTTTGGGTAGCAAATACTACTGCAAGACAGGCACGTTCAATGTTACTATAGTTGAGCTCATAACCTACCAAAGTCTGACTGATATAATAAACAACCCTTTCATGACCTTCATCGTCATTCTGTGCAAGCAATGCTCCGAGTGATGAATGGGTTGCCATAATATAAAGAATCAATGGTCTTCCTTCAACAGGTGGCATTAAGATAGGTGGTGTGTGTAAATACTCTTTAATCAGTTGAAAAGCCTCTCCTCACCTAGCTGTCCATGCAAAGGGTACGCCTTTCTTAAGTAGATGTTGAAAAGGATGTGTCTTGTCTGCTAGCTGCACTATAAATCTTCTGATAGATTGCAACCTTCCCTGTAGTGTCCTTAGTTGACTAAGATTAGTGGGTGGAGGCATGTCCATGATTGCTTTTACCTTAGCCAGATCCACTTCAATACCTCATCTAGAAATGATATAACCTAACAGCTTTCCTGACTTGACTCCAAACACACATTTCTTTGGATTGAGCCTTACTTTATATGTTTCCAGCCTCTGAAATATCTTATCTAAAACATGTAAATGTTCTACTCTTGTCTTGGATTTTACAATAAGGTCATCGACATAATCCTCCATAAGAGTGTGTACTAGATCATGAAAGATAGTAGTCATGGCACGCTGATAGGTTGCTCTTGCATTCTTGAGTCCGAAGGCCATAACATTTCAGCAATACGTTCCCCAAGGACAAGTGAAAGCTATCTTAGGTTGGTCTTCAGTTGCAATTCTGATTTGGTTATATCCTGAAAATATGTCCATAAGGGACAACATATCATATCCTGCTGTCATGTCAACTATCATGTCTATGTTAGGAAAAGGGAAGTCATCCTTAGGACAAGCTTTGTTGATATCTCTAAAATTAGTGTAGATGCAGATGCCCCCAGTTGGTTTAGTGACTGGTACAAGATTGGAGATCCAATCGGCATAGTCGATAGGTCTGATGAAACCAACGTCTAACAGTTTCTTGAGTTTTGCCTTGACTAATAATGCAATTTGTGGATGCATTTTTCTCAACTTCTATTTTACTGGTTTGGCACCTGGTTGTAAAGGAAAGTGATGTAGAACAAGTTCAGGGTCCAACCCTGGCATGTCTGCATATGACCAAGCAAAATTTATCTGTCTCTATGCAAAGAAGTCATGGAACTCTGATTTCTCTTTTGTTGTCAATGACGCTGCCAAATAAACCAGTCGAGGATTCTCTTTTGTGCCTATGTTGACTTCTACTGATTCTTCAATGAGCATGGGTGACTTTTCCTATGCAATGGGAAGAATTTTCAAACCTCCATCCTTAGGTGCCTCATAGAGGTTTTCACCTTTGGATGCATCCTTTCTTTTTACTTTTTCATTGTCTAAAGGTTCCTTTTGGTTTTCACCTAGAGACTCATCTTTTTTATTTTGTTTACTCTTTTTCTCATTTTTGCGACCTAAGGGTTGAACATATTCCCCAAAATATGCTTTGTTGTCCAAGTCAATGGTAAAACTAGCCTTATGATCCTCATTAGGTATGCCTTCTCGTAGTCCCTGGAACACAACAATTGCTTTGTCATTCTCAAAAATGTCTAAGACGGGTGCGTCTTGTTGATCCCAATCAATGAGCTGGGGATAAACTAAGGGCATGTCATCGTCAGAGTTATTAAAGTCTAATGGGGTCAAGGTAAAGATTGAATTATTCATGTGGTTACAAAAATCTTGTACCAGGTTCTCTTTGCTCTTAGGTTTGGGTCTAGGTGGATGAATAGGTGGGCCTAATGCCAAGGTTTGACTATCGGAAATAGGTGGCTTAGGTTTGCAAGAGGTAGGATCAAGTGATTCCCAATAGTAGTGTTTAACCCATTCCTCTTTTATCATTTTCTTTGGTGGACAGGAATTTAAGGGATTGGGTGAGGAACTTAACATCAAGTCAAGTTCTCCAAATAACTTGTCAAGGTCCATGGAAGAAGTAGAGGATAGCGATTCCCACTCATAATCATTAGAGTCGGGGGAGTTACAATGATATTGGTCCACTGGTTCACGAGATGTCTTAATGTCTTCTGAAGCATGTACTTCCTCAAGTAAGGGTAATGGAGTACTAGGAATGCCAATCTGAATCAGTTGAAACCCTAGCCCTACTCCTTTTGGCCACTGAGAAATAAATATTGGTTCAATTCTGCCATCTTGGTTTAAGCCTAAACCACTCTGTCCATCATATCCTTTGCTTTGCATAATTTTGAAACCCTTTCCATATATATTTGTAGGAATATGAGCCAGTAAGAGTGGTTTCTCATCATCTTCCCTATATAGCCAGGAAGTGACATCTTCTGCATCGACAACCTCTTTGCTTAATTCACCCCATTTGGTGAAAGATGTTGTGGGAGGAATGTGTATAGTGACCATAGATTGTCTCATATCTGATGTAGGTAAACCGTATGACTTAGGAGGAATCAAATGGCTAACACAATAAGAAGTTTTCATGTAATACTCTCCACAACCCTTGTCTTGGATCTCAACCCTAGGAGTGGTAGGAACTAAGGGTGAAATAGGTGTTCGAGTAAGTGTAGCTGGATCAACATAAGAAGATTGATTGGACGATGAGGCCTCGTGGTCTACTGGCACTTGGCATTGAGGGATCTCCTTTAGATTGGTGCAATAGTGGAAAGGATCGAGATCACCATCAATAGTTATTTTGGTGCCATTGTAAGGGAATTTAAGACACTAATGATACATGGAAGGGACCACCTTCATGGCATGAATCCATGGTCTACCTAGCAGAAGGTTATAAGGGAGGGTGAGATCCAAGACCTGGAACTTTGTCTCCATCATCATGGGACCAATTCTGATAGGAAGTGTTACCACCCCCTTTGATTTTTGTTCTTCATCATCATAAACCTTAATGACAATACTTTTGGTGGTGTCTACGCATGCTTCTGAAATACCTAATGCCTTAATTAGTTTTAAAGTGCATAGATTTAACCCTGGTCCTCCATCTACCAAAACTTGTCTAACTTTGGTGTCATTAACAAGGACTTCTAGATGTAAAGGGTCGTTGTGGTTCGTCTTTTCTGTTGCATAGTCTTGTTCAGAAAATGTGGCATGGTGATTATTGGTCAAGTAGCCCACCATTTCCTGGAAACGATTGACATCAAGGTCATTAGGGACCGTGGTGTTCTGTAAAGCCTTATCGAGGATAGATCGATGCTTGGGGGAAATATGCAACAATTCCAAGATTGAAATTTGGGCTGGGGTCTTCCCTAACTGGTCAAGTAGGTTATATTGTAACTTGGAAGATTGTGGTGTTTGCTGCGATTGAGGGCCCTGGATAGTGAACTTAGTATGATGAGTATTGACCGCACACTGAGGATTAGCATTGATAGTAATGGTATTGATGTTTTCATCAGTGGCGTGAAGGCAATGAATGATTTTACCACTATCATAATCATGTTTGATACTTGCATAGTTGGCTGACATATTGGTCTTAGTACTTGAGCTAGGAACAGTTCCTTTCCCATGGTCATGTAATGGGTCTGAAAAGACTTGATGATCAGTGTTCGATGTCTTTTTTTTTTGTCCACTAACTTCAATAATTTTCCTTTCAACAAGATCTTGTATGATATTCTTCAGTTGTCGACAATTTTGTAGGTTATGTCCCTTAGTCCTATGATAATCATAAAAGGAATTGTCATCCCACCAAGCTGGTTTAAACTGTCCTAGATCGTATTGTCTTGGTTCTTGCAGCTGTATGAGGTTATGCTGTAACAGTTGTTTGAAGACCGACTCAATTGGTTCCCCTAAGGGAGTGAATTCATGCTTTTGGAATCTCCTTTGTTGTGGACATTGAGTATTTTGGGCCATGTTAGGAGGTTGATTGACAGCATTAAGCGTGTTAGCAAAGTTATGAGGTCCTTTTAATGTGAGGAGGGGTCCTGCTTGTAGTGTTTTAGCATCAACCACCCTGTCATTTGTGACATTTTTGTTGCAAGACCAAAATATGTTTCTATCCGTGGGGGTGTTTTGTATGATCGATTTTCGATTGGACATTGTTGTCTTGAGTTCACCCTTTTCAATGAGATCATTCTCTATTATCACCCCTTTTTCCACTAGTTCCAAAAAAGATGTACAACAATGTACCCTTAAGTTACTCCTGAGTTTCAGATGAAGTTTTTCTTGAAACATTGTAACCTTTTGTTTTTCGGGTATTTCAATAGGACACCTACTAGCAATAGTTCTCCATCTCTAGAAGAAAGCAATGAATGTTTCCCCTTCGTCTTACGTTGTGTGGCACAAGGTTGCTATATTTATCTCATGGTCAATGTTGAAGGAGAATTGCTCCACAATTTCTCAACTAGTTCACCCCAAGATCTAATGCCAGAATCTAGACCCGAAAACCATTCTAGTGCAATTCCTACAAGACTTCTTGGAAATAACCTCATAAGATATGTGGGGTCATAAGCGACATCTATGCATATGGTAGAAAATTCCCTGATATGTTCGATTGGATTTCGTTCGCCATTGTACTTAGGAAGATTTGGTATGACATATCCATGAGGGAAAGGTGTCATGTACAATGATCTATCAAAGGGGAATGGGAATATGTCCTTTGTTGAAAATGATTTCTTAGTTGACACCGACATGTTATCCATTTGCATTTGTAATGCATGCATTTGTGTTTGTAGGATGTCAACTTGGGTCAAAGATGTGCTAGGAGGATTATGCAGATCCATGTATGTGTTCTGAAATCCAAAGTCTTGTGATGGGTTTTGATTGAACGTTGGCATCAGAGGTGGATTTGGATTCAAAATGTTGGTAAATGTGTTTTGGTATGGTATCTACATAAATTGATGTTGACCTAGATTCTATGTAAACGGATTCCGAGTACCACTCTATGAAAAAGAATTCTGGTTCAAAGTCGGTGTGAATTGGTTTTGACTTGGAATCTATGTGGACGGATTCTGACTACCAATCTCTGAAAAGGGATTCTAATTCAGAATTGATGTGAATTGGTTTTGACTTGGAATATGTGTGGATGGATTCTGACTACCAATCTGTGAGAAGGGATTCTGATTTAGAATCGATGTAAGTGGATTCTGACTGCTAGTCTGGGAGAGTGGATGTTGATTGCCATATTGGAAGGAGGGAATGCCTCCTATTTGTGTAATCCTTGGTATAGTACTAGTGATTTGAGCACTAGGTATGGCCATCGACTATGGTAAGGTACCCGTGATACTAGTAGTAGGTACGGTTGTTGATTGTGCACTTGTGACACCGACATAAGATGTAAGGGCTAATGTTTTAGGTCTTTTACTCCCAACAAGAGGACCGAAGGGAGTGAATGATGATGCCCCTATAGTGAAATTAAATCCTGATGGCATGCCAGACATACCAAATGGGGAATTATGGACTGTTGTACTCTGTGTAGATGTGCTAGATGGCATAGTTGTGCTTACCTGAGGTATAGTAGTACTAGTAGTTGTTGTGTTTGTCCCTTGTGTAGGTTGAGTTTGTAAGGTGCTAATGTCAAATCCTAGAGGTAAGGTAGTGCCTTCAGCTAGCAATTTGGCTAAATATCATTGTCGATCATTTTCTAGGTACTCATCTACGAAAGAGGCAAATTCAGGGTCCTGTGCAGTAGCCTCTATGTCCTCAACTGCAATATGTCCTTGAGTGTTTCTAGTGGTGAATTTGTCTAATAGAGTCTTATGAGGTCTTGAAGAAAATAGATTGATGAATTTGTTTGGGTTCGACATGTTTTCTCTCTCTCTCTTCTCTTAGACCTAATTTCAACCATGTAAGACAAGCTCAATATGCGGGAAATGCAAGACTATATCTACGAATAGTATGCTAGTCTATGTTTTTGGGATTTTCGTATGCAAAATAAGGGATGTCCTAGGACAACACTAGTCTAGACTCTAAAGATGCCAAATCTAAGTAAGACCCTAAAGTGATCAATTCTATAAACCCAAGACAAAGGGACCAACTGCCTAAAGTCAAACCAAGGTGTCAATTTAGTTAAGTCAAGGAACCAATGTATGGTGAGGATCAAAGACAAGTTGAGTTTCCTAACTAGACTGATGAGCTAGGAGGACTCTCTGTAGGACAAAATATAAGATGATAAGACTAGGTTCAATGACAAATTTTGTTGACACTATGATTTTTCTAGAGTATAGATGGTGGACTACTCCTAAAGTTTGTAAAAGTGACCTTTCTAGAAGTCTAATGCAAGGTAATATGTATCCTAAGGTGCAAGGGGAGAGGATACTTTGATGTACCAAGTCGTAAGGGTAACCAGACTTGTGCTTTCACACCAAACATAGTAGACACTCATTAATTTTAACCAAAGGAAAGATTTGCTACATTACCAAACAATCTATTTCAAAATTAACTAGGGTCTTCGACAAGCATCCTACAGAAAAAACTTGTTAGTAGTTTTCAATATTGCCTTCATCAATCATCCTCCAAAATCTTGTTAACTGCAAAGGGCCACACGCTGAAGATAAGATATTAGTAACACACAAATCAATTGAAAATTTTAGTTTTCTGAAAACAGAAATAAAGTTTTACCAGTCAATTGCGTTGCTGTATTACTAGTCAAATGCATCGTTTCTTCTTCAATTGCGGTCCGAGAAAATACAAATGTGTTGTTTCTTCCGTCAGATACGGTTCGTGAAATCAATTGCAGTTCAAAAAACTTCAGATGCGTCGTTTCGTACGAAAAACCTATAAAAACCAAAAAAATAAAAGATCTACGGATCTGCAAAGATGGTATCTTCACATTGGGTTCACCAAATGTAACGCCAAGAACGTGCACAAGACAACAAAGAATATTAGAAGCAAACATGCAATACTAAAATCTAAGATGCAAATCTAAATGTTAAGCAACAAAGAACAAAGGAAGTTAAAACGTAAATAAACTGAAACAATTTCACCAATTTCAAATGTATTTCCATGATTCATCTCGATTGCCCTTCTCCATTTTGCTTGTGTAGTATAATTGCCCTCAGATTTCTCGTAATTCATGCAAGTATAGCCTAAGATAGTGATCAGAAAAATATCGAAGATTCAAGACAAAGTGCTCTCAAAAGTCATAAGAATTCGTGAGAGATTGGAATGAAGAATGACAGATCAATTTATAGAAAATTGATTATTCGAACAACAGGCTAGGATTGAAAGATCAACGAATAGTTGAGATTGACTGATTAGTCATGCATTCTGATAACTGTCAGTAGTGACATGAGTGATACAAATTAGAAATAGAATTAAAGATTAAATAAATTATTTAAACTTCCAGTTTGGTATTCGAAAACAGAAGAAATATCTTTGCATGACAAAGATAAAGATTGATTAAAGCAACTCTTTGTTTGAATGCACACACAAGATTTAATTAATTAAATAAGAATATTTAATTAATCCGCATGTACACACAAATAAGTTAGAACTAGACGATTGACTGATCTGACGATGAGATTACTCGAGAACACCACTCAGACATCAAATGAAGAGTTAACTGAGCGATTTGAAATAGATGTCGAGTCGAGTCAAAGTGAATACTTAGATAGCTCACATAATTATCTAAAATATAGAAGAATGCGTTAAAATAGAATTAATGAATTAAATAATTCATTTAATTCAAGACTCGATATTCGAAGAATAATTAAATAAATAAGATTTATTTAATTAAATGATGAAGGGATTTAAATGAATAATTAAATAAAGAATTTATTTAATTATAGTTGAAATATGATAAAGAGTAAATTAAATAAGAATTTATTTAATTTGACAAGAAGAATAAGGTTAATTAGTAACATAATTAAATAAAAGTGTTTATTTAATTCATCAGATAGAATAAAGAAAAGTGTGAATTAATTAAAATAATTAAGATTATATAATTAATAGAAGAATTAATAGAAGATGAATTAATTAAATAATTGACATTATTTAATCATGACCGTGAAGAATAGAATATGGAAGTTGTAGGCCTAAAACCAGATTTCGGTGTCTACAACTACTATAATTATGCTTTTGAGTACTTTCAAGATTCTCCATTTTATCAATTAATTTCACTAGGATTTCAAATGGTGAAAAAGATTTGTATTTATATGCAATTATTCAAATTTAGTCATATTAATTATTGATAGTTGACAAATGACTTTATATTTCTAAATTACACTAAAATTTTGACACCGACATATTTGAATTGGGGCGAAAATAGGTGGGATAGGGGCATTGGGCACCATAGTCCAATTTTATTTTGGGGTCTTAAGCATTGGTAAATAAATACTTGTAGTGTAGTAAAATGCATACCCTTGTATTTTCACACTTGTTTGGGCTAGTGTTGCTTTATTTATGGCTTAATTGGCCATATTTTGCATCCACAAGCCTAACAAACTATATATTTTTATAGAAAATCCCAAAAAACCTCGAAAGATAAATGATCATTTAATGATTTTGTCTATGTGTCTATGATTTTTGGAGTGGGACTAAAATGCCACCTAGGGCGTCTTTGTCCTCTATGGGTCTTGCGACCCTGATTTTGAAACCACCAAAATAGGTCGCCTTTTGGAGTCTATGCCCACAAAATTAAGCCTTGGGACTAAGATGCCACCTAGGGTGTCTTAGTCCTCCTTGGTTTATTTTTGGGACTCAATTTTAAATTTAGGTGGATTTAGCCCCCTTTAATTAATGACTTCAAATGTCAACTTGTTGTGGTGTAATTTTAGGATATTAAGCATAGATAAGTATAAATACAAGGATCCTCCACTCATTTTTCATATCCAAGCATTCATAATAAGATAAAAAGTATTCAAATATTCATTCAAGGGAATTCAAGAGAAATTCATCAAGTGTTTGGATCCATCATCAAGATTCAACCATTAGGTCAAGGGCTTAGTGCATCCATTCATGCTGTTGAGCCAAGATTGTGGATGTAGCATTGAAGATCTATTTGCCACCATATGAAAGGATCCAAAATCCACATTCTTCATGACCACTACATGATAGATTGTAGATTTGTTTCACAAGACATCGTCCAAGGTGATATCATTTATATATTTCATATTTCATGATTCATTTCATCATTTGGTTTTCTGAAGTAATTTTTCTACCTCAGTCATTTCCATTTTTTTTGGCTTGCATAAATTTCTTTAGCTTTAGGTGCACCCACACTCAAATAAAATCATCAGAAAGATGCACAATGCACCATGTCGTGGCTGCACAACTTTCATCTTTCATCTTCCTTTCAGGAGAGAATTTGGGACACGTGTTGACTTGTCAAAAATTTTGTTGGGAGCTATATTCATAAGCTCATGAGTTTCCACCTTGTTGACATGTCATCTCTTCACCACAGGCTATTTTTACCTCCTACGGAGTAATATGATTGAGGAGTTCGTCAGAGCTAGCTAGCCTTTTCTTTTCTTTTTCTCATTTTTTAGGATTGAAGTTTTGAGATGGTGCCTGGGAGTGATGTGATTGGACAACTGGGCCTTTTTCTCAGCTTTTTTTTTAGGATTTGATCATTTATGAGCCTCTATCTTTGCTAAAATATCTAAAGGATATTAATGCAATAGTTGAAAATTGATGTGCAAAGATCGTTGCAACCTAACCAAAGATCTATGATCAGATCATGTGTTATTAACTGTCAACACCTGGTGGAAACTAATTCTCAACTAAGGTGATGTGTATCTTTTGTTCTGGCTATATAAGGAGAGCGACGACTCAAGAGAAAAATGGATTTTCCAAGTGATAGTTTCTTTATGAAGAAAAGTTTCTTTAGTTTTCTTAGGGTTCTTGGAATTATTTAATGAACCAAGTTGCAAAAATACTTTACTTTGGCATGTTATATCTATTAAGGTTTAAAATATTGTCGAATTGGAATCCAACCTCTATTTCAAGGTTCATTTGATATTTAAAAGCACAAACTATTGAGGAGAAATTGTTGAGACTATGCATGTATGACCTTTTTCAAATTTTATTTCTTTATATTATCATTTTCAATGAAACAATGTGTCTTGCAAGCTATATCTTAGTAGTTTAAGAAGAAAATTTCTATGATTTATGCTCGTATGGTAGAGTAGTGGCTTAATAAAACTGGACTATATCATTGGACTTCTCTATTTTTTTGAAAGTTATTATTTTGTTATGCTATGTTGTATTAGGAGGAATAGTTCATGTGGTTTCTAACATATTGTTCTATTACCCATAAGAAACCTTTATGTTTGATCAAAACTTATGAACATTGCATGCGTAAATATTTGAAAGTATTCACTATGCTTGAAGTTATCCTTTGTTGTTCGTTCTCTTTCCAACAATGAGGGGTTGTGGCGTTCTGTGTCTATTTATATCAATCATAAGAATTATTTGGGTTTGAAATGTTTTAAAAGCTTTGGTGCATCACCTTTTATGATTTATGTTTACATTTCCTTCTCCCCTTATCTCAAAACCCCAAAGAAGAGTAGGCTTTCTATAAAAAACCCGGAGGTATTTAGTGAGGCACAAATTTTCCCCCAGTTGTTGAATTTCCCATAAGACTGTCGGAGAGGCATAAGATTTGATGATCAATAGTTCTTTTTCTAGCACACCTGGAGGGACAAAAGTTTTCCAAATGCTTAATTAGAAGTCAGAAATATTTCTTGAATCAGGCTAAGGAAGGAAATTGGAAGTTTCATTCCCAAAGTCCAAACAAGAGCATCCTCGAGAGGTCACGTCTAGTACTCTTAGTTACCTGCCTCAATCCCTGGAAGGAGAAGACTTACAAGTTTTGTATCACCTATAAGGAGTAATAGAGCAAGAAGTTAGAGCCCAGTATCTAGAGCTTTATCTCCTCTACTCAGAGGCTTAAACTTCCAAATAAGATTACTTGTATAGCTGATTCATAGAAATCTTCTCTTTATGGCTCACGTACCTCCCCTTGCTCCTAGAAATTTCATAACAAGAGATAGTGGTAGTCCACTACAGCCACCCACACCACCAGATGTATGGTTTGCTATACCCGCTAATTCGCTCAAGGATATTCCAATATTCTCTAGATAAGATTTCAAAACCCCATCTAAACACCTTCAAGATATAGTGGAGGTATGTAGGGTACATAACATATCGGAGGTGTAGACACGTAAAATATACTGATTGACATTGTGCACTTGATCCCGACCTACTAACATCATTTGTTCCTGAATCATCCCTTGGTCTAACCATTTAATCAAATCTCCTTATCTAATTAAATTCATCAACTTTCATCCCTTAATTAAATAAATCACTTTGTCTAATTAAGTCACTCTCTCTTGTTAATTAAATCAATCCATCTAATCTAATTATCCCTATTTAATTAAATAATTAATTTTATTTCATTAAATCTCTAAAGCCTATCCATTAAATTAAATAAACTAAAATCTTATTTAATTTGATCTAACACCGTCTCTTTTAATTAAATAAATCAAAATCCTTATTTAATTAATCTCTTGTCATATTCCTCTCTTATTTGATTTAAGTAAATCTATAAATTCGAGTCAAATAGGTCACATCATCTAATATCTCTCATTAAATTAATTAACCCTTGATTAATTTAATCTCATCTCATGTCCCATCCTCTAGATTTTGCAAGTTGCATATGAAAATAGATTTAATCCATTTATTAAATCTCTATTTTCCTCACAAGGCATCTTTTGGAATATTCTCTCAATTTGAATTCAAAAATTCCAAGTCAACATGTACATCCAACAAGGCAATAAATTCATCTTACATGTCCTTTGCCTTGAGCCAAGTGGCATTTATTGCATTTTCCCTTCCCTCTTGCAAGTCATTTCAACAAATTTGAAATTCAAAAATATGCATTTATTGGCACAATCCCCAAATCTTGCACATCCTCCATCCACTCATAGATTGACAAGTGGCATCTTGCCATTGGATGAATGTTAGTCCCACATTGCTCAAATTTGGACATTCATCCATCTTGGCTTCTATAAATAAAAGCTCTCATATCCTCATTTGATGATCCACAAATTATGCAAAGTTATTTTGCTAAAATACTTAGCCATTTTCATCCATCACCATTGAGTTCTTAGCTAGGTTTTTTGCAGATTTTGGCTTGGAGCTCTCATCCTTCATCAAAAAAAGTGGATCAATCATCTTCAACATATCAAGCTTGCATCTTAGGAATTGGGAAAGGGCCAATTTTCACATCAAATTGGCACCAATTCCCCCATGGGATCATGAGTTTGTAAATGGATTTCATGGGGAATCCTTGTTTTAGCTTGCAATATCTTGTTTAACTTGTTTATTATTGTTGTTTTGTAGGTACTAGGATTGGGGTTCACACAGTTGGCACTAGAAGGAGGGATGGATATCATTTATAATAAATTTTCTCACAAATTTCTACATTTTTGTTCATACATAGAAAAATTTCAATGCTGAGAGCTCAACGTCACTGTTTTGGCATCGTTGACTCTTCAGCGTCACTATATAGCACCACTAGAAACTCAAAGTGCCACGTTGGACTCGTCCCGCCAAAAAATTGAATTATAAACTCCACCGCTTGATTGGTTGACTCGCAGGAACTTTAAAAAAAAACCAAACTGTGATGCTAGGCAAAAACTGTGACATAGTTGAGGTCACTGTCCCAACACAGAGCAACGCTCACTAGTTGGAAATTGAAAACGAAGAAAGGAGAAGCATGAGGAGGATGTTTAATCAAAGAAAAGTGTTTTTGAACACTTTAGTGTTTGCTTAAAACTTTTTTAAGAAATTGTTATCACTTCTTTCTTAGGACACTAATTTCGTTTGGGTTTAAAAAGAATCTTTTTGTTTCTTGCAAAAGGCTAAAATGAAAATTAGGATCACAACATACTATAGTTTGTTTATTTGGATAAAAATTGAACAAAATGTCTATTTTTTGTCTTTTGGTGCTCTAAAAAGGACTCACATTTTTCTTTGTGGATTTAAAAATAACAAGTGCAACTTTGTTTTCATGAAGGCTTACTTAAACCAAATTCATTGAAAAAGGACGTATGCGCTTCTTTCGCGCTTTATAGCAATATTGAGAATCAAAAGGACTTTTTCATGACTTTCGGGTGAGACAAAGAAATCACCTCCACACTTTAATTTGGGTTTTAAAATTGAACAAAATCTTGTGCAAGTGTGAGTGTGGGAATTATTGCATATATTCTCTCTCTTTGTTGCCAATAAAGATTGATCGAGTTACAAATACTGTTTTCACTCACTTTTGTTTATCCTAGAGGGCCTGCCTTGGGGAAAAAGTACTCACCCAAGGGAACGACTCAACCGGTAACACTCTAAAGCCAAGATTATTTCCAACAGGGATATAAATGTGGGTATTGGAGTAAACGCCAATATCACGTAGTTGATTCTGACAAGATGGATCTAAAAGGGGACTCTTGCCGTATGGGTTAATTTCCACGAATGAAAAGTCCTTATTAAAACCCATGTGCTAGAATTGGCGAAAATCCTTTAATTTATTTTTTGTGCAAGAAAGGTCATTCTGAAGCCACCACACACTTTTACGGTCTTTTAGTAGAAATGGAAAGCATGCCATGGGAGTTTCATGGGTGTTGATGCTTGGTTGCCCCATATAAGTGAGTGTCGTGAAGGGGAGCCAGTGGGGTCAAGCATATAACCATTCGCTAAAGATAAGCATAGCTGGACTTGTCCAAGTGGGAATCCCTTACACATCCATAGGATTGTACTTATTCTTGGGTTACAAAATGCATTGCTTGATCGAAAAAATCTTGAAAACAAACACTTAACATCATCATCCAAATTTCAAACCCTTTTGGAGACAAATTCCATTGACTCAATCCATATGTTATTGCTTTCCCTTGGGATTCACATCCTTAGAGGTTTCTAAACATTGGATAATTATGTCTTGATTTTTCTACTTAAGTAAACAATAGGTAAACCCTTGCCTTGAATTCACTAAATTTCCACATAACATATCTTGTGGGGTTTGAGGAAATTAAGACATTGAACATCTTAGTTTGAAAACGTAATCAAAGAAAGTGTTTTTGGTAAAATAAAGCCATTATGCAAAGCTAAGAAAAATGAACTTTCATGTGTGTTGAAGCCTCAGGATTCTCAAAAATTCCAAAATCCTAAAATGAAAATCATTGGTTCAAAATTTGAAAATGTATGTTCAAGTGGAATCATTTTTTCATTACAAAGGTCTATAGGAAGCTTTTGCATGTTCTTCAATACCTAGGTCTAGGAAAACAAAGTGTATTGTTTTAGGTTCATCTTAAGATCAAAGCAAATAAAAATCTTTTCATCCATCCTTCAAAACATCAAACATCATCTCACCATCACCTTTTGGAAAATCTTGAAATCATCCTTAATGCTAGGCTTTTTTGGAAAAATAAATAATCATCAAATCCTTGAGATTAAATTGTTGAAAAATTTATCAAAATCATCTTTAGCTAGGTATGTGTAGATACATCCTTTTGCATATGCTTAGTCAGAGTCATCAAAATCATCTTGTTTAGCTTGGTATATGTAGATGCATCCTTCTTCGTATGCTTAGCTAAACTATCATCTTGTTTGAATAGGTGCGGGTAGATGCATAATTCTCCCTACACATATTCAAATCATCATCCTTTGAACAAATCTATCCCTTAGATAATCATCCAAACATCTTAGGGTCTTTTTGTTCAAAATCAAAACCAATCAAAACCAATCAAAATCAAGGACAACCCCAAAAGGAAAATTGAAACCAAAAATCTGAAACATATCCGAAAGTCCCAAAAATCCTAGCATCTCCCATCAAAATTTATCAAAAGACCATAACATCCACATCATCCATCCCTTACATCATCATCATATCACCTCTTGATCCTTAAAATATCCTAAAATTTTCTACTTTGGACATAAAGTAAAGATCAATCCAAAGAATCAAGAGATTCATCTCTCCTATTCTTGAAAATTGATCCTCATTTTATGGTTCAAATTAGATCTCAATACAAGAAGAGCATGGAATCCAACAAAGAAACACCTGCTTCAAGTGATCTTAGCCAAACAAATGTTGAAATGAATCTAGCCGAATCAAGCAATCCT
The DNA here is from genome assembly GCA_007258455.2 of Sequoia sempervirens. Taxonomy (NCBI): domain Eukaryota; kingdom Viridiplantae; phylum Streptophyta; class Pinopsida; order Cupressales; family Cupressaceae; genus Sequoia; species Sequoia sempervirens. The sequence goes on from VDFB02193867.1 coordinate 93,371,512, forward strand.
TTGACCATATCATCATCACAAAATCCCCAAGAAGAAACCCATGGAGAGGGTCTTACCTTTGGGATGTCTCACGAAGAAATAACTAAAATGCTCCAAAATTCGGACAACCATAGAATCATCAACATCATGATGAGGCTTAACCCTTCATTATACATGCTTGAATTAGCAAAACAAGGGGCCAAACTACCTTTAGATTTTGACATGAGTACCATAGTGGAGACATGTTTTCCTCTAATCTCATCCACCATTCCCATCTCATCCACACCCCCATCCCAAAACATCACCCAAAAAATTCTGCAAATCACGACATCTTTTGCTCGAACCCAACCCAATGTTAATAAGGGAAATGCATTTCTCAATGCTATTCAAGCACACCCCCTTGTTAATAATCAAAACTTGGATGCAAATACCACCTTGGAACAAAACATACTCAAAAACCTATTACATAAAAAATGTTCCTCTCACTTTCCATCATGATCCATCATCATCATTTTTTCACGCAATGCCTTAAACTCCTCTCCTCACAAATTCGCAAGAGGAAGGAGACATGTTCGGACAAGGGGGCATCTTCGATACCACAAAATTTTCACAAGAACTCACACCCCTCAAATTTCCACCTCTTCCACCATTGCCATCATCATCCACATCACTCCTTGGTTTAGGGCTTCGCCCTCTACCAAGTATCAATCAAACCAATATCCCAAATATCAATCAAAGCATTATGCCAAACTCAAAATTTGTCATCAATATCACAACAACAGACAACAAATGCACAAGCACTCGCAACATCATCAAACACCCCCCTAACATCGCAAGGCATCATCTCCCAAGGGCCAACCACATCAACACCACCATCCATCACTCAAAACACTAACACGACATCACCACTCACCACCTTCACAAACACTATTTCAAATCCACCACCACCCCCACAACTACCAACTTCCACCACATCAAGCCAATACAACGTGACATTGCAAGCTGCTTTTCAAAGAGGATTCCAACAAGTGAAAAAACAAAAAGCCGCATAACTAGCCATTCAACAAGCCACTCAAGTTGTGCAAGCTGCCCAAGCTACATTACAAGCGCAACAAGCTCAAGCATTATTGCAACAACAACAACAACAAGCCACTCAAGCTCCGCAATTTGCTCAAGCCGCCCAAGCCGCATTGCAAGCACAAAAGGCTGCTCAAGCACAAAATCTATTATAACAACAAGTGGCACAAGCAGTGCAAGCACAAGCTCAAGATCAAGAAAACACCCAATATCAAGCACAACAGGAACAAGCACAAGCACAAATTCATGCACAAAGACAAGCAGTTCAATTGCAAGCATATCAACAAGCAATAAAGCAATATCAAGAGCAGCAAGAAGGAGCCCATTTGGTAGCCCAACAACAAGCATTGTTGGAACAAAAACAAGCACAACAACAAGCATTGTTGGAACAACAACAAGCACAACAGCAAGAACAAATCTTAGTGCAACAACAACGAGATCAACAACAAGCGTTGTTCATACAACAATAGGTGGAAGCCTACCTAGCTAGGCATAACATATAGATACCATCGAACAACAAATCAAACAACACACCAACCAACCCACACATTCAACCCATAATAAAAACTCCCCAAAACACTTTCATCCCACCCCCTAATCCACAAAATGATGTGATGACACAATTCAGGTTGCTCTCGCAACAAGTGCTTGATCTTCAATTAGGGTGAACAACAAAAACACCAAGCAACTTTTGTCTGTATCCATTTAACAGGAGCCTAGTAATGAAACCTTTCCCTAAGGGATTTGAGATCCCCAAGTTTGAAAAATATCGAGGGAGGGGAAACCCTAAAGATCACATCAGGAAATTCCAGGTTCATTACATGGAAGTCCCATACGACGATACTTATCTAATGCGACTATTTCCTAGGATTTTGGCAGGCCACGCTATGGAATGGTTCTCTCACTTACCTTCAGGCATTAGGAAATTCCAAGAAATTATGGATGCATTCATCAAAAATTATGTATGCAACATTGCAATGGATGTTAGTCTAGAAGAACTCTCAGCTCTAAAACAAGGAAAGGGTGAATCATTCGCCTCATTTCTACAATGGCAATCCAAGGCCAATCGGAGCAAGTGGACCATGCCCGAAGAACAAAAAGTTTGCACCATCATAGCCAACCTTGAAGGTCGCTTGGAATTTAATCTCAAGGTTCAGGGCATCACCACATATGATCAGTTGATCCCCAAGGCGCTCAACATCGAAAGAGCCCTTATGACTCAAACTGCAGGATCAACATCATACCCCGAACAACAAAACAAACACCCACCATCCAATTACAACGATAAACCTCGCACATGGGAAAGGAACAAAAACATTACTAATGATGGTGTCGTCAATGCCAAGGTGGTCATTAGTGATCCTCGCCAAAATACACCCACACCGCAAATCCAAATCCAACACCAAAACAATCATCACCCAATACAACAACCAAATAGCAATCCAACAATCAACAATCTAAATGACCATAGGGGACCACCCCAAAGGAACAAGAGTTAGATCCCAAATGAATGTACACCACTTTGGGGGAACCACTTGAGGACATCATGAAAAAGCTAATAGACGAAAAACTAATCAAGGCTCCTACCTTTGAGAATTACCAAGAATCGGATGTGAAACCTCCTTGGTATAATGAAAATCAACTTTGCGGATTCCATAAAATCAAAGGCCATACCACAAATAGTTGCATGAGTTTGAAAAACATCGTTCAAGATCTCATCGATAAAAGAATCATAAATGTGGAACAACCTACAGGAAATCAAGATCTTAAGATATATACGAATCCAATGCCAAATCATGGCAACAAAGGGAATAAAAATGATAAAGGGAAAGGAATCCACTCAAACATAAATCATGTGTATGAAACAGTCATCGCCTCCCTAGATGAAAACTGCATGGTCATCACCATCAAGGGTGCCTATGCTGAAGATTGTGGAGTCACAACAAGAGGTGGCAAAGTAACCATCACAGGATCAACCCAGCCAAATAGAGTCTCTGCATCTACATCCGTCCCTAATGGCTACAATGTCCTAGATCAACTCAAGAGAACACCAGTGTAAATCTCCATCATGGAGCTGCTAAAAATCTCATCTGCCCATAGGAAAATCCTTGAAGAAGCGTTGGCCTCATCTACTATCCCCGTAGATCTTGATGTGGAGCAATTCCATGCTATGGTCAAAAATATCATTACGCCTAATCTTCTTACATTCTCTAACCAAGATTTCCCCACCCAACCATCTCACAACCGTGCACTTCACTTGGAAACCATAGTACATAAGAGAAAAATCAAAAGGGTCTTGGTGGATGGAGGTGCGGGCTTAAATATATGTTCTCTCAGTCTCATCAAGCAATTGAAAATATCAGAGGATTCCATCGACAGAGGGAAGGGTATCATGATAAGAGAATAGGATGATCAAGAAAGAGTGTCTCAAGGCACAATCAAACTCCCTATTCAAGTAGGGCCTGCCATCATGGAAATCACTTGTCAGGTTTTGGACCTTGAATTTTTGTATAATATCCTCCTAGGATGCCCATGGATTCATGCAATGAAGGCAGTAGTATCAACTTTCCACCAATGTGTGAAATTTACACATGACAGACAAGAAGTGACCATCCATGGAGATCTCGATCCCTTCTCATACTGCAAAAATCTTGAAGCAAAGTAATACAAAATCCCCCAAGTACCAAAAAATGATGAGGGCCCATCCACACCATACATTGATCCCGCCACTCTCACATCCACTTCTGCGATAGAGACACCCACCACTCCCACCATTCCCACCATCTTCGACATCAAGCTCATTATCCAAGATAACGGCTATCAAAATTACAAGCTCCCTAATAATGCTTTTGTGGTAGGAGAGTTACCACAATCTCCTAGATCACGGGGATGCCCACAAATAAATGTAGCTTCCACATCCCAAACATCTCTTGAAGACTATCTCGAATTCACAAGCTAGGGAGACCTTGGCCAAGAAGTTATTGAGGCAGATCCATCTCATATGCTATATCAAGATGAAAGACCAATACCAAAATTACCAATGGATGACCGAAGCAAGGGTCTGCAAATGATGTTCGCAATGGTCTACAATAGAAATCAAAGACTGGGACAAAACGACAATGGGCTCATAATACCTATCATGCCAGAGATGTGACCGATAAAAAATCTTGGCTTTCCGAGCATAACCATACGAGGTCTAAGTCCTCTAGTTAGAGCAGTTAATAAACCTCGTCAACCAACCGCAACAGAACTACAATTACTAGTATCCACAGGTCGTGTTCTAGACAACTATACCTTTGATATAACCCATGATGTCTGTAGTAGTAGTGATGACGACGAACCCACATCCAACTTATCTAGGCTATTTGAGGATACCACTCTTTGTATGATTATTACCCTATCCTTTGAACTAGACCAACAAAATCATGAGATTTTCCTAGTATATCCCCAACTCATTGACTATGACCAACGAGGACCACCAGTTCTTGATACATTCAAAAATGATGAGGCGCTCTCAGAATTCATGGGACTTTAGGATAACATCCTAGATGGGGATCATAAAGAAGGGTTCATAATAGAGTTGGACACACATGCCTATTAATGGGAAATGATTGAATCCCTCAGTCGAAAAAGTGAGAAATTAAGAGTAATATCCAAGTCCTCGAGTGAAAACCGCATTGTGGCACTCTTTGACCAAAAAAAAGGTAAAAAGAAAGGATGCATCCAATGATGAAAACCTCTCTAAGGTGCCCGAGGATGGGGGATTCAATCTTCCTTTAAGAGCTATCCATTAGGAAAAGTCAACAGTCTTGGCAGAAAAAGGCAATCCGGTCAACTTAGGAATAGAGGAGACCTCGCCTATCACATTCTATGTGGAATCACTACTATCAAAAGAGCAAGAGCTCCTAGCATCCTTCCTAAGGGAAAGACAAATGAGCTTCACATGTAGTTATGCTGACATGCCAGGGCTTGATCCAGAGACTGTGGTTCACCATTTAGGAGTATATCCAGAAGCAAAGCCTGTTAGACAAAAGCTTCAAAAAATGCACCCTCAAATCGCCTTGCTGGTCAAAATGGAGCTAAGAAAGCTATTAGATACAGGATTCATCCGACCAATAGATTATCCATAATGGGTGTCAAATTTGGGACCTGTTTCAAAACCCGATGGGAACATCATAATCTGCATAGACTTCAAGGACTTGAACAAAGCATGTCCAAAGGATGACTTCTCGCATCCCAACATTGATATGATAGTAGACATGACAATGGGACATGAAATGTTGTCGCTAATGGATGGATTCTCAGGATATAATTAGAACATGATAGCTAAAGAGGACCAACAGAAAACAACTTTCACTTGCCAGGTATGTGCAGGATCATGATGGGCCAAAAAGTGGCAATATGATGGGTATGTGGCTGACGACTTTTTTTTACCCAAAATTGATGAAATGAAAAGGGATTTTAAAGGATATTCTAAGCTTTCCACCAATATAAATTATGCTTTACTTTGAATATAATAAGTAATTATTATTCATTTTCTATTCAAATTATGACTAAAGTCCTCATTGATAGGCTCATTGAAAAAAATCTATAGCTTTCAAACAGTATCACATTTTTTGAATCCAAAAAATGCGTCACATTCTATGATTCACATACTATAGGATTAAAAAAAGAAAAATTGAATTTCATGAAGTTTTGGCCAAGTTAAGGTGGTCAGACATACGAGTTTTATATTTTAAAAAATTGTAATAAAATTCATAATTAATTATTACTTGGAAAAAATTACAAAAAAATATGCATCACATCAGGGCATGAGTCCTCTACTTATTTCTAAAATTTAATAAAAAAATATTATCATTTTATTGTGGTTAGGGTGGTCAGACATACACCTACTTATTTTTTCCCTGAAATTTAAGTACCACTGCATTGAAATTTTAAATTTTCACCAAATATATATATATATATATATTTAAACATACCTAGTAGTTTAGAAACTACATTCAATTTGCTATAGATTCTATTCTTACACATTTTTGAAATAATATAGATAACTTATTCAAATTTTTATGTCAAGTTGCCTAACTCTGATTTTTCTAAATTTTTTGCCACTTAAGGGTCTATTTTTTCCATGATGATCCTGCACATACCCTGCCCATGGGGAACCTATTGTTGGAACATGATACCATTTGGCTTAAAGAACCTAGGAGCAACATATCAAAGGGCTATGACATTGATATTCCATGACATGATTCATAAGACGGTCGAAGACTATGTTGATGACATTCTCGCTAAGTCTAGAAAGAGAAAAGATCACATAGCAATCCTTAGTGCCATCTTTGACAGACTGGAGGAGTATAAGGTTAGATTAAACCCAAAGAAGTGTGTCTTCAGTGTACAATTAGGAAAGCCCCTAGGATATATAGTATCAATGAGTGGTATCGAGGTAGATCCAACAAAATTAAAAGAAATCCTTGAGATGGAGGCACCAAAAACATTAAAGAAACTAAGAGGTCTACAAGGAAGACTCCAATCCATCTGATAATTCACAGCACAATCGGTAGACAAACAAAACCCATATTCTCACCTACTCCACAAGGGAGTAGCATACAAATGGGATATCAAGTGTTAAGAGACATTTAACAGAATCAAAGAGTATCTACTGACACCACCAGTCTTAATGCCACCCATTCCAAAGAAACCATTGATTATATACATATCAACAACAACAACAGCCCTTGGAGCTCTTCTAGCTCACCATGACGAAAATGGAACAGAAAGGGCTATCTATTACATCAGCATAACAATGGTTGGGCATGAGCTAAACTACTCATTCATCGAGAAAGCATGCCTCATAGTAGTGTTTGCATCTCAAAAATTTAGACATTACATGTTGGCACACAAAATAAAACTCATTGCCAAAATCGACCCTCTCAAGTACCTACTATCAAAGGTAATGCTCACAAGAAGAATGGAAAAATGGGTAATGATATTATCAGAATATGGCATCGAATATTTGGAGTAGAAAGAAATCAAGGGTCAAGTCATTACAGAACAACTGGCAAAAGCACCTATCTATTCTGAGAATCCTCTTGTCTCAGAGTTTCCAGATGAATCTATTTTCAATCTCAACATAGCTGACCACTAGAAACTATACTTCGATGGCTCATACACACAGCATGGATCAGGAGCCGGCATATTCTTCATCACCACACAATGGGATTGCATACCAAAGTCCTACAAACTAGCATTTCCTTGCACCAATAACATCGCAAAATACGAGGCTTTGACTATAGGTCTCTGAATAGCAGTGTAATGGTGATCGCGCCCACAAAAGGATATGAAAATCATAGTAAAACCTTTCCTGGGAATTGGACATTCCAACATGTGACTAATATCTCTCTAGAGACATTCATTTACTTGTCAAACCAGAGGACGTATACTTTAAATGGTGCAGCACAATATATGCACTAAGAACTGGTTTCTGTCAAAACTTAGCATAAATAAATACTTGGAAGGAATTCTATCTATGCTACACGAAGGTGATGCAAAGTTCTTCAACTCAACTATGATTTGATTAAAACAGAAACCATAACAGCTATGACTAAAACACAAACTATGAATGGGCCTTATGCAGCAAGAACAGGCACACGGATGGATTCCCTATGCTGCAAGAGCAATACAAGACTGAGTTTGTATGAAAACTTCAAAGATGAAAGCTAACTGAAGATCAACAGAAAAGAATAGCTAACTAACTAGCTACAGATACTTACTAAGTGGGACCCCTTAGCAAGCATCTACTGATTACACAGGTGCTGAACTCAAAACTTCATCAAACTTTATTAATGAAAACAGAATGGTATACATTGCTTTGTTGATATAAACTAACAAACTCTGTCTCTTGTCAAACAGATTCTGCTTTTCATTATCATACTGAATCTTATATGATATCTGCTATCTTTCTATCACTATGCTTCTATCTTACTCTAACTATCATCTCCCTTACTTGCACAGGAGGAGTACTTTATTTAAAATCAGGAGAGCAACTAACTAACTAACCCTATCAAAGAAAGACGTGGAAGTAAAGTGTATCCTAGAATCAAGGAACAAACTTCATAAATGAATTTATGCATTCAACCCGATCCAGAGAGAATCTAGTGCTCCACTCTTTCCAGATTGACTGTCATTAAAAATATTTCCCAACGGTTTCGGTCAAAGAGTCTTCACCGGAGCTTCCTCAAAGTCGTGCAGGAAATTGACTTTACTGCAAGGCCAAGATCGGCTGTGCTTGACTCGATCATTCTTTAACAACCCGCGAAACAAAAGGTAACAAATGCGAAAGAAAAGGTGTATGGCACATACACAATATCCATTCATTAATCACACATTTAAATCTATTTCATCATTCAAAAACTGTATGCAATATACCAGTCATTTAGGGAGTCAACGGGGTAATAAATGTAGTCAAACCAACACAATAAGCTGTAGGAATATGCAAATGTTTTGCTATAGGATATCCCCATAAAAGGTTTCAAAAGAGTTTTAAACAACCACAAATAACAAAAGTAAAGGCATTAAAAGTTCATCATAATATCCAAACTATGAGCATATTTTTGGCTCATCACTGCCCCCTACTTAGCCTATTGTTGGTCCTCCAAAACTAACTTTCCTGGTGGTTTCTCTGAAGTCAGTGGTTGCTGCACATGACTCTGAAATGGAGTTCCAAACCTGTAATAAAATCCTCTGAAAGCCTGGCACCTTTCATACCTATGGTCTTCTAAATCATCATTAAGATTGGTAGCCTGATAAGGATAAAGGGGCCACATTAGCACAAGAGGTCTGATTGTCAATGGAAACCACAGTTCAAATCTCTTTTGAAGTCCCAACTGTATATATCTGCTTGATCGTTTAAGAGCTGCTATGAAATTTAGGGGACTGTGAGGTTTGGATCTTCTTAGTCCAACAGTTAATCTTTCCCACCTTTTCTCACTTCTGGTGTATGCCAGTCTCCAAAATGAATATGACTGTTCCTGAAATTCATCATATACCTATTTCTTGAGATCAAATATCTTCTCTTTGACTATAATATTATTAATGCCATATGTCAGAGCAAACCAGTCTTTCAACATTGCATGGGGGTTTGAACTTTGAGAGCGTAATGGAACAGGCTCATTTCTCTCAGCTTCCTCATATATTTCCCATTGCCTACCATAATTCGCTTCACTTGCTGCCCATGACATAAATGATCTCAAATGGATATCAACAATATACAAAAGAGGGTTCTATTTTGTTTCAGATGGAATTAAGAAGCCATGTAAATAAAATTCACACAGAGAATTTCTTAACCAATTAGGGGCTGCCTCGTATGCCTCATAAAATTCTTTAGCAGTGTGAAGTATAGGATCTTGATTTCTAGAAATTCTCATTAGTTGGAACCATAAGAACTATTCCTTAAGGCACAAAGCATAAACTCTGGGTAGCGGTCTGCATTCCATAATCTGACCAGTTACTTTTAACATTTCATCCATTTTTGCTTTCAACTCAACAATTTCCTGCTTCTGACTTTCAATTTTCTTTTTCAATTTCTTCCTTTCTACCTCCCATAGACTTTGTTGCATGTCAGTCTGGGCTATGTGCTATAAATTCAAGGTTTGCAATGTAACTATTTCCTAGTTAGCTTTGACATATTCCAGAAACTCAATCAAAAACGTCTTCTTATAAACAACAATGGCTTTACAAGTTGCAGGGTGAAATGTAGCTTCACTAGGCACATTCAATTGTTCAGTTAGTTCCTGCTCTTGCTGCAAGATGAATTCTTGTTGCTGCAGTGGAGAAGATTGTGTTTCCACCGAAAATTGCATAGCAGCAGTAGCCAAGTCATCAAGATTTGGTAACCCTTGCTCATTATGCTCCATTTCATTTGTCTCAACTTGTTCCTCTTCAGGAACGAATGGACTCTATGCAACATTTTCGGATACATTCTGAGAAACATCAAATTCAGACCCTACAGATCCTTCTGAAATTACAATAACCTCTGGTTGAGGTGAAGTAGGGGAGGTCTTATATTGTTTCCTTGTGGAAACTCTTCTTGGCACTGGTGCGGCTACAGGAGATGTTCTGGTAGCCTTCCTTTTTTCTAGTCTACTTAGAGGGCTCTACCCTGCCAGAGGATGATGGTGAATTGCTGTTAGCAATAGGTGTTGTTGTAGGAGAGACGACTACAGGGGAAGATGTTGCAGGAGAAGAGCATTGCCTTTTCCAAGAATGAGGGTCATTCTCTGGGGTTTGTTCTGCCCCAGACGACTCACTTGCCTTTGTTTTTCCCTTCTCTCTCCTAGTGGTAGACCTAATTTGTACCCGAGCAAAGGATTCTGGTGGGGGAGCTGTAGGACTAGGTGCTACAGGAGTAGATGACCCTTGCCCTATTCTACTGGTAGATGCAATTTCTTTCTTCTTTTTCTGAGGCTGTGGGGTAAGTACCCTAGGGGGTTGTAGAATTCGCAAGCTCTTTTGGGCAACAAATTGTTGCCAGGAAAGAGGTGAGACATCTCTCAAAGAGTGTTCAATCAGTAATTTGATAAGGCCATAGTGAGCAATAGAATTATCTTTCCCTTGTTGGGTTCCATGGGCACTTTGTTCTAGAAATTTTAACAGGAAATTTGAAACATTTACAACTAACCCATGCCTCATATGGCTTAATAATTTGAAATGATATGAATGCAGGTAAGAGAAACGGCCTTCACAGGTTAAATACCTGATTATGTAAGTGGTGTATTCTGAATAAGGAGGAGGAAACAATACCCGCTTGCATCCCTGCTTGGAGACTTCCAAAGGTCCATTAGTGGGCATTGAAAACTTAGCCCTTGCAGCGGCAGCATCTGAAGAAAAATTTTCTCCAACGGCTAGAAGCCCAGTTACTTCAGCAATTCTATCTTCAGTTGCAACAACTGTTAGACCCCATACAGTGGCTTCCCCTTCAAAAAGGGTTCTCAAAAATTCTCTAGCAGCCTCCTCATCAAAAGCATTTAAACTCAAGAAATAGTTTAACCATCCATAGATGCTGAATGCATGGACTGTTTGAGGATTTTTCAATAATAATTCATGAGCTACAGGCTCATGTCGCACTAGCTAACCGCCCATGTTCACAGTTTTCCCCTAGCTGAACTCAATTCCTTGCTGAAAATTCAAATTCTCTATTTCCCTTTCTACTCTGATTTTTCTTCTGTCGTGCTGTCACATTTCTGTCTTTTCCAAAAATGAACTTTTTGAACAAGCACTTTTAATCATAATTTACAAGAAAAACATGCAATAAAGAAAGACATGCGATCATATTTGGAAAGTACCAGAAAAATAATAAAGAAAGGTTATTTGCGTAGTTATGGCAGTGGTGAAAAGACAGGTTTTAAAAGGTGGATTACCCCACACCCTACTTAGAGTATGACATGTGTCCTCACATGTACTAAAGAATAGGCAGAGATTGGGTAATAATGACTGGTACTATCATAGTAGTAAATAAATAGAATAAAATAAATTAAATATGCGATAACAAAAGATATGGCATACCTTTGATATTTGCATGTATGTGTGAAGAAAGATGACGACATCTGCATGAGTTGACAGTTGGGAATGATATCTTAATTAAGGGGTGATGCAAATGGATGAAGTGGATGGGTGACGTGGGCGGACGAGATGAATGGATGGAATGGATGGATGGGATGGATGGATGGAAGATAAAGAAGTGAGATGGGGCGATAAATGAGAATGGAGAAAAAGGGGTTTCCTTTTAAAAAGAAAATATTTATTATGAGCATGTTTTTTCAAAATTACAGTGAAGTTGCAGGAGAAAGGATAAAGCCTTCGGCTGTAGGAAGAGTAGCGGGAGGAACCTGAATGAACTACTGCATGAATTCTTCTTTTGAAAATCATTTATGGTACAACTAGAGTCGGTGGTCATTAACTAGCAATTTGAAATGGACTGGATCAATTATCACCAGTTGTATAGCTCCATTGTCAAACACATTCTCAACTTCATAGTGGCCAAGCCAGCGTGTTGTGAGCTTACCTTGGTTCTCTTGATATCTGGAATCATATAATAGAGCCCAATCACTAGCAGAAAATTTCCTGGTTTTGATGTGTTGATCATGCCATTTCTTCCTTTGCTGTTGAATTGCTTTTGTGTGCTGCAGGGTTGCTTTTCTAATTTCATCCAAAGCATTTAGCTGTAGGAGATGGTCCTTCTGTACTTAAGATATTTCCATGTTGAGTTCAAGAGTTGTCCTCAAAGTTTTGTGCTCAAATTCTATGGGCAACATGGCTGTTTTCCCATAAAGCAGCTCAAAAGGTGTAAACCCAGTTGTTGTCTTCCATGTAGTTCTGTAGGCCCAAACTACTTCAGAAAGTTGATTGCTCCAATCTTTTCTATGGAGCTGCACTGTCTTTGTTAGGATCGCCTCAATTTCTCTATTTGTTACCTCCGCCTGACCATTGGCTTGAGGGTGATAGGGGCTGGACTTCCTATGTTTGATCTTATAGTCATTCATTAGTGCAGTGATCAGATTTGATGTGAATTGAGCTCCCTGATCAGTTACAAGCTCTCTACGAACTCCAAATCTAGTGAAAATTTGTTCATACAGAAATTTAGCAACCTTGTTATCTTGAGCATGAATCATAGCTTTTACCTCTACCCACTTTGTTACGTAGTCCGTGCAAACTAGAATGTATGACTTGCCATTTGATGGTGGATCAATTGGTCCCATAAAATCTATTCCCCATTTATCAAAAGGGGTGACTATTACCTGTGGATATAGTGGCATTTCATCTAACTTGGTTGGTCTTCCCATACATTGGCATTTGTCACATTTGCTTGTATAGGCCACAACATCCTTGTGTAATGTTGGCCAGTAGTACCCTGTTGTAAGAATCTTCATTGAGGTTCTTTTTGCTGCAAAATGTCCCCCACATGGTTCATCATGGAAAGCATGCAAGATATCATGAGTCTCATTTTCTCTTACACATCTTCGCATCACTTGATCAGGTCTATTATAAAACAGACAATTTGTAATCCATAAAAAGTTAAAACTTTTCTCTATTAACAATTTATTTTCTTTTGGAGAAAAGTGGGCTGGTATTCTGCTTGCTGCTAGATAATTGGCAATGTCTGCATACCATGGTGTATGTGCAGCAATGGAAAACAAGTGTTCATCTGGGAACCTATCATTAATGACCTCGTGTTCAATAGGTGTAGCTGATTGAAGTCTTGATAAAAAGTCAGCTACAACATTAGCTCTTCCTAGTTTGTCAATTATTGTAATGTCAAATTCTTGTAACAACAGGAGCCATCTTGCCAATCTACCAGAAATGGCAGGTTTGTTCATCAGATACTTAATTGCTGCATGGTCAGTATGTACAAATATCTGATAACTTGTGACATAATTCCTAAATGTATTCAAAGCATACACTACTGCGAGCAATTCCTTTTCTATAATAGTATAGTTGAGCTCAGGACCTTGAAGGTTCTTGCTAATAAAGTAGATAGCATGCTCAATTGAATTTTTTTTTTGACTTAAAACTGCTCCTATACCAAAATCAGAGGCATCAGCATGTATGTGAAAAAGAAAATTTCATTTTGGACCTTGAAGAATAGGGGCTTGAGTAAGCAAGTCCTTTAGTTGCAGGAAAGATTTTTCACAGGCCTCTGTCCACTCGAATTGAGAATCCTTAGTTAACAAGGCATAAAGTGGACTGGAAATTTTACTAAAATATTTTATAAACCTTCTATAATACCCTACATGGCCAAGGAAACTTCTGACATCTTTTTGTTTTGCAGGAGTTTGTAAATTCAGAATCACTTCAATTTTAGCAAGGTTGACCTAAATTCCATTCTTTGAAATATGATGACCTAGAACAATACCTTCTTCCATCATTAGAAAACACTTTTCACTGTTTAGAGACAAATTTTGCTCTCTGCACCTTTTCAATACCTTTTCTAAATTCACTAGTGCTTCTTCAAATGTGACTCCATAGGTAGTGAAATCATCCATATAAATCTCCATATAGTCATGAGATATATCAGCAAAGATACTAATTACTGCTCTCTGAAATGTTGCTGGCGCATTGCATAGACCAAAAGGCAAGACTGAATAAGAAAATGTTCCCTATGGATAGGTAAAAATGGTCTTATCTTGATCTTTAGGGGCAATTTTTATCTGATTGTACCCACTATAACCATCCAAAAAGGAAAAATATCTTTTACCAGACAGTGAGTCCAGTACTTTATCTACAAATGGTAGTGGAAAGTGATCTTTTTTAGTGGCAGTGTTCAACTCTCTGTAATCTACACACACTCTCCATTTTCCACCTTTCTTGGGAACAATAACTAATGGAGAAACCCATTGACTATCGAAGATTGGATAAATAAAACCAGCATCAAGTAATTTTTGAAGCTCACTTTTAACTATTTCTCTAAGTGCTGGATTTACTCTTCTTTGAGGTTGTCTAACTGGTAAACAATCTTCTTTGATATATATCCTGTGAGTACAAACTCGAGCATCTATTCCTTGCATGTCCCCATATTCCCATGCAAAAGCTTTATGCTGATCTTGTAGCATTTTTAATAAGATAGCCTATTGAGATTGTGACAACTTGCTATTGATATTCAAACAGTGACGTAGAGACAATTCTATCTGCTTAGTGAGATTACTAATAGAATCTATAGGTGATGTTTGCACCTCTTGTGGAAGCAAGTTATTAAAAATTGTTGGAAGTTTAGGCAGTGAACTCTCAGAATTTGGTTGCTACAGGAAACATTGTAGATGGCTGCCACTTGGATCAGATGAACTACCCGTATTAGAGCTGTACTATAGAATTTGAAAAAGCAAAGCATCCTCACTCTGAAGTTGTGAGAATGGATCATTTTGAAGCATCATTAATTGAGTCAAAGAATTGGCTTCTTCAGTTTCTTCCCCCACATCTGGTCAAACAAGTTGGGACAAATCTGGTTGAGGTCTAGCAGGCGGATACAGAGCCAATTTTTTTGTGGACTGTCCATCAGAAATGGTCATATCTCCAGAATGACATCCTATAAAAGCATCAGCAGTTGCTAACCATGGTCTACCAAGGATAACTGGATACCCTCCTAAAGTTGCCTTAACTGATAATATTGTGAAATCAGCTAGATACTCCCAAGATTCAAGAGTGACAATTACATCTTCCACCATCCCATCAGGTTTAACTGTGGAGCTATCTGCAAGCTGCAGAACTGTGGGTGTAGACCTAATGTTTGAAATTTTCAAGGAGTCCATAGTATGCTTTGTCATGACATTAATGGCAGCACCTAAGTCAATCAAAACATTTTTTACAATTTGGCCATTTATATGTATTTGCACTACAGGACTTCTAGGGTCAATATACTTTGGGATGACTACATTTTCCAACATTATATTAGCCAATTTCCCTAAAACATGAATTGTTTGGGGATCCTTTTTCTTTCATCTGGGCTTCTTCAAAAAGGCCTCTTTAATAGCTTTTCCAAAAATGGGAACATCTTTAATAGCCTGAAATAAGGGGATTTGAATTTATACATTTTTGAGCTGGTCCAGAATGTCAAAAGTGGGTTCTTCCATGGATTTAAATGCAGTACCTTGCAACCTCTGAGGAAAATATGGTTTGTCTTGACTTTGCAAAATAGGCTCCTTAGAAACCGTATCAGGTATAGGTATATGCTCAGTAGGATCAGCAGGTGTAGTAGATTCTTTAAGGGGAGAATCTGGTATTTCAGTAATTAGAAGTGATTTTGGAGTAGGTAAAGTGGTTCTAGACCTCAAATAGATGTCATTAAAATTTAAGGCATAAGCTTGATATTGGTTGGCTTCGGCAAGATATGTAGGCTCTTGTGGCTGCTGTTGTTGCCTATTATTGGGATTTGGCAACGGCTAGGCAGGCATAGGCATTTGTTTTGGAGGTCCAGTATTTGTGGTAGTTGCTGTAGGAGGTGGCATAAGGGCCTGTGGTTGCGGCTGTGGAAGCTGCAGGAATCCAGGGGACTGGTTTTTCCATTGTTGAGGACCTCTCCATTGAGGATTTCGCTGCCAATTACCTGAAGGTGGGGTCCATTGTCCTTGTGGCTGCTACCAACCTCCTTGAGGAGATTGCCATTGTGGGGTCTGATAATTAGGCCAACTTGGTTGAGGTGGATTCTAGGGTGGTGGTGGTCCATATGCATGTTGCCATTGGTTATTATAGTCAGAATAAGGATTACCAAAAGTTAAAGGATCTTGAGGCATACCTTGTCTTTGGGCCCATGGTCTCCTTTGTGCAACAAAGAACATTTGATCATCATCACCTTCTACTGGCTTGAAGTCAGTAGGTAGTTGCTTAGCTTCAAAATTAGCCACCATCTTGCATCTGCAGTCACGTTTTTTCTATCTGCAATATGGACAGAACTCAGCCAAAACTGCCTCAGCTTCCTCATATTTCTTTTGAGCTTGCATAGTGTTTAGTTGTGTAGCCATATTATTAATGATGTCTTGCTTGAAGTCAGACAGTAAATTTGTTATCTCCATCCAAGAAACTCCACTAGAAGAAGACTTCCCCATTGTAGCATGATGACCTCGACCTTTCTTAACTATTGCTCGAGAGTAGTTAAGACATATTTTCTTTATATCATCCCAAGGCAGTTGGGTTATATCACCTCCTCCCATCAGGTCCAGGGCGTCTATACAGGCATCACTGATTCCCCTTAGAAAGAGTAGTTTATGAGAGTCCTCATTGAGAGTATGGTTTGGGTTCCTCTTTAGTGAAAACAAAAATCTAGAAATATAATCTTCCAGACTTTCATCCTCCTTCTACTAAATTTGGAATATGTCATCACCTTTGCTGGCACTCTTATAATATTTCTTATACTTCTCAAGGAATTTCATCTGCATGGCTGCCCAACTATCAACAATGCCTCTTCCCAGACTCATGAACCATCTGAGAGCTCCCTCCTTCAAGGTGGAAGGAAATAAATTCAGTTTATGAGCGTTTGAGTTGTAGTCATATCTGTGACAGAGGACATCAAACTCAAACAGAAAAGTTTCAGGGTCCTCTATGACTAGGCCATAGAATTTTGGAAGTAGTGAAGAAGGTATATTCTTAAGATTGTCAGTATCTCATTGGGGAACAATGGGAAACTCAAAAGAAGGAGGTGGATTATTAGGTGGATTATTTTCCATGTTTGTTTGCTGGAATAACAGAGTGAATGGATTTTCCTCAGGTTTGTTGTCAGCTGGGTGAACTGGTAGTTCAACAAACAGGTTTTCAGGGAGAAACCTTCCCAGTGCGTCTCTTCTTCTTCTATGCATGCAATACGATGAATGGTGGTTTGAAAGATTTTGAAATTTTTTGACTAACAAACTAAACTAATACTAAAAATGACTCCTGAAAAATTCTTAGCTTAACGCCATCCCCGACAACGGCACCAAAAATAGTCACGCCCACAAAAGGATATGAAAATCATAGTAAAACCTTTCTTGGGAATTGGACATTCCATCAGGTGACTAATATCTCTCTATGGACATTCATTTACTTGTCAAACCAGGGGACGTATACTTTAAATGGGGCAGCACAATATACACACTAAGAACTAGTTTTGGTCAAAACTTAGCAGAAATAAATACTTGGAAGGAATTCTATCTACGCTACAGGAAGGTGATGCAAAGTTCTTTAACTCAATTATGATTTGATTAAAACAAAAACCATAATAGCTACGATTGAAACTCAAACTATGAACTGGCCTTATGCTGCAGGAATAAGCACAGGGATGGATTCCCTATGCTACAGGAGCAATACAAGACTGAGTTTGTATGAAAACTTCAAAGATGAAAACTAACTGAAGATCAAAAAAAAACTAACTAACTAGCTACAGATACTTACTAAGTGGGCCCCCTTAGCAAGCATCTACTAATTACATAGGTGTTGAACTCAGAACTTCATCAAACTTTATTCATGAAAACAAAATGGTATACATTACTTTGTTGATATAAACTAACAACAAACTTTGTCTCTTGTCAAACAGATTCTGCTTTTCATTATCATACTGAATCTTACATGATATCTGCTATCTTTCTATCACTATGCTTCTATCTTACTCTAACTATCATCTCCTTTCTCACTCGCGCGGGAGGAGTACTTTATTTAAAATCAGGAGAGCAACTAACTAACTAACCCTATCAAAGAAAGACGTGGAAGTAAAGTGTATAACAGAATCAAGGAACAAACTTCATAAATGAAGTTATGTGTTCAACCCAATCCAGAGAGAATCTAGCACTCCACTCTTTCTAGATTGACTGTCATTAAAAATCTTTCCCAACAGTTTTGGTCAAAGAGTCTTTGCTGGAGCTTCCTTGAAGTCGTGCAGGAAATGGACTTTACTACAAGGCCGAGATTGGCTACGCTTGACTCGATCATTCTTCAACAACCTGCGAAACAAAAGGTAACAGATGCGAAAGAAAAGGCATATGGCACATACATAATATCCATTCATTAATAACACATTTAAATCTATTTCATCATTCAAAAACTATATGCCATATACCAGTCATTTAGGTAGTCAATAGGGTAATAAATGTAGTCAAGCCAACACAATAAGTTGCAGGAATATGCAAATGTTTTGCTATAGGATATCCCCATAAAAGGTTTCAAAAGAGTTTTAAACAACCATGAATAACAAAAGTAAAGGCACTAAAAGTTCATCATAATATCCAAACTATGAGCATAATTTGGGCTCATCAAATGGAACATCATAGCTCTCAAAGTGTATAGAGACTCTCAATTAATCATAAATCAAGTGAACGATGAATACCAAACCAAGGATGACAACCTCACTCCATACAAGAAATTGGTGGAGACTCTCAAAGAATCCTTCATCAAAATTACATTTGAGCAGATTCCCAGAACCAACAACAGAGCAGCAGACGCCATGGCAACAATTGGATCCTTACTTGACATCCCTCGCAACGTTCCAAAATATGAATTCCTTATTGAGTAGCTTCTTGTACCTACATTCGAGGTACCATAATCAGAATATGTGTTTGAAATTGCTGGTCCTGGTGATCCTTGGTATCATGACATTTAGACATACCTTCGTATAGGAGTCATACCCACCAACCTACCATCAAACCTAAAATGAACCTTTGTAAAAATGGCATCCCACTTTGTCATCCTAGGAGATACCCTATATCATAGAAGCATAGAAGGAACCCTACTATGCTACTTAAATGCCGAGGAGGCATTAACCACTATAACTGAAGTACATAATGGTATCTTTGGTTCACACTCAAGTGGAATGACCATAGCTAAGAAACTGCTAAGGATGGGGTATTATTGACCCACAATGGAAAGAGAAGCACATGATCATGCCAAAAAGTGTCTACAATGTTAGCAACATGGGGACTTCATGCATGCTCCAGCTCAAGAGCTTCATCCTATAGTCACACCATAGCCTTTTTCCTAGTGGCCCGGACTTGATCTCATTGGAAAAATCACACCCACTTCATCTAATGGCCACAAATTCATCATAACCGCAACAGAGTACTTTACTAAGTGGGTGGAGGCCATACCCATGACATATATAACTGGAAAGCAGATTTCAAGGTTCATCCTGAACTATCTCATTTGCTGATATGGTGTTCCACAAGCCATTATCTCAAATAATGGGACACCATTTAAGAATCAGGAGGTCTATGACTTATGTGAAAAATTTAAATCCAACATTGTTTCTCCACCCCATACTATTCGCAAGGCAACGACCAAGCAAAAGCTACAAACAAAACCATTCTAAAAATCCTCAAGAAGACAGTCAATGATGCACGTCGTGATTGGTATTTGCAGCTCAATCTTGCCCTCTAGGCCTACCAAACTAGTATCCACACACCCACCGATGCCATCCCCTTCTCCCTAGTCTACGGATCAGAAGCAGTACTCCCCATTGAGATCAAGATCCCATCACTCAAGATATCACTGTAAAACCTCATTACAGATGAAGAGTACCGAGTATCAAGATTAAATGAGTTGGAACTACTAGATGAGAGATGGATAAATGCCTTAAATCATTTGTAAGTATATCAGAATAGACTCAAATAGAGCTACAATAAGAAAATCATAAGTAGGACGTTCCAAGTCAGAGAACTGGTATTAAAAGAAAATTGGAAGAATGTCCCAAAAGCAAGCAACAAAGGCAAGTTTGAACCCAATTGGTTGGGGCCATTCATTATCACAGCAAGTTACAAGTCAGGGGAATATCAGTTATCAACACACGAAGGGGAACCTCTGCAGGAGCCCATGAATAGCTCCCACCTCAAAAAGTTTTATGCCTAAATCTTTCAAGGTATAGAACCAAAAAATCCAAAAAAATTAGAAAATGTCCTAAAAAAATGGTTACTTCGGTGAAAACCGGGTAAATAGGTGTCTTGGTAACAACAAAAAAATCAAAAAATCAAAAAAAGGATAAAAAATTTTAAAGAGAAAAAATCATCCTCTAGTGAAAACCACTTTGGTGGCACTTTGGGCAAGTACCTTGGTGAAAACCTAGCAAACAGGCGCCTTGCGTAAATAAGCACTTTCCATCCACTAGGATCTTTACGACTTGTTCTGCATCATCTATTCATTATGCTTCCATCATCCATCGCATTCAAGTCTCCATCTATCATTCATCCACTTGCATCCACATCATAGCTTGGTCCTGTTTTTGTATCATGATCCCTCCTAGTACTACTCGGCCCATCCTCAAGGTTAGTTTTTCCTGCCTTTATCATAGTAGTCTATTGCATCACGTTGGGGGCATGTTCTTCTCAGATTGGATTTGTGTATGATCTTAAAATCCTCAAAATTAGAAAATCCAAAAACATCAAAACATCAGAAAATCCAAAAACATCAGAAAATTAGAAAATCCAAAAACATCAAAATATCAAAAAATCCAAAAACATCAAAAAATCATCAAAAGCCAAAAACAGGTTCGTCTTGTCGAACTATGTCATCTCTGAGCTTGAACATAGGCAAGGTTGATCTTTGATTATCCCCCGAGACACTTAGGTCACTCCTTTAGGAGTCTGTCATAATAAATTGACATTTCATCATGTATATCTCCATCTGTGAATCGGTCAAGTCGTCAGTCAAACTACATAGTCTCTGCGTGTATAACGTAGGAAAGGCTAATATGTTGATCAGCCCCCAAGGCCCCTAGGATAGGTGTTTAGGTTAGTTTCTTGGTTAAAATCTCATAAAATCCCAAAACATTAGAAAAAACAAAAAATCAAAACATTTGAAAAATCTCAAAAAATAGCAAAAACAACCTCAAAACATCTAAATATTGGAAAAAATCCATCCATCTCATCTCGCTTGCACCCGCAATAACATCACTCATAATAAACAATCGTCATCCTCAATCTTTGGTAAGACAATAAAAAACAAGTTTAGTAGGTTGAAAGTGAAAACTCAAAACATCAAGTCTTAGGTCTAAGATGGTGCATAAACAAGTTGGTGATCTCTTTGTATCTGTAACTCATCATCCAAATAGGCCCCATATCAATCATCATTTGAAAATGCTTTGGATAAATGAAATGACGTGCTACCATCCACTAACATGTCCTAGGATGAATCCTTCCTACAATGGACATTATATTTTGGTAATAAGTTTCGATTCTTATCCTTAGAAAACACATCCTCCTTTGGTTAGCAGTATTGAAGAACATCAGCTTGTTTGTTTACTTTGCCTTTACCTTTTGACTTATCTTATTGTGCTCATTCCAAGGACTTCTCAATGATATCCCAAATAGAGGATTTAGAGAAAAAGGAATGGGGCAACAATCATTATCTTTTTGTCTGCTATGCTTGTTTGACATTCTTGTAATATAACCTCAACGTATACTTGCTTTGTTAGGTATGTATGGAGGGGGTCTTGGACAACTTGTTGACTATTGCTTGGATAGGTTTACCTTTCCGTGTTTTGGCCTGAGGTGTTTGAAACTTCTAAAGTGCATCCTAGAAAGGTTTTCGTATGTTAGGTGTGAACAAGGATACCCCTATCTACTTATCAAGTTAAAGTCCATCACACTAGGTACCATGCAATCCTAGTTTGCTATACCCTGATGCATCGTACCACATGTGTTATCAAACATAAGAAAATTTGGCCCTTTGAAAATCCCAATTCCTCAGCAAGTAATCATCATCATCATCATCATTTGCATTTTTCATCATCTTGTGTCTAGTTGAAGTGGCTTCTTCTCTTCTTGCTCATCGCGCTAACAAGGTACTATGACAGTTGATCATCATCATCATCATCATCATCATTGATCCTGCATCCACAAATCATTAGCATATTGCATAAACATATCATATAGGAAACACATGCATTTCATTTCAATCATCATATAACATGTTATCATAAGCATTCTTCAAAAATAGGTGCATCCATTTCATTACATCGCATCCAATCTTTGCATCATATTACATCTATCACGTAAGTCATAACATTTACATAAGCATTTCATACTCATTTTTTCATAATCACAAGCAATAGGTATATAAGCATTTAATTCATTTGCATACATACTTGCATAACATCATAAAGTCATCTAACGCATTAGGTTCATCATATCATTAAATATAATACATCAAATTAAAATGCATCACATGCATTATCATTTAATATGTTTAGGATAATAACATTTGTTATTCTAACCATCTTAAAAAACCATCTCATTTGCATCATATCACGATCATTGCATTCACATTACACTTATCATCCATGTCATCTCGTAAATAGCATCATAAATCATCCATTGCATAAATCATTCCACATAAGCATAAATAGAATAGTCCATCACATGCAAAGCATACATAATCATTTCATATATATAAGCATATTCCACAATCATTTCGTGCATATACCATAGATCATTCTCATATCATTTTGCATATTACAATCCATATCACATATCACATTCGCATAAAATAAATCATCATATAGACAACATCATTGGACATTACATTTGCATATCATAGGTTACCATAATATAGATCTATTAGTCATAATCATTGCATAATATCATTATAAATAAATGCATCAATAAAAGCATCATTGCACAACATATAGAAGTAAAAACATCAATGCATAAATAAATGGTACACATTGCATCACATCAAAATCATCGGCTCATATATATATATCATCAATAATGCAACTGTCATAGTACAAAGAATAAATCAAATCGCTGTACATGTATGTCAATCAGTACAAAAGGCCCATCGGGCTATCAAAAAAGAGCCCATAAGGCACAAAAAGTATCATATCATCTCGATCACGCTCTATCCCAGTGAATGATGTTGTCACCCCTGTCACCATGACCCTTTGCTGGTCTGTGGCTGGCCCGCTCTAAGTACTCTGGGACTCGCTCTACTTTAGGTACGGCCTCGTGATAAAACCTTTGATAGTACTCAGCGTCTCAGATGACATTCATATAGGACCGAACAAACACTGTACCTTGGGAAGAAGAAGCTGCTGTCTCCTGCCTAGCTCTGTGGCTGCCTATAGCTTTGTAGCCTATCTCTATTGTATGGCTTGATCCCTCCCAGCCCTGAGCTTCTCTCTCTTGGCCCTTGCCTAATCTCTCTCGGCAGACACGGCCTGGACCTAAGCCTATGGCTGCGCAATTAGCACATCTCGAGCATCTTCCTATCCTATTGGCTATACGCATGGTTGTACCTAGGGCTGCACATGAGCCTGATCCTCACCCTCAACTCGTGGTGGACCTAGTGGCACCTGCTACTAGTCCTACATGTGGACATCTTCCTGATCTGGTTGGACTGGAGGCACAACTGGTTGGTCCTGTCAAATGTTAGCTTTCCATCCTCGTCCTCCCCCTCTGCCTCTGACTCTCCGTAGATCTGGAACTACACCAAGAATGGTCAATTGAAGCGGAGGCCAAAACCAATCCCTATAGGCCTAAGTTGTGCTTGGATCTACAAGTCCCTAATCATAGGCCCATGGTAAAGCTACCAACTGTAGGAAACTATCAACCACCTCTGAGGTAGGAATATACCACCCCCATTAAACCTGTGTCATGGTGCAGGCAAAGACAACTACATAGTTGTCATCTGGCCGATCCTGTAGATCCCTGAACTGATGCTGCATGTGCCCAGGTAGGTACCTCTCAATCATAGTGTGCTCCCGCCCTTGCATAAAGCGGTCCTAGCGGTAATAAAACATCTAATCAGCCTCATCGGCCCATCTAGGCCGGCTAAGGTAGGGTCGCCAGGTAAAAACCTACATCTCTTCGAGGACCCTCCTCCAGTAGGGGATCCCATGCTCATTGGTGTGTGTGCAGGACACACCACCTTTGCATCACCACACGAGGGGATCGTCTAGCATCGCTGAAACTGAAATGACGCGCAGCCGAAACACAGCAATGTGCTCCCATGCCCAAATGTGAAGTAGAGTCACCCCTGCTCCCAACGCTCTACTATCCATGTAGACGTACTCATGGAATTCTTTGTATAATGAAGCTAGAAGAACAGGCCCCCAAACAAAATGAACCGGCATGTCTCAGACCATTTGCTCCCAACAATATCCTGAACTGGGACTGAAGTATCACCCTCGTCTGTCAGGGGCAACAAGACCCGAGATGATGGATGCAATTACCCAGCGGTAGGAAGGTGCTAGGATCCTGTGCTGCTCGAGCTCCATCTACCCCTCACAAAAGACAATATCATCTATGGTGAGGACTCTGTAGCAGGCCTCACACCCGTCGTTCATGTCAAAAATCACCCAACAACCATGAATCGACAATTGCAAAATCTGCCAAATGTCCTCTAAGGTGACGGTGGCCTCGCTAGTGGGAAGATGAAATGAAGAGGTCTCACTATGCCACCTCTCGACCAGCGCTGACAACATCCCTAGGTGAGTGCGAATAGGTGTTGCATATGCAATGTACCATAACCCCGCAATTCAAAGTCGATCCTGGTCCCTATCGCTCAGGTCCCACGACCTGTGCTCTTGGGAGTAGAGCTCCCTCACCGTGTCCTGCATCAAGGAAGGTCACCATGTTAAAATTTTTGAAAAATTCTTCATCGAGTGTTAAAAAAAACCCCTCCAGCGATGCAACTTGTAATGGCATCGCAATTTGATTTCTAATCAAACTTTGACGATAGGGCTTAAAATAACAAAATCACTCCGCCACAGTGCACATTCTCATCCAGCGATGCACTTTGGGCAAAATCAAGACTGTCACATCACACTTTTCAAATCCCCTCACCGGCCCCGAGCTCAGCGTAAGAGTTTTCAAACTCCAAGCTACACTGTTACGATGCTATTTAGAATCGAGCGGTGCAATTTGATTTCTGAGTAGCGCTATATAGCGCCACTGCAAAAAGACTGACCTTTGAAAGAATTAAATGAAGCAATAAATGAAAAACGAAGCTTGAGTAAGGACCACTTACTAGTGCCCCAATGCTAGGTGGCCGCTGGTACATCTGAACTCAATCAGTAATGTGTAGGGGAAGCTATCTTTGCACCATATCATTAGGAGGTCAAAGCTCAAATCTTGAGGTTACTATTGGAAGTGTTTTGAAAATGACTTGAAAGTGACCCGTCGAGCCCCTTTTAAGCCTAAAAATTAGGGTTTTTTCACCCTCATTGGCTGTCCTGCTAGGGTTTTGGACTCCCGAACCTGTTGTTGTCTAGTTGAGGCCTGTTTTACATCATTACATTGCGTTTAGACACATTTTTGGCCTCTTGGAGCCTTTTTGGACCTTTCAGGCACCTTGTCCTCTTTTTTTGCAAGATCACCCAAAAATTAAAATTTTCATGCAATCTTTCGAGGGGGCAATATAATGGCATGTTTTCTCTCACCATGCAGTAGTGGGGCAAGTTTTTAAATAACAATTTTTTTTTTTGGCTTTGATCAAGATCATTTATTCTTTGAACCAACACAAGTGCATTGCTTCAAAGAGGGGAAAAATGTAGACACATAAAATATACTGATTGACATTGTGCACTTGATCCCAACCTACTAACATTGTTTCTTCCTGAATCATCCCTTAGTCTAACCATTTAATCAAATCTCCTTATCTGATGAAATTCATCAACTTTTATCCCTTAATTAAATAAATCACTTTGTCTAATTAGGTCACTCTCTCTTGTTAATTAAATCAATCCATCTGATCTAATTATCCCTATTTAATTAAATAATTAATTTTATTTAATTAAATCTCTAAAACCTATCCATTAAATTAAATAAATTAAAACCTTATTTAATTTGATCTAACACCATCTCTTTTAATTAAATAAATCAAAATCTTTATTTAATTAATCTCTTGTAATATTCATCTCTTATTTGATTTAAGTAAATCCATAAATTTGAGTCAAATAGGTCACATCATCTAACCTCTCGCATTAAATTAATTAACCCTTCATTAATTTAATCTCATCTCATGTCCCATCCTCTAGATTTTGCAAGTTGCATATGAAAATAGATTTAATCCATTTATTAAATCTCTATTTTCCTCACAAGGCATCTTTTGGAATATTCTCTCAATTTGAATTCAAAAATTCCAAGTCAACATGTACATCCAACAACACAATAACTTCATCTTACATGTCCTTTGCCTTGAGCCAAGTGGCATTTATTATATTTTCCCTTCCCTCTTACAAGTCATTTCAACAAATTTGAAATTCAAAAATATGCATTTATTGGCACAATCCCCAAATCTTGCACATCCTCCATCCACTCATAGATTGAAAAATGGCATCATGCCATTTGATGAATGTTAGTCCCACATTTTTCAAATTTGGACATTCATCCATCTTGGAATTCTATAAATAAAGAGCTCGAATCCTCATTTGATCATCCACAAATTATGCAAAGTTATTATGCTAAAATACTTAGCCATTTTCATCCATCACCATTGAGTTCTTAGCTAGGTTTTTTGCAGATTTTGGCTTGGAGCTCTCATCCTTCATCAACAAAAGTGGATCAATCATCTTCAACATATCAAGCTTGCATCTTAGGAATTGGGAAAGGGCCAATTTTCACATCAAATTGGCACCAATTCCCCCATGGGATCATGAGTTTGCACATTTAAATTAGGATTCAATCTATTTTGTTGTTTTTATTATGTTTTTTCATTGTTTTCTTTCCTATTTTGAGTTTTTAAATGGATTTCATGGGGAATCCTTTTTTTAGCTTGCAATCTCTTGTTTAACTTGTTTATTCTTATTGTTTTGCAGGTACTAGGATTGGGGTTCACACAGGAGGAAAACATCACATTAAGGCTACTAGCTACCTCTTTTAAGGGCAAGGGTCAAGATTGGTATCGATCTTTGGCCTTGGGTTCTATCATCTCCTAGGACAAGCTAGGACATCACCTGTTTGAATGCTTCTCAGGAAAAGGAGACCGCTCCTTGTTGTTGCAACAACTAATTACCATTAAGAGGGCTCCACATGAAGCCATGAGCGACCTCAACACTAGGCTACACAAGACGTAGAAAAGGATCCCCATGATTGATCAACCCCAAATTGCTATGGAATTCATGTTCTATCTAAAGGCATTTAACCTAGATATCGTAGTCTTGATAACCTCCATGGGAAGGGATATCTTGCCTGATGCATACGAGGTGGCAATACGCATGGAAAATAATTTGATCGATGCCGGAAAGATTCCACCTTCACCACTGATGCCAACGTTTGTAGAAATATCTGATGGCCATCGGGAACAAGCCACTCCAAGCAATCCTACAACATAATTAAAGTTGGTCACCCCGTGGTCTACAAATGTGTATCCTACCACTCAAGTAAGCACATTGGGCTTTCCTTCGATGGTGGCGAATATCATTGATATGAAGGATCTCAAGCAAACTTTTGCTAATGAATTGGTCATTATGAAATGGCAACAAGAAACACCTCTAAAATTGACCACTCAAGCCTATGGTGGAGGAAAGTTGTCTTATCAACATAATTCATATCAAGGATCCTATAGAGGAGGAGGTCAATAGATGTCGTCAGTAAATCAAATAGTTCTGACAACCGTGCAATTGCAGATAGGCAAGGATAGCCCAAATAAAGAGCTAGTCCCATGACAAAACAATTTGGTGGAAGATGAAAATGTCTGGTGCTTCTTGTGCAGTGATAGCCATATGCCCCAAAATTTTCCAAGGGGAAATATGCAGTAGAAGGTGGTAGAATAAAAAATTAAGGGCATGCTCCCAAATGTAGATGAGTACAGATCATTCAAAATAGAGAATGCTTGTTTTAGAGAAAAAATACAAGGGATGTCCCTAGAGCAAGAGTTAGACATTGTGCCCAACCAAGCTCTTTTCTCATGGTTAGAAGAGGACGAGGTTGTGTTTGCAAATGAAACTCTGATGACTAGATTTCCACAAGTGCAGTCAGACTACAACACAAGATCAAAGAGAAGGCTTATAGGAGAGTATGTGCAACAAGCTCTTGCATGTCCATTGTTGTGTCAACTATCCCACCCGGAGAAGTAGGCTTCGTCGCCCATTGTTTTACCTTTTCTGCAGCCACATAACATATCATTGGAAGAGAAAGAGATGAACACAACACCAAGCCCAATCACGTCAGAACATTTTCTTCCAAAAGTGAGAGAAATACCATCGTTTAAGCCCAAGGCCCAAACAGTTGGGACACTTAAGGTGGTGGAGAAATTGAAGAAGGCACCTACCAATGTATCATTGTGGGACATCATATCAATTCTTGAACAAAAAATGTTGTTTCAAGAAGCGTTAAAGGTGGAAGAACAAAGCCCACAGGCGAATGCAACTCAGTTGTTCAATCAAAGCAAAGATGAAAGACCCATGTTTCCTCCTTAAGCTCCAAAGGCAACAACTTATGCCAATGATGTAGGCAACACAAAAGATAAAGAGGTAAGTGGAACAAAGCCCGTGCCTTTCTTTTAACACTTATAGTAGGAGACAAATTGTTGCATAATAATATGATTGATTCAGGGGCTAGCACAACCGTTATGCCAAAACAAGTGGCAGATGCTTTAAAGCTTAGGTATGAGCCCCTTGAAAAAGGAATTATGCAACTGGATGGGAAGAAGGTCCCAACTATTGGTTGGATAAAGGATCTATCCCTGACCCTTTTCTCCTACCCAAGCCAAAGAGTCACAGAGGAAGTGGTAGTAATAGACATTCCACTAGTCTTTGGAATATGTCTATCAAGAGATTTCACCAGCAAACTTGGTGGATACTTGGCACTTGACTAGTCCCACCTAATATTGAAAACCAAACATGGGATGAAGATGAAGATCCTATCTGAATCCTTACATCCTAAACACATTGTGGATGACACAAATCTATGCTTTGGGGCTGCCCATGCCTCTATCTTTTAGCAAGAGAGCTATTGTGTAGAAATTCACAAAGAAGAGGAAGACACAAGTGAGTGGAATTTTGAAGAAGTGTTGCTCAACTAGTTCATTGATTCTGATCCATTTGGTAACTTCCATGCTACAGGGCTAAGCACTCATGTAATTTTCAATGAGGATCAAGTCTTTCTGAAACTAATGAAGGATTAGGAAAATTCTGATGACCCATTTGATAATCGTTTGTGGACCTTATATTTTGATAGTGCCAAATGCAAGGTTATTGCTGGAGTGAGTGTCTGATTAGTGTCTCCAACGAGATCAGAAACCCACAGAACCTACCATTTTTAGTTTCCATGCTTTAATGATGATACCAAATATGAAGCTTTGGTTCATGTTTTGATTCTAGCAGAGCAGAAGGGTGCAAGTAAGATACAAACTTTTAGAAATTTATAATTAGTAGTAAGCCAGATCCATGGGTGAGCAACTGCAATAGGAAAAGGCTAAGATCTTACATGCATAAGTTGGAATCAATTTTTGACCCGACAAAGCAGGATGTGGTGCAGATCATTACCTGACCTTCAATTCTTGACAAAGGTCAAAATTGGAAAATTTTGGGAAATGATAAATTCAAATTGTTTCCTTCATACAAAATTCAGGAACAACTTCCAACTATCCACCACTAGTAATAGATCTTAAAGATGCAAGGAATGGAAAGAAAATATTTTCCATAGTTTCAAAGGATTATGAAGATCTTGACATTGGAAGTAATAGAAGACTATCAGTTAGCGGGTAAGTCTCTCACAAGGACAAAAGAAAGATGAAGGATCTATGTTTTAGGTATGATCTTAGAGGTTACAACCTGGGTATAGTTCAGCATACGACTGGCCTGGCTAAAGGACCCAAGTCTATCTGATAGAGACAAAGGTTAGTCAAGTAGAAGATTGAAGCTTTGATAGTACAAGAGCTCATCAAGTGGGACAAATCAAAGGTCATACACCCTTTCAAATTTTTTTCCTAGGTATTAAATCTAATCTCAGTTTGGAAAAGGAATGGTTACATCTGACTTTGTGTTGATTTTTCAGGACTCAAGAAGGACTTTGCGAAAGACCATTACCCCTCACCACTGATGAAGCAATTCTTATAGACTCTAACCAGATCAAGGAGTTTCTCCTTGATAGATGGTTCCCCAAGGTACAATCAAGACTACATAAAGGAATCCAACCAACACGGGATGTTGTTTACCACTAAGTGGGAAATTTTTACATATTCAAAAAAATCGTTTAGACTCTCCAATGCTAGTGCAACTCTTCGAATGGAAATGGGCATTACTTTAGAAAGATGGGTCAACTAGATTATGTTCATATATCTGTGCAATCTTGCAGTTAAATATGATCATTTCAATCATCAAAAAAGGGTTTTTCTGAAACACTAACAGTTTGGGATTCTTCTTAATCCAAAAAAATATCTCCTCAAAGCACCCCAAAGAAAGGTTCTTGACTTTACAATACCACAAAAGGGAATAGTGATAAATCCCAAAAAGATCCGAATGAAAAATGGGTTGCAATGTTTTCTAGGGAAGATTAATTTTGACTATAGATTCATATCAAATTTCACGAGCATTGCACTCTTGATCACCCTAATGTTTAGAGAGAACCTATATTTCTAGAAAACTTCCAAGGGCACAAAAATTTTCAAGCAGCTAAAGATGGCCCTCTCTGAAGCCCCGACATTGATTATCCTGGGCAGATTTTTCCAAAGGTTTTCTACTCTATATGTATAATGGCCAACATGGTAAAGTCTTTGCACTCACTCAAAAGTACAAGGAAGAGAATGGAGAGCATCCTGTTGTATTCCCTTCAAGAACTATGAAGAAAAAGGGAGCCAATGTGTGGGAATACATTAGAGGAGGACAAATTGTCAAGTTTCTTGAGGAGCTAGAAGCCATGCGTGGCCTGCTTGAGAACATTATACCCGACAATACCCGAGGTTTGGTGGAATCATGAGGGTAAAATTTTTCTACCAAATATAGGATTTTTCTGAAAGCTTCATCAAATTATTACTTACAAGGGAGTAGGTTAACAAAATCAACCAACAAGAACCTAACTAGGTTAATCAAATGTATTGGGTCAGAATGACAAAAATATTAGCACAATCATGAACGAACTACCCTGTTGGTGGACCAAATTACCCACAGGTAGGTTCTGAAGGCTTTCCTACATTAGTTGATGTACAAAAAATTGGCAAAAACCCCAAGACTAGAAGAAGATAGAGAAAAGGCTCATGGAGCCATGATCAATCACTAGCAGACAATAAGGCGACATTTTGGAAAAAAAAATTCTAACTTAGAATTCAAAGAAGGGAGATTAGTGTGAAAGTGTGACAAACATGTTGCAAACTAGGGAAACATATGAAATTTAAAGCATTGTGGAGAGAACCTTTCAAAAATAGTGTGTGCAAAGGAAAGAACACGTACGAACTTGAATAAATGGAGAACAATGCTCTAGATATACTGGTGAATAGTATTTATCTAAGGATTTTCTATTAAAATGCATAGTTCTTTTAAATTTTTTGGAAATTATGTAACATATGTAAAAAAATTGTAATTATTTCAAAATTTTGAGAATAACAAAGGAGGTAAAGGCTATATTATATTATGTTTATAAAAAAAAATTACAATATAATGTATGGCTCGAGGCTCAGAATTGAACATAAGGCTCTCTCAAGCAAAACCCAAAAGAAGTAGCGAGCAAAAAGAAGTAAAAGGGAGGCAATGAGTAGAAAAAAAATAAACTTCAACCTCCAACCATTGACGATGAAACAAAAAGGGCTCTTTATCGGGATCCTCTTCTTCTCCTTCTTTTTGTTGTTTTTCTTCTTCTTCTTTCCATCTGACAGGTTGCAAGCAGGGGAAATACACACAACACACGCGGGCCGCGTAGTGCAGACCTAGGGTCTACTTGCCATGAATTTGAACCAGGAAGCCAAAATGATTTCTCAAGGAGATCCCCAAAACACACTCCACGTCGTACTCTTGTAGGAGAAAAGTTGCCTCTGGTTGAGAAGAAAAATGGTGCATCTCAACATCCATGGTGCGAAAATTAGTAAGGGTAACCAGGGTATGTCACCTCCAAGGTCCACATGCATGCGGAGGTCTAGAGTGATTGGGATACCAATGCTAGGGATGGACACTCACACTATCTCACCGAGCCCTTCCATCAGAGAAGTGTCAAACATCTTTTTGTACAACTTAATTATCATGGGCTTGGCCACATTCAGGTCCAGTAGTGAGGCCACGAACCGGGAAAGCACATTGTAGTCGCTCCAAAGTTGGTTCTCATCAGTAATATAGTCCACACGAACTACCCACTTGAACGCTATCATGATGAGGGGGTTACAATTCTTCACCAAGTGTTTGATTTAGTCAGTAGTGACCTCTCCCGAGAAGCAGTTTTGTGGTCTTCATGGAAGGAGCTAAATTGGGGTTCCTAGACCAGTAGACATTCTGATGAAGCAGTGAATTATGGTAGAAAGAAAATAAGTGGAAGGCTAGCTAACTTAGGGGACTATATTTTCAAATGAATGTTGAAAAAGGTGGCATATCTATATATAGAAAAGGCTGAATAGCACACTCAACCAATGGGATATCTATTTTTGGCCAGATGGAATTTATTTCTCAAAGAATTCCATTAGGTCCTCCATGGTTTTCTTGGAATTCCGAAGGGATATAGATCTCATATTCACATGTATCACCCCGTTGGTAGAATTTAATGGGCCAGTGATGGTGGCATAGTATTAACTACATGCACTGTAAGTTAGAGAATTAATTGCACTCAAAAGTAGTTTTTTCTAAAGAAATAAAAGGAAAGTGGTTGTTATTACCAAACAAGGTCTCTACAAATTTCTCATACAATCATGGTGGAAGAATCTACCTCCGGCAGGTAGGCCGCAGTTCCAAACAAAAGACCTAGCTACACCAACATATTTGGGAACTACTCATTTGCTAATGCCCCAAAACCAAAAGAATGACGATTTGAACAATGCAAAAAAGTTCAACCTGATAAGCACATCCAAACAAAGGAAATTCAAGACATCATTGACAATATTTTTGACCCTCAGTTATACACCAACCCTAAAAATCTTTGCGAAGGTGCATTTTAGAGGATGCTGGAGCATGATCCATTAGAGGGTTTTACATTTCGGCTTTGGAATAGTGGTATGCCACAGTTTGTGCTACCTACTATGCATCCATGCCCGAAGCTAATTGATACATGTGCAAAGAGGTTTAACAAAAGTACAAAGGCCATTAAGGGCCATGGGGTAAATATTATCATTTCTTCCAAAGCTATAAGAGATATGTTGTGTATCCCTACAAGATGGGGTGCCTAGCTTTTCAACGAAGAGAAAATGGATTCCCTAGGAGAAGATATGTTCAAACAAACAAGTTTCTTTGAGGATGAGATAAAGGAAAGGTCATAGAGAGGATAGATTTGCTGGCCTCTTTCACCTAAGAAATTTAAGAAGGATACATAGTCTGTATTCTCAATGTTGGCCTGGGTTTTTGGGCTTGATGATGATGAATAGGTTAACCCTTTCTAGTTTTCCCTAGACCTTGCACTCAAAAGAGAAAGGGTCCAAAGGCATTACAATTTTGCTAAGGTAATAGCTAGGAAAATGAAGCTATAGTTGAAGAACTACAATGTTGAGTCCAAATTCAGGTATTCTTCCATCCTGGTTCATTTGTTATTACATCAAAATTTTGAGTGACTAGGGAGGAATGTATCAATTTCTAGGATAGATGAGAGGGGCTATGTCCATCCAATTTCTGTATGGACCCCTATTCTTTCAAGAATAAGAGATTATTATTGATTTGCAGATTATTTTTTGAGGCCAATGCTCCAGGACTTATTGCCTCACCCCATTGGTCATTTCTCTCAGGAGGTTAGAGAATGGATGGAGTATCCACCTATCCCATTGGATTATTTCATGCGCATGGATTTAACATTTTTCAGGTGTCATGGCTTGCCCAAGGAGGTTTTTTGACTCCCTAGATTTGTAATAGACCAAACCTTTGCATTGGAAGTATGCTGAAAAATATCCACCATCAATAGGATTTATGGTGTTGGAAGGAATAAAGAAAATATTTTTGATCTTCCCCTTGTGATTACAAAGAATCAGGTAATACTGGC
Organism: Sequoia sempervirens; assembly: GCA_007258455.2. Classification (NCBI taxonomy): domain Eukaryota; kingdom Viridiplantae; phylum Streptophyta; class Pinopsida; order Cupressales; family Cupressaceae; genus Sequoia; species Sequoia sempervirens. The sequence continues at coordinate 93,406,110 of VDFB02193867.1, forward strand.
TAAGCAGGAGGCTGAGGATGAGATCACAAATTTACTAGAGGCTCTGGGTTTGGTCCTCATTTGTGACAAATGGAATTACAACCTAGATGACATTTCAGTTTAAGGCACGAGGATAGGGAATACTTCCAAAGAAGGAGAAATCCTGGTCAGGAGAGTATGGAAATATGCATTGACCTACCCCGCATTCTAGAAGAGTGGCCAAAATGGCTAGGTTTTTATGAGCCCTAGGAATAGTATCAAAGGAATCTCCCAATGAGAAAATCTCTCAATGTACAATTGAGGCATAAGGGATGATGGCCAGGAAGAAAGAAGGTAGACTTCTGGAGGTTTTGACAAGAGATGAGAAATCTAGGTTCCTTGTTCAGTAGCTTTCAACTTGATGAGGAATTCAAGGATATATATGACAAAGAGGCTGATTCTGACAACAACAATCCTGAGATGAGCCATGAAATCAATGAGGAACATGTTTCACTCCTGGTTCCTAGATCTTGAGAATTCGACATCTGAAGAGATTCAGAGCAAGGGGGTCCACAAGTTCCATCTACCTCTCATGCCTGAAGTAAAGGAAAAGGGGCTTGATGGTGCCCAAGGGGATCCTCAACGACCATTAAAGGAAAAAATTTAGAGGACTCTCCAACTAGAGGATTGGAATGTGTTGGTCCCTATCATGTGAAATGAAGAAGGATCCAAGACTTGGGTGCCCTTGACATACTGGTCTGACAAGAAGAAGAAGTGGATTCTAACCTACAAAATGTTTCATCCACTACAACTCAGGTAAGTTTCACTCCCCCTCTTCTTCCTATTTCTGCATCTTTGGTCAATCCCCTACCTCCTCCTATCAAAGGGAATCCTCCATCTTCAGTTCCTAAAATAGTAATATTGAATGCACCCCCTACCATTGTTAATGAACCTATTGAAACCATCTTGTGCACCGAAGGAGCATCATCCGCCGCAATCGCCATTGTGTCATTAGTCACCCTGTCAAAATCCCCCATTGGAATGACTGAAACCACCACCTTTCCCATTACTCCCATCCAATCTAATTTTGGGAATGAACCTCTCCATTAGCCTATTTCTGTGTTTACCCCTACTATTTCTTCCCCTGCTCCATTTGGCATCCCACCTTTCTCCATGATCACACTGCCCTTTGTGTCTCCCCACACTCACACATATGATGTTTCCCCTACTGTCACTCTTTTTGGGCTTCCCCTTGGTGCTCCATTTGTAGCTTAGAGAATCAATGTCACTCAGACTCTTCAATGTCATTTTGACGCTACCAAATAGGCTCAAAAGGCTAGGAAATAGAAAATGTTGTAAAAAAGTATCGAGAGGCCCGCCACCAAGAGGATCAAAGCTTGTTTTAATGAAGAGTGGAACTCTCTGCTTATTACAACCATGAAGCCACTCATTTCCAAGCTTAGGGGACAAATGCAAATGGAATATTATGGAATTGATGTTGTGGGCCTGGACTTGAGTGAGACTCACCAGTGTGATAAGATGGTTCTAGCCAAAGCCACAGAAATGGTGGTATATGCTAACTATGAAAGGTTGGACACGAAATTAAGGAAGCACAAGGTTGAGCTGGAAAATGTAAAAGGAACAGTGAGTAGACTACAAAATGAAATATGAGCCAAGGAGGCTAAAGTAACTCATGGAAGGAAAATTCAAGGCCAATAAGGAGACATGTCCAAGTTGCTTACAAATGCTTGGAATGAACAAGTTCAGCTTCATGCTGAAATTGAAAACTTAAAGAGAGAGTTAAGTGATCTCGGATCCTGAAATATCGATGATCTTTGGAGGATCTAGATAGAGGCAAAAGAATCAAGAAAATAAGTTGAAAGACTAAGCTCTAAGTTGGAAAATTCTCTTCGGGAGAAGGGTCAAATGGAAGAAAACACCAAGGCAAGAGAGGCTCGATTTAACCAAGAGTTAACTACTACAAGAGGATCCAGACCCCCCTATAATGAGAAGGTCGATAGCTATGCATTGGGAGTGAATAACGACTGGTGTGTGTGTTTTGGGACCCAACTTGCAATTTCTAAGGAATGTTCAAGAATTGAGTGCCAAGGTCAGTCTGATGGCTAATCAATTCATGCAAAAATGTTCACCCCGAATGGCGGATTCCCAAAGTTTCATCTCCAAATTATGCATAGCCACTTATCAGGTTCTTGAAAGAGCGATAATTTACAATCGGTGGGTCACCTCCATCAAAGCCAATGAGATCATCAATAGTCACATGTTTGCTACAAAATGTAAGGATTACTAGATGGTGTTGAATAAACGGGTCATTGAGATCAAGAAGGACTTCACCATCCTGGTTGGGTTAAAGTTTCCTTCTCTTCTTTCCCCAAATGAAGATGCATTGACAATGGAGAAAATCAACGATGCAATCTGACACAAGATCCAAACCATTGTGGAACTTCCAAGCTCAAGTGTCACACCCATAGTGGATGATGTTGAGTGCAAGATCTACCCTCTTTCTCGGCTCTATTATCTCTTAGGTGTGATTTCTTCCAAATGGGGGGTCATCTCTTTTAAGGATATTTTCAATCTCAAGAAAGCATACAAGAAGATTCAGACCCTTGCTCTGCCAACTAGTGTGGATTAGGAGGCTCAACATACTACTTTCATCAAACTCCAAGAACAACCAGAGGCCTAGGTTTGTATCTTCGTAGAGCGAAGATCCCTATGTGTCACTAGAAATATGAAGTACTTTTTCTGCCTCAGTCATTTCCATTTTTCTGGCTTGCAGAAATGTCTTTAGCTTTGGGTGCACCCACGCTCAAATAGAATCATTGGAAAGATGCACAATGCACCACGTGGTGGATGCACATATTTCATCTTTTTTCTTCCTTATGGGAGAGAGTTTGGGACACGTGCTGACTTGTTGGACATTTTCTTGGGAGCTATATTCATAAGCACGGGAGTTTCCACCTTGTTGACACATCATTTCTTTGTCATAGGCTATTTGTACCTCCTATGAAGTAATCTGATTAAGGAGTTTGTTGGAGTTGACTGGCCTTTTCTTTATGTTTTCTTAGTTTTTGGGATGGAAATTTTGAGACGGTGCCTGGGAGTGATGTGATCAATCAACTAGGCCTTTTTCCAGGCTATTGTTTTTAAGATTTGATCATTTATGAGCCTCTATCTTTGCTAAAATATCTAAAGGATGTTAATGCAGTAGATGAGAATTGATGTGCAAAGATCATTGCAACCTAACCAAATATCTATGATCGAATAGTGTGCTATTAACTGTCAACACTTAGAGGCAATCACTTATAAGCTAAGGTGGTGTGTATCTTTTGTTCTGGCTATATAAGGGGAGTGACGACTCAAGAGAAAAAAGGATTTTCCAAGTGATAGTTTCTTTGCAAAGAAAATTTTATTTAGTTTTCTTAGGGTTTTTAGAATTATTTTATGAACCAAGTTGCAAAACTACTTTACTCTGGCATCCTATATCTATTAAGGTTTAAACTATTATTGGATTGGCATCCGACCTCTATTCCAAGGTTCATTTGATATTTAAAAGCATGAACTATTGAGGAGAAATTTTTGAGACTTTGCATGTATGGCCTTTTTCAAGTTTTCTTTCTTTATATTATCATTCTGAATGAAACATTGTGTCTTGCAAGCTATATCTGGGTAGTTTAAGTAGCGTATTTCTATGCTTTATGCTCATATGGTAGAGTAGTGGCTTAAGAAAACTAGACTATGTCATTGGACTTCTCTATTTTTCTGAAAGTTATTACTTTGTTGTGCTATGATGTATTAGGAGGAAGAGTTCATGTGATTTCTAAAATATTGTTCTGCTACCCATAAGAAACCTTTATGTTTCATCAGACCTTAATGAACACTTCTTGCAGAAAGATTTGAAAGTTTGCACTCTGCTTGATGTTATCCTTTGTTGTTCGTTCTCTTTCCAACAATGAGGAGTTCTGGCATTCTATGTCTATTTATATCAATCATAAGAATGATTTGTGTTTGAAATGTTGTAAAAGCTTTAGCGCATCACCTTTTATGTTTTATGTTTACATTTCCTTCTCCCCTTGTCTCAAAACCCCAAAGAAGAGCTGAATTTCTATAAAAAACCTAGAGGTATTCAATGAGACACAATTTGCCCCCCACTCATTGAATTTTCCATAAGACTATGGAAGAGGCACAAGCTTTGATGATCAATAGGTTTAATTACCTACAAGGGTTTCAACAAGGAAAACCCCATTTAATAGAAATCAAGAAGTTTTTCCCCTTTTGCATGTTTTTTTTTGCAAGTTTAGGTTGAAGACTTGAAGATCATTTGGAGTGCAAGATTGAAAAGTTGCAAAGTTTGCATTAGAAATTTTTCATCTTCACGGAAACTCACTTACAAGTAGGATCTTGAAGTTTTAGGACCTTAGATTATAGAAGAAGCAAGTGTAGACATCAACCCTCAGGACCACATTTAGAGAATTTAGAAATTTAGAAAAAAACCAATACACGACCTTTGGCATCTTATTCCTCCACAAGGTATTTTTCAAAGATTTTTTAGAATTTTGTTCAAGCATCTAAAGACTCCGTATTTTCCCCGAAAAATAGCAGTGAGACTAATATGCCACTTTGGGTGTCTTAGTACTCCATAGCACTTTTTGACAGCTTCTTTGCATTTCCAAAATCCTTGGTACATCTCTAGACTTCCCAGGTACACATACCCTAACTTGGTGTAGCTTAATTTCATCGTTTGCACTCATTATTTAGCTTATAGTGCTATATTTTTGTAGGTTGAATCTTTAGTTGTCTTTTTCCAAACATATGCTTGGTGTTGAACCCCCAAAAGCTTAAAGAATCCCCTCCTAGGTCCTTCCTAATTGAGAATTGACTCACCTTGTGAGGTTGTTAGTCAATCCAATAAGGGCTCCTAGGACATTATTGAATGGTTGAGTGGAAAAGTATGATATCTCTAAAAGTTATCCATTTTCCTCTTCATCATTTTGGTGAACCCAACTTGTGAGAATTCACTTCATTTAAAATTTTGGAGTCCGTTAAATTCCTCAGATCTATATTGTATTCATTCTTGCATGGCATCTTGCATTAGTGAAAGTGCATCCAGTGTTTCTTGCATCTTGCATTAGTGAAATTACATTTAGGGTTTCTTGTATTTTCATTAGTGAAAGTGCATATAGGTTGCATTTTTGCTTTCTTCCATCATTCTATCTCATTAAAAAACTGGAAAAGTGCATTTTCAATCATCCTAATTGCATTTAGAAACATTGCTATTACATCCAAAATTGAAAAAATTGCATTCACTTTTGCATCCAATTTCTTGTCACTAGTTACTTTTTCTTGTATTCATTTGCACAATGTTTTGTTTCCAAACATCAAGTCCTTGGGTAGGAAACCTAGGAACATTGTTATCAACCCATAATTGTTTAATTTTTTGCAAAAAACCCTTACTAGAACTAAAACACCCTTGGTGACATTTTAGTCCCTCTCTAGTTTTTTGTTGTAGTACCATGTCTAAGTGATTTGCTATCTATTTCAGCTTCTGAAACCTTCAAATTTCATCAGGAGGAATAAAACGCCCTCCCTGACATCTTAGTCCCTATGGAATTTCATATTGCAGTTTTCAAGATCTAAATCAACATTTATATGCTTCTGTTTGTTGGCATTGGTCATTTGTTTTAGTGGTTTGACTTTCTGTTTCATGCATTTTACTAAATCTAGCCTAAATTGATTCATTTCATGCATTGCTTAATTCCAAATTTGCATTTACAACATTCCATTTTCATATCATTGCATAGTTTAATTATTAAATTACCTTTTTTCAAATCTAAAAATTGCATTTAAATATTTCACTTTAAATCATTGCATTGCACTTTATTTACTTTCTCATGTTAGCATGTGTTCTCTTCAAGAATTTAGTGTTTCTATAATATCAGGTGGCTTGTATAATTCTATTTTCTCTATTCATGGACATAATATAGGAAAGAAAAATAAAACCATTGATAAAAATGTTGGATACCCTCCTAGTATCTACCAGATTTGTAAAAAAATCATAACACAATAGGATGAAAGTGTAGACAATAATAACAATCATACTTATTCTTCTCCCAATACCTCTCATATTAGTAATGAAGGTATCTTGGTGAAATAAGATACAAGCATTGAGAGTCTTGATCGTCCCTCTCCTCCTCCCCCTTTGGAAGACATTAGAAATCAAGAAGATGAGATCATAGAAACATTTCTAAACATCACCTTACCTAGTCTCCATTTATCCCTTGCTTGTGACAATGTTTTAGCGAAAAAAGATAATATCATAGATAACCATAATTCTCCTTCTCCTAATATCCCCCCTCGATAAAAAGAGGATAGGTTGGTGTTAGAAGATGAACCTATCGAGAGTCATGAGAATCTTGTACCTCCATTCCCTAATTCTCCTACCATTTGGAACGATCTATTTAATAATAGTTATCCTTCCCTTGATTCCTCCCCTACTTTACAAGATATAACCTTGGAATGTGATGAACTTCTTACAAGATCTCTTACTAAGGTTGATAGTATGGCACAGGAGAATGACACCTTAGAGAAAAAGGACAATCAAATAGAGCCTTATCCTAATACCCCCACTATTGATGAATAAGAAAATTCAACCATTGATAACTTCCTTACATGTGATGAAGTTATTTTAGAAGACCCATCCCTTGAATTTCAAGAACATTTGGTTTGTATTTCTCCTCAAAACTCTCCTACTAGGGAAGATATCATGGTGGAAGAAATTCAGTAAATTGACAATACAAATTCCTTAAATGAAGATGATGAAGTAACCTTGTACTCCTCTTCACTAAGAGATCATGAAAATAATGATAATTATTCTAAGGTTATGCACATTAGATATCCCTTGGAGTACTCTCCTGAGCCTAAACTTATCATTTATTTGGACCCTCTCACAAACCACAAGTTCAAAACAAACCTATCCTTATCCTTGAACCACCAAAATTTTTTTTTCACAACAATCAAGTTACGATACCATTGCTCATACATATAACACTAGAAACAATACACAACAAAGACAAACACCTTCAACATCCCTCCCATTGCCTAATCCTATCTTACTATTTCTCCCTCGTTTTCCTTCACAAAATGGAAAGGAGTATGATCTTGTCAAACAACTTAAGAATACTCCTACTAAGATATATTTATGGGACCTTATCCATGCCTCCAACCATTATCATAACATGATTCAAAGTGCCTTTAAAAACAAGTTCATATCCCTTCTAATGTGCAACCAAATGATATAGCACCCCTTATTCAAGGAATAAATGTTGATATTGTTTTCCACCAAAGTGAGCTCCCTACTTTGGAAGTGCAAAAGCAATATGATCCTTTCATGATAATAGCTCAATACAATGCAAAAGGAATAAAATGAACACTTATGGAAAATGGCTCAACATTAAATGTGTGTAGTGTGAACCTTTTGGATAAGCTTGGTGTTGATAAATCAAAAATTCAACCTAACTCTTTATCTATTGAGGGATCTGATAACATGGGAAAGAAATCACTTGTAGTGATCACTTTACCTATTACAGTTGGAAAGGCTACGGGTATGTGCAGGATCATCATGGAAAAAATAGGCCCTTAAATGGCAAAAAATTCAGAAAAATCAGAGTTAAGCAACTTGACGTAAAAATTTTCAGAATAAGTTATCTATATTATTTCAAAAATGTGTAACAATAGCATCTGTAGCAAATTGAATGTAGTTTCTAAACTACTAGGTTTATTTTATTTTTTTAAAAATATATTTGGTGAAATTTTGAAATTTCAATGTAGTAGTACTTAAATTTTAGGGAAAAAATAAGTAGGTGTCTGTCTGACCACCCTAACCACAATAAAATGATAATATTTTTTTTAAGATTTTAGATATAAGTAGAGGAGTCATGTACCAATGTGATGCATATTTTTTGTAATTTTTTTCCAAGTAAATAATTAATGATAAATTTTTTATTACAACTTTTAAAAAATATAAAAAACTCGTGTGTCTAACCACCTTAACTTGGTCAAAACTTCATGAAATTCGTTTTTTTTAAATCTTGTAGCATGCACTGCATAGAATGTGACGCATGTTTTGGATTGAAAAAATGTGATACTGTTTGAAAGCTATAGATTTTTTTCAATCAACCTATCAATCAAGACTTTAGTCATAATTCAAATAGAAAATTACTAATAATTACTTATTAAATTCAAAGTAAAGCATAATTTATATTGGTGGAAAGCTGAGAATCTCTTTTAAAAACCCTTTTCATTTCATCAATTATGGGTAAAAAAAATTCATCAGCCACATACCCTACAAATACCCATCATATCACCACTTTTTGGCCCATCATGATCACTGCACATACCCCTACCTTACAAACCCCTATTCATATTATGCCTCATGATATTTCCTATAATCTTCTTTTGGAAAGGCCATGGATTCATAAGATGCATGTGGTTCCTTCTACCCTCCATCATAAAATAAAGTATGTCTACTACAACAAAGTATATACAATTGACGTTGATCCTAAGCCTTATAGTGTCTTACAACTTGAGAAAAATAAGGAAAATCCTTTAAAAACATTAACACCAACCACACAAGTGGAACCTGTGCAACAGACAGACAAAGAAAAACACATTGAAGAAATCATGAAGCTATTAGAAGATGATTGGGGTTCCTTAGATTTTGAACATACATTCATGGGAGAATACAAGATCATGTCAACATAAAATTTGGGGGACCCTTTGAAAGCATCCACCTCAACCATTTTAGAAGAAAAAGTAAATTACACAACAAACTTTGATGAAATTAATCATGAGCAACCACTGAATCAAAAAGAGATGAAAAATCTTTATGGAAAAGGTTACAAACTTATGAAACAACTCGGATATTGAGGAAAGGATGTGGTGCTAGAGAAGAAGGTATATGTGTCCCTATAGAGCCTCACACACAAGAAAAGGCTAGTGGTCTTGGTTATTGTCCCTTGAAAGACACAAACAAGCCTTCCCTTAATGTTCATCAACACTATTACAAAACATCCTTCTAAGCCGACTTTAATAGTAGTGCATCCTGAACTGATAGAAACTAGTAGCCCTGATCATTATCCTTTGAAATAAATGAAACTAAACCAAATATTTCTGAATAGGAGGGCTCTCTTACACTTCTAGGGTTTTGCACTTAAAAGGAGAGAGGTACAAAAATATTAATGGCTCACTCAAGAAAAAACCCTTAAGATTCCAATGCAAATGAGATTGAAATATGTCAAAGGGGAATGTCCTAGACTTTGAAAAATGATAAAAGAGATTAACTACTAATGCAAAACTTAGAAAATGTAAGATGTTTGAAAACACACCGTGATATGCATAATAGCCTCTAAAATGACTTATAAATGCAAATCAAATGAAACAGAAAGCTATAAAATAGAAAGTGTGCACCTAAAAATGTATTGAAGATTGGAAATGTTGATGATCCTAAAATTTTGACGTACTAAGATTCATTTGGCATTCTGGGTGAATCAATCCCAGATCTGGAAAACTACACTATATCCTGTTTCAGCTAAATGTGTATACAAATCCACAAAAACTCTCAAAAAATAGGTACACTAGGACTCATTCGCCACTAATGGTGAATGATTTCACTTTGAATTTTCTAAAAACTCAAAAGTGGAATCAGAAGCTCTCGGTCTACTCTTTCTATTCCTCCGGTGTCTAGATCTGAAACCCTAATTTTTAGTACTCTAAGTAACATTTTGTGAATATTTTGAGCTTTCCAAAATGGAAATGACTCCAAAAAAATTTTAACCTATTCTTCAATGATTTCAAAGCCTTCAAAATACCTAGATCTACAATCACATAAATAAAGAGAGAAATGTTGAATGTTAGAGAATAGGGGTTTTCCTTGGTAAAACCCCTTTTAGGTAATTAAACCAAAATGATGAAACAAAATGATGAATTATGAACATGAGATAATGCAATTAGAAAATTTCAATGATGATAAATCTTGAGTTTCTGCAATGATTGTTGAAGAATTTTTCCTTTGAATGTTTGAAAAAATGATCTTGAATGCTATCTTGATGCCTTTGTGAAGACTTAAAATGCTAAACCCTAGCTTGCTTGACTTGAAAACATGAATATCTTATGATACTTGAATGAAATGAGGGTTTGGAGGCTTATTTATATAAGCAAGGAACACAAATGGCTATTAATTTGATCCCCAAGACAGACATTGGAGAAAATTAAACTTAAAACCCAATTTTCTTGCTCAAACCCTAAAAATAGCTCAAATGGGACTCATTCGCCATCCTGGGTGAATGGGTTCCACCTGGGTGGGACTTGGAGGTGTAGGAATGAGGAAAACAAACTAAAATGCATCTACACTTCTAAATAAGACATTGCATCAAAGATTCAAGAAATTTAATCTAATTTAAACTAAAAATCTTCAGAAATTTGTCCTATTGCTCTCTAACTTTAAAGATTTCTCTAATCTACTTTGCTCTCAGATTTTAGAAGCTAGTAGATTGTTGAAATGACACTTAAAGAATGAGAATTAAACTATCATGATTCCTAAATGCTACTAAGATGATTTTATAGCAAAACTTCTGAGAAAGAAACTACTGTAAATAGCCATGACTATGAATGCTAAATGCTTGATTGCTTGAATGCTTCTAGTTGCTTTGGTTGCTTGAATGCTTGGAAAACCTATAGAGTAAGATTGCACAAGTTAGGATCCATTTCCTATAGCCAACAACCTGTATTTATAACTTTCACGACACTCATTTGTGAAGGGAAAACACAACAGAGGTTGAGATTCAATCTGGAGAATTGAATGGTATGAGATGAGAAGGTGGAGCCGATCCTGAAGGATTGTTCCTCCCCATGAAAACACCAGGCAAGATGAGAGGAAAGATTGTTGGAAGAAGATTGAGAAGATTTCCTATAGGTTTGTCCCCAAAGCTCTTCCCATGAATGACAGTAGAATTAATTAGATTTTAAAAATCTAATTTTATTGGTGAGTGATTAAAGGAATATGATTTATGCATCAATTTAAATATTTTTGATTTATTTAAATTTAGCAAAGAGGAATAAATAATTTAATAAATCAAACTATAGAATTAGATTATTAAATTAAAATAAAAGGAAAATGATAATTAAATAAAAGATTTTAGGATATCTTTATTTAATTAAGAAGAAATGTGATGAGGTAATTAAATAACACAAATTATTTAAGTTGTGTATTTAATTTTAAGATAGAAGTATAAAAGAAGTAATAATGATAATAATTAAATAAAACAAAGTTTTTAATTTTGTTTATTTAATTAAGAGAGAAATAATATGATGAAATAGAAGAATTAATAATGAACTTAATATAAATAAATATTTCTATTTATTTACTAAGTAGATGAATTTAAGATTAATTAATCAAATAAATTGTATTTAATTAATTAGATTCTCGAGACCATTTTTAGGTGTCTACATTTTGACCCTCTTTGAAGTGATGTGTTTACGCATTGCTTCAAAGAATGATTTTTTCCCAACTGTTGAATTTTTGAAATGATAGCGATATATGCCCCCACGGGAGAAAAATTGATGAATTTTGAATTTTTATGAGGAATTTGATGATTTGATAATGATTTGATGAAGAAACAATTTATCTCCCAACAAGATTGTCCAAAAATTCCCCTGTGATAGATAAGAATTAATTCCTCAAAAAAGAAAAGTAAATAAATCCCATGAAAATCCCACAAAAATAACCTATAAAAGCTCAAAAGGTCATTTTCAAAAGTTTTTTGTGCATTTGACTTTGATAAAATTTTGATAGAGACCCTTAGAGTGCTAGAGTATCAGGATGCCGATCCCTTACCACACCCACCAACTCAAGCGTGTGTGACGTCACCAGCTTCTGACCGACTATGGACCTCTGGTACATACCCCAAATCCTCCTCATAATTCGCGCTTGTAGTTTTTAGTTCATTTTTCACATGTTTTATTGTTTTAGCACCCGGCAGGTGTGGAATAGCACGTCAGTAATCTATTTTAGCATGCCAAAGTTTTAGTGCACCAACAGAAATTTGTAGCACGTCAGTAGGTTAGGGTAACGCGCAAGAGTTTTAGCGCATTAGGTCAATTCTACAGCGCGCCAGTAGGATTTTGTAGCGCCCCACTAGAAATAGCGCCCCTGAGCTTTTTTATAGTGCACCAACTAGATTGCATAGTGCCCCAGTAGTTTTAGCACGCCGTTTACCTATTTTAGCACTTGGAAGAACAGATTGATGAAAAATTATGCACTATGATTTTTATTTCGTCGATTTGTTGTTGACTCCATCCATTTTAGTTTGATTTAAATAAATGTTTAAATGATCTCATGATGAGCGAGATCCATTGATTGATAATAATTACCCTCATGATAGGCGAGGAATAATTAGAATTTTTGAAGGAATGAACCTGATTGATAGATGAGGGTTCCTTCTTGACAAATTGATCGTTTGATAGATAAAGCACAATTTTTAGTAATTGATGACCTCATGGTGTTTGATATTATAATTGGTAACGTATTGATCTGTAAAATGTTTTTTTTTATGATAACATGAGCATTTAGATGTTATCCAGGTGTGAGAGCAGTTCCCCTAGCCTTTTGATATGATACCACAACTTTCGCCGGATGAGAGGTAGCATATTACTGATTGTGATTTAGCCTCATTACTAGATATGCCCCATATTAGACTTAATAGGGGTCTATTGACAGCTTTAGCAGAGCGGTGGCATAGTGACCACAATACCTTCCATTACCTGTTGGTGAGATGACCGTGACGCCAGAGGATGTATGGCGTATTCTTCACATTCCTTTTGTTGGGGAGATTGTCGTGCATGATTTGGAGGAGGTTGGTGGGATAGAGTCTATTAGGAGAGTTTTTGAGGATCCCCATATTGCGGGAGTTTGGATCCCATGGGTAGAGATGTATAATTCTTATGCTCCACTTCCTTCAGTTTTTGTAGGCTTTATTGGTGGATTCCTTTGTCCTGATAAGAGGTCAAAGGGTCTATCTCTTGGATGGGGTCGGGTACTAGAGGGTATGGTGGCACACAGGACAAGATATTCCTAGGGCATGTGTATGCTTGCTTAGTTATATCATGATTTACATTGGATTGTCACCTCAGAGGTAGCAGTTTATCAGGAGGAGCTACACTTCTTCAGGTATGGGCATGGGAGCATATTGTTGTCACGCGTCCTATGCCGGTGTTATCAAGACCAGCAATGAGACCCTATGTGTTTCACTACAGAGGCAGGCCTACCCAGCATATGATGAGTAAGCTAGATTATTGGAGACAGATTCTTGACGATGTGGAGATAGTGACCTGGCATCCCTATTTAGATTGTGATGACTAGGATGAGGATGATATCGAGTTGGGATATTTGGCTGACTCGATGTATTTGATCGGGAAGAGCTCCAAGGTTTTGAAGTGATTCCTGTTTCATCGCATCTACAGGCAGTATGGGATTGTTCAGTGTATGCCGCAGGGAGTAGTGCACTATGGACGACAACAGATAGATGCCAGTGATTGGGGTCCATGCTTGCCTTATGGGGCACTTGTTGAGGGTTATCGTGCTCTTTAGCCATCGGCATGGGATATGCGGCGAGACATTGTTGAGGCACCCATTACTCCTGATTATGGACAGTATTTGGCTCTACACCCTCCTCCTCATATTACCATTCCAGATGAGCCAGTACCAGTACCAGCACTAGCACTAGCACCAGCAGCTGCAGGGGGTGGTCACAGTGGTCAGAGATGGAGGAGAGAGGAGGATGTAGATGTTGATGTGGAGGGTAGTGATGAGAGTGACAGTGATGATAGCACTGATGATGATAGTGATGATAGCAGTGATGATGATGGCGGAGATGAGGGGAGACCGAGCGTAGCAGGTACTTCAGAGCCATCGGCTAGTGCACCTCGTAAGAGGCAGGAAATTACTTCCTCTTCAGCAGAGCAATTAAAGGTTGCAGGTCAAGATTTTGACATTACAGGGACAGCTAGCATAGGCACAAGGATTAGTGGCACAAACTCAGGCCTAGATATAGGTACAGCTAGCTACTACACAGATGCAGATTACCTCTCTGATTGGTGAGAGAGATGAGGCCAGATAGGTAGTAGAGATAGCAGAGGCTCAGCTAGCAGGTGTACGAGCACAATTGACCACTGCACATGCACAGATTACAGCCTTGACTATAGAGCGACATACTGTCAGACAGGCAGTAGAGACAGCACAAGCTACTATAGAGAGATTGCAGAGAGTGGCGGATGGGACCTCTGTGGCAGATTACATGTGAGAGGCCATCCGAGCAGGTGCAGAGATTGAGTTCTACAGGAGCCGTTATCATGAGCTGTGCCCCCCAGAGCAAAGAGTTTGTTATGCCCAGTCTCGCTCAGAGAGGACTCGTTTGAGGACAGTGAGCAGAGGCATGACACAACCTCTTTCAAGAGATCCTAGGATAGTTGGTGGTGGTGGTGATACTGGTGCGAGACCTACTCCTTCTGGTGCGAGTACCACTTGAGATCGTGTACTTTGATATGATGTTATCTTCATTTGTTTCAGACTTCATTATATACTTGACACTTGATGAGATATATATGTGCAGTGGGTTTGATTGATCTATGATGTGTTCTACATGATTTATGTGATGAATGCATTTTAATTTTTATGTTTTATGATGATTTTATTATTCTAGATTGGATAGATGCATTGGTGATGTGTGTATTTTCTTAATGAAATGCAATGTATAATATATAAAATGAGATGTAAATGAATGATGTATGGATGAAATGCAATGTATGATATATAAAATGAGATGTAAATGAATGATGTATGGATGAAATGCAATGTATGATATATAAAATGAGATGTAAATGAATGATAAATTTAATGAATGATGAAACATAACTTGTATATGATATCAAATGTATGATAGATGAAATGAGATGTAAATGAATGATAAATGTAATGAATGATGAAACATAATGTGTATATGATATCACGAAATGAGATGTAAATGAATGATAAATGTAATGAATGATGAAACATAACATGTATATGATATCATGAAATGAGATGTTTATTGTGAAATTTATGATGAGATGAAGAAATGATTTATATGCATGCCATTATGAAAATTGTATGTGTCAAGTATACTCAATCTTTGATAAGAAAAGATAACATTATGTGCAAATGAATCTTTGTAACTTGTGTAATCAATACTCTGTAGATGTATTATTATGAATGCAATCTATTTTTACCGTGCAAACCTATTTTATCAATGCAAACCTAAGTGTCATTTCAACAATCTTTTTTTATTTTACTTTGTATCATCACTGAGCTTTTAAAATGTTGAAAGTGAATACAAGCATCAATGATATGAGATAGACCAATGATGACCTGAGTATTTCTTTCATGATATTTGATATTGCAAGTAAACACAAGCATCAAGGTATAATGAAACCTAGATGACCTGAGCATTTCTTGCGTAAACAGACAAGAATTAATCATTTTCTTGAGTTAATCAGAATGTCATCCATGATACTTGGTAGAGCACTTCCTGCGACAATTCACAAAATAATAATGACTAACTCACAAACAACAAAAAAAGAAAATGTATCATTCTCCTTCCTTGCTTCTCTAGTTTAATACATCATCGAGTAGCTCCAAAGAAATGATAAGCAAATGATAAAATAAAAGGTACAACAATTCAAATTCTACTTAATGTATTTTCAAATCATTATTCAGATTAGATCATCAATGTTGAAATGTGTGTGTTGATGTTTGCATGATATTCTTAGACATTTGACCAAATGATGTAACCTAAAGACCTATCCTAGGGGTCTCGGGGACTGATCAAAGATTAGTCTTGCCTATGTTATACATGCAGAGACCACGTAGTTCGACTGATACAAACTCTATTTTTTTTTGCGTTTTGCGATTTTTGAATATTTTTGCATGGATTTTCTTTTTTTTTGGATTTTGATGGATTTTCTTATGTTTTTGGATTTTGATGGATTTTCTAATGTTTTTGGATGCTTTTCAAGTATTGTCACTCGGTGTTGGCATGTTTGATTGTCTCCCCATTTAATCTGAAAGTCCATTGTACCAAATAACTCTAGGACATTGCCCCCAAGCTAGGGTAGGACATGATATCCCTGCTATGATATGGATAATGATACTAATTATCTCAAATGATAGATGGAAATGATATGAAAGGAAACAATCATAACAAAACTGTACCCAATAGATAGAAGAGCTGATGAAAATCACAAGTAACGCCTGTTTGCCAGGTTTTCATCACTTGTTTTTATTGTGTCCTCCTTTTTGTTTATTTTTATTTTTATTTTGTTTTTTTCCTTTTTCTGTCATCATGACGCCTGTTTGCCAGGTTTTCATCAAGACAACTTTACCGATCATGCACTAGGTATCCTCAAGTATAGAATAGCCTGAGATGGATGTTGTTCATGGGTTCCTCCAACATATCTCCTTCTAGTGTAGACAGCCGATATGCTCCTGATCCATAGACTAGTATAATGACATAAGGCCCTATCCAGTTAGGTTCAAACTTTCCCTTCTTTTCTCTGTCTGCTTGATTTCTAGGGTTTTCTCGTAGGACCAAGTCTCCAATACCGAAGACTCTAGGCTTAACCCTATGATTATAGTTCCTAGACATTCTTTGCTGATAGGCTGTCAAATGATTGACACCTTGTTGTCGACGTTCATCAAGTAGATCTAATTCTTGAAGTCTAGAGATCCTGTAATCCTCATCTAAAATGAGTCCCTTTAGTGAAACTCGAAGGGATGGAATTTCTACCTTGATAGGTAATATTGCCTCCTATCCATAGACAAGAGCATATGGTGTAACTCTTGTTGGTGTTCTGATGTTGGTCCTGTAAGCCCAAAGAGCAGGGTTAAGCTGAATGTGCCAATCATGCCCTACCTCATTTATAGTCTTCTTGAGAATCTTTAGGATTGTTTTTTTTGAAGCTTCTGCATGTCCATTACCTTGAGGGTAATAAGGAGTTGAAAAGCGATGTTGGATGTGGAACTTTTCACACAACTCTTGGACATCTTGGTTCTTGAAAGGCCTACCATTATCTATGATGATTGACTGGGGTATCCCATATCTACAAATGAGATAATTAAGTATGAAAGATGATATATGCTTTCCAATGATTGTGGTTAAGGGAACTACCTCTACCCATTTTGTGAAATATTCTGTTGCAATGATAATGAACTTATGTCCATTAGATGAAGATGGATTAATTTTCCCTACCAAGTCCAATCCCCACTGATAGAAAGGCCATGTAGTTGTGAATGGATGGAGCTCCTGTGCTGGTGCATGTATAAGATTTCCATGAATTTGACATTTTTGACATCTCTTAACAAACTGGTAAGATTCTTGCTCCATGTGCATCCAGTAATACCCCAAACGAAGGAGTTTCTTGGCTAAAGATAATCCACTTGAATGTGTGCCACAAATTCCTTCATGGACCTCATGTAAAGCAGAAGCAGATTCATTATGTTCTAAACAACACAAAAGAGTACCATCTAGGCCTCGACGGTAAAGAGTGTTAGCAATAATGGTATGTTTGGCAGATTGACATATGAAGTTGCACTTTTGGTTGTGGGAAAGATCTAGCGGTAAGATATTATCTTTTAGGTAAGTATAAATGTCTCCATAAATGGAAGATTGGGCACTATCCAAAAGGCTTATGGTTTGAAATTTGGGATTTGCATATGTAGGTTTTGATACTTGTTCCACAATGAATCGATAACGATCTTGTGTTTTAGGCATTTGTAGAAGAGATGCTATTGTGGCCATGGCATCTGCTGCCTTATTCTCTGATCTTGCTATATGCTCAAATTTGATATTTATGAAGTATTTACTTAGATCATCTACCAGTCTCTTGTATAAAATTAGTGTGTCATCCTTAGTTTGGTAATCATTGTTGACTTGATAGATGATTAACTGAGAGTCTCCATACACCTGTAGTTCTGTGATTTTCCAGTCAATAGCCACTTTAATTCCAAGGATTAAAGCTTCATATTCTACCACATTGTTAGTGCAATGGAAGGTAAGCCTGTAAGATCATGGAATTGTGTGCCCAAGAGGTGTGACAAATAAAATTCCTGCCCCCAATCCATGTTGTGTGTAGGATCCATTGAAGTAGAGTTGCCATGGTTGTGTTGTAACGTTGAGGATATCTGCATCAAGAAATTCCATGATCATAGGATGACTGTCTGACAATGGAGCTTCTGCTAATTGGTCAGCAATGACTTGTCCTTTGATAGCTCGCTTTTCAACATACTGAATGTCAAACTCACTGAGGAGCATGAACCACTTTTCCAACCTTCCTGTTAAAGCTGCTTTGCTTAGTAAATACTTGAGGGGATCAATTTTTGCAATGAGCTTGACAGTGTGAGTGAGCATATAGTGTCACAATTTTTGTGTTGCAAATACTACTGCTAAGCATGATTTTTCAATGAAGGTGTAGTTTACTTCATGTCCATTGAGTGTCCTGCTGATATAGTATATTGCATGTTCCTTTCTTTCTTTATCCTCTTGTGCTAGCAAGGCTCCTAAAGAAATATCTATTGTTGTGATATATAGCAACAATGGCTTGTCTTTACTGGGTGGCACCAAGATTGGTAGTGTCATTAAATAATGCTTGATTTGATTGAAAGTATTCTCACACTGTTCATCCCATTTAAAAGACACATTTTTATGCAAAAGATGGTTGAATGGATGACACCGATCTACTAGTTGAGAGATGAATCTTTTTATGGAATGTAGTCGACCTTGTAGAGATCTTAATGTACTGATATTCTTAGGAGGTGGCATTTCTACAATGGCTTTAACTTTTGCTGGATCTACTTCAATTCCTTTTGTAGAAACTATGTATCCAAGGAGTTTTGCTGATGTTACTCCAAAGGCACATTTCTTAGGATTTAATCTGACTTTAAATTTCTCCAACCTGTCAAATATTTTGGTAAGTATCTCTAGATGTCCTTCCCTGGTGTGAGATTTGGCTAAGATATCGTCCACATAGTCTTCCATGAAGGTGTGCATCATGTCATGGAAGATTGTTGTCATAGCTCGCTGGTATGTAGCCCCTGCATTCTTTAACCCAAAAGGCATGATGTTCCAGCAAAAGGTGCCCCACAGACATGTAAATGCTATCTTTTCTTGGTCTTTAGGAGCTATTTTGATTTGATTGTATCCTAAAAATCCATCCATGAGTGATAGCGTTTGATGGCCAGCTGTTAAATCTACAATCATGTCTATGTTTGGCAAAGGAAAATCATCCTTTGGATATGCTCTATTTAAATCCTGGAAATCAGTACATATTCTGATGGTGTGATCTAGTTTTGAAACAGGTACAATGTTGGATATCCATTAAGCATAATCAATAGATCTGATAAATCCAACATCTAGTAGTTTCTTCAAATCATTTTTTACCAATAATGCAACATGTGGATGCATTTTTCTCAGTTTTTTTTTTACTGGTTTAGTGCCAGCTGGTAAAGATAAGTGATGCATAATAAGATCTGTGTCTAAGCCTGGCATGTCAGAGTATGACCAAGCAAAATTGATGCATCGTTCTTCAAAGAATTTGATAAAATCTAGCTTTTTGTATGTATCATGGATGCTACCAGGTGTAGTATTCTTACTTTCTCTGCTGTGCCAATATCAATAGACTATGTGGGTTCTATCAACATTAATGATCTTTCATGGTAATGTTGTGGGAGGATGTCAAGCCTTCCATCCTTTGGTGCCTCAATGAGGTTTTCACCATTGGATGCGTTCTTTGTTTTTACTATTTTAGGCTCAAATACTGCCATAGAATGGTTTTCACCATTAGATCCATTATTTATTTCCATACTTTTGCAACCGAAAGGCTTGGCACCCTCCTGCCTAAAAGCATCATTAAAAGAAGCATTGGTAGAACAAGTATCAGATTCTTCACAGCAAAGGTAGTTAATAATAGCAGAGTCATTGTCAAAAACTGGGAGATTGATGGGGTGTTGAGGTTCCCACTCGATAAGCTCGGGATGCAGTAAAGGCAATGAATCATTAGAAGGGTTGAGGTCAGCGATTGTGAAAGCTCAGACGGAAATGTCATCAAAGTTGTTAGTGGTTATGTCAAGGCCTATGAAGGTATTTTCTTCTACATCATTTATCTCACTTGATGTCTGTTTGTCTTCACTTGAGTCATCAAAATTTTGTGTTTCAAAGACAATAGGATTAAAACTTGAGCTTTGACCCTCCTCACATTTGGGGGTATACTTTTTGATAACATTGATTTGGATATCTTCATAGGAAACATCTGATAAGTTGTCCCACTCATATTCATTTGAATCTGTTTCATAGTTATCTCTCATTTGAAGAATACGCTCCACAGTTTTATTGGTGAGTTCTGCTCTTGCTTCTTCTGTGTATCCTAGTCCAGTTTTGCCATTTTGCTGAATTGTGAGAACTTGGATTGGTTCTGTTAAACTTTGTTCCCCTCATTCAAAAGGTCCTTGTTCTGCTACATATCCTAGTCCAGTTTTATCCTTATGTTGGAGCGTGAGTGGTTGGATTGGTTCTGTTATGCCTTGTTTCCTTAACCCAAGAGGTCCCTGTCCTGAATATCCCATTTTCTCCAGAATAGTTTTTCCCTTTCCATATTGATTTGTCTGTATGATATTACTTGTGGAATTGGAAGCTTCCTCATCCCTATAAAGCCAATTTAGTATGGCCTTATCTTTTGATTCTTCATCTAAGTTTCCAGCTTTTACAAATCTGCCATCTATTGCCATTGTAGATTGTGCTGATTTTTGGGTGGTTATAGATGGCTGTCCATATGTTTGCAATGAGGGTAACATCTGTGATAGATGAAAAGAGTGTCTGACACCATATTCACTTATTCCTTTGTCACTTATCTATACTTTGTTAGTGAATTGGTGTGAGAGTGAAGCCAATTGTTCTTCAACATTTGAAGGGTTAGATTGTGCCACCTTGATCTCTTGTGATTTTTGTTGTTTTGGAAGCCACTTTGATATGAAGCTTTGTTGTTTCTCACCATTAGATGAATCTGATGTGCTAACTTCTCTATTATGAGGTATTAATGTATCCTGAGATGTTTTCAATGTATGACAAGCTTGGGTGTCATTATAGTCTACTGTGATTGTTACCTCCTATCCATTGATGGGAAATTTTAGGCACTGATGATAGGTGGAAGGTACTACTTGCATATCATGAATCCAAGGACGTCCCAATAGCATGTTGTATGTCAGTTCCCTATCTAAGACTTGACAAACCACATTTTGGACAATAGGTCCCACTTGAATGGGTAATATGATCAATCCTTTAGATGATCTTTCTTCCTCATCATATGCTTTGATTGTGATTTTTCTTCTTGTATCAATGGCTTCATCTGAATATCCTAGTGCACGAATCAGCTTTAAGGTACAAATATTTAAACCAGCCCCTCCATCTATTAGGACATGCTTTACATGGTGTTTATGGATGAGGACTTCAATGTGAAGGGCAAAATTATGTGGATGGGTGAGTGATACATCATCATGTTCAGAAAATGAAAGGCAATGAGGTGCAGATAGATGTCCCACCATAGCTTGGAATTGACATACATCCAAATTGTTAGGTACCGTGGTTGATACAAGAGCTTGCTCCAAAACCTCTTTGTGTGATGGGGAGATCTTTAAAAGTTCCAAGATGGATATTTGTGTTGGTATTTTCTGTAATTGATCGATGAGATTGTATTGATTGGAGGGAGGATCTATAGATTGGGGTGATAATGATGCTCCTTTCAATATAACTTTGGACTGTGCCCTTGTTGTGGCATTAACCGGTTGGTGCTCTTGTTTCCCTTTGAGTGTGATTACATTAATTTGGTTCTCAGATTTGTCCATATGTTGTACCAAATTAATAGGTGTAATGTCATTGTTTCGATTGATTTGATTGCATAACTCCTCATCCTCTTTGGTAGCAAAAAGACAAAGGATTGTTGTGTCATAAACATAACCGACATTCTTACCTTTGGTGTTTGCGGAAGAGGATTCTCCCTTTCGATAATTGGGTAGAGGATTTTTGAATGTCGTATGATCTTTGTTTGTTTGGTGTCCCTCTACAAATACTTTCTTTTGATCTATAAGGTCTTGTACCGCATGTTTTAACTGCCAACAATTTTCAGTCATGTGGCCTTTATTTTGATGGTAGTGACAGTAATGCAAGTCATTCCACCATGATGGTTTGACTTGAGGGTCCCAATTTCTAGCCTCTTGTACTTGAATAATTTTTTCATCTAAAAGTTCTTTGAGGACTGATTCCAATGATTGCCCTAATGGCATGAATTTTCATTTATTGGATGGTCATTAGAATGATTGGGTTTTTGTTTCTCCACTGTTTTGATTATTTCCTTGATCACTACTTTGTTTGACATTAAGACCATTGTTTTGTTTGTTTGTAGTTGTTGGTGTCAAGGTGAATACTGGTTTGGATATGTGTGTATCGATCATGGTATCAGTATTTTTATTCTTTTTCCAAAATCTTGGCTTTTCATTGTTGTTGTTAGAGGAATTGTTATTGTTTGAACCTTCAATGAAGTGTTTGATTGTTCCTCTTTTGATTAGAGCCTCTTTGATAACTTGCTCAAATGTAGATGGACATTGTAAGTCCAATCTATAATTCATTTCATCCACTAGGTTATCAATGAACATCTCTATCTTCTCCTCTTCAAGAATAGATCTAGGGTATTTAGCAAATAGCCTTCTCCATCGTTGGAGAAAGGAAAGAAACTTTTCACCCTTTGCTTGTTTGGTGTTGTAGAGTTCTTTTAAGGTCACCCCATGTTGGATGTTGAATGAGAAGTGCGTTATGAACCTATTGATCAGTTCTTCAAAAGATTGGATCCCGGGTTCCATTTTAGAAAACCACTCCATGCAAGTGTTTCCTAAGCTTCTTGGAAATAATCGTAGTAAGTAAGAGTCCTCATGTGCGAACTCTATGCAGATGGCTCTAAATTCTCGTACGTGATCAAATGGATCAGTTCTTCCATTGTATTTGTTGTACGTCGAGTATTCATAATACCATGGAAATGGTATCATGTTAATGCTTGGGTCAAATGGATAAGGGCAAATGTCTTGTAAGGAATATCTTTTTGTTGGCCCTTGTTGGATATTTTGGAACTGCAATTGTAATTGTTGGATTTGTCTTGTTAAAGCATCTATTTGATTTGGATTTTCCATACTAGTTGTCTAAGGTGTGGTCATTTCCTTGAGTTGGTTGACATCAAATTCTTTAGGAAGCTTAGCACCTTTGTTAGCTAATAATAAAAGATACTTTTCCATATCTTGCTCTAACATCTTTTCCATAAATTTATGGAAATGAGGGTCTTATTGAACTTTCTCGATTTATTCTACAGTTATTTCTTTCTCTTGTGAATTAGTGAGAGGATCAGTGTTGCTGTATCGTCCCCAAGGGTTTTCTTCATCCATGGCTGCTATTCTTTCATTTTCTTCTTGTTGTTGTCTTTGATATGCAGATCATGTGAAAATAGGGATACAAACGTTAAAATTTTACTCTAGACTTTCATCTTCGAATTTTGATTTGATAAATGTCAAAGTTTTTGATTTAAAATCTGATTTAGTCGTGTCTAGTTTCGTGATGGAAGGATGATAAAATCCTTGATAGGGAAATTTTGACACAAAAATCTCAGATTTAGTTATGATTGATAAGGACACTTTGCAAGATGTTTCAAGATCTAGGCATAATAGTAAAGTTTTCTTTTTGTATGATTCAAGTGTTTTGGACTATGAAAAAAATGTTTTCGATTGATGAAAACCTTTTTTTCGATGTGGGAAAACTAACAAACTATCTTACTAACTCTCTATTTTTCTGACTTTTTTGGGGCGCTAAAACAGAGTTTCGATGTGCTAAAACAGAGTTCTGAGGCACTAAAACAAAGTTCTGATGCGCTGAAACAGAGCTGTGACATGCTAAAACAGAGTTCTGACGTGCTAAAACAAAGATGTGACATGCTGAAACTAAGCTATAATGTGTTATAACAGAGTTCTAATGCTCTAAAATAGAGTTCTAATGCGCTAAAACAGAGCTAAGACGCGCTAAAACAGAGTTCTAATGCACTAAAATAGAGTTCTGACGTGCTAAAACAAAGTTGTGATGCACTAAGTCAGAGATGCGACATGCTAAAATAGAGCCGTGGCACTCTAGGACAGAGCCGCTATGCGCTAAGACAGATACATGACGTGCTAAGACAGGAAACTATCTTACTCAATGAAACTCACTTGGTCTGGTATCATATTGTATGGCTGGTTGTGGGATATATTCTGGATGAATTCTTTGACTGTGATTGTGGTGTTGCCTGAGAGCCCTTATTTGATAAAATGCTTATGAATCTAAGGGAGCTACAACATAGTCATCCATATAACAGAGCTGTGACGTGCTAAAATAGAGTTCTGACGTGCTAAAACAGAGTTCTAATGCGCTAAAATAGAGTTGTGATGCGCTAAAATAGAGTTGTGACATGCTAAGTCAGAGATTCAACGTGCTAAAACAGAGCCGTGGTGCGCTAAGACAGATCCGCTATGCGCTAAGATAGATACATGACGCGCTAAGACAGGAAACTATCTTACTCTATGAAACTCACTTGGTCTGGTATCGTATTGTATTGCTAGTTGTGGGATATATTCTAGATGAATTCTTTGACTGTGATTGTGGTGTTGCCTAAGAGCCCTTCTTTGATAAAATGCTTGTGAATCTAAGGGAGCTACAACATAGTCATCCGTATAACCTCTAGAGAAATCGTGATATCTATGAATAAAAGTCCCATGTTGGAGTAGAACTTTTCTGCTTTGATACAAAAATCATTGTTTTCTCAGGAGTTGTTTGTATGTAAGTGTTTTCTTTGGCTTTGTGATTTGTTTGACAAGAGATTTCTTGACAAATTTGGTGGATATCCAATCTCGAATCATGAGAATTTCACAAGCATTTGATTTTGTAGATTTTTGTGATGATCTTATCTGAATTTAATGAAAGAAAACATAGCAAGCAAGAATAGAATAGTTGATTTAAAATCCTAGAATCTAAACAGATAATGTATGTTCTTAAGAATCAAGCATGATTCTTCTTGATTTTCACTGGTTTATAACAGATAAGACAATTCAGATAGACTCACTCCTAGAGACAAAAGGTCATCATTATATACTTGAATGGCCCACAACTTGGAATTGTGTCGACTCACACAACCATGTCACCCCCTAGAGGGCACCCGTGTTTTTGTCTTTTCCAGGTGCGTACTTAGAGTGACGGAAGTGGATACCGGATCCCCTGAGCAAACAGTCCTTGGCAATTAAATGGTGAGTGCTTGAGGGTAGATTCTTCCCCACCCCTACACCGCCAAGTATTACAATGTTTGGGAACTGACAAGCATGCTTCTATTTCTAGGTTCTTACATAGGGTTTCCATTCAGAGCGGAAAATTGATAAACTCCCTCGAGAGACCTCCCAATCTTTAGAACAAAGATTTTGGGGATGGTTATCCTTCACACTTCCGTTGAAAGAGGATTTCTCCAAATTCACATAAATTTTTAAGTGGGTTGGAATGCCATGGCTTTTGGTTGTCCCCACTCAGGTCGTTCCCATAGGGTGAGTACTTTTTCCCACTACGGAAGGCCTGTCTAAAGGTTTTAATGAAAGCTTGAAAATGCGTAAAGTAAAAGTGAGTCTGGTATTCTGATGCACCTAGTTAAGGGGAGAGCATAAACCTATCACCCAATCACAGCAAAGCATTTTTTTACTTTTTAAAACCCAAAAGACAATTTATCTAATCTATATGGAGATATTGCTCCATGAAACTTAGCATGATGTTCAATTTTAATCCCACAAGAAATTGTGAAGTTTCTATCCTAGGATTGATCAATTTTTATCCGTTTTCTATCCTAGGATTGATAAATTTTAATCAAGAAGAAATTAAAGAACACAATCTAGCCGCGGAGGCATCGGATCTAGATAAAAGACATTAAAAAAACAAAAAATTGAAGTGCTAAAACAGTGGACCAGTGCGCTAAAACAGTCAGTCTGCACGCTAAAATATTTGATGAGCATGCTAAAACAGATGAGTGGCGCGCTAAAATACTTGAGCAGCATGCTAAAACAGTCAAACGACGCACTATAGTTTTTGTCTGACATGCTACAGAATCTAGCCGGTGCGCTACAAAAAGTCACGGTTCCACTAAAATAAACACGCTGATACCTGTAAGACACTTTTCACAAAAATTATGCAGAATATGGGGTTAGGCCCCATGATGGGCACCAAAATGGAGGTGTAGGAATGAGGAAAACAAACTAAAACGCATCTACACTTCTAAATAAGACATTGCATCAAAGATTCAAGAAATTTAATCTAATTTAAACTAAAAATCTTCAAAAATTTGTCCTATTGCTCTCTAACTTTAAAGATTTCTCTAATCTACTTTGCTCTCAGATTTTAGAAGCTAATAGATTGTTGAAATGACACTTAAAGAATGAGAATTAAACTATCATGATTCCTAAATGCTACTAAGATGATTTTACAGCAAAACTTCTAAGAAAGAAACTACTATAAACAACCATGACTATGAATGCTAAATGCTTGATTGCTTGAATGCTTCTAGTTGCTTTGATTGCTTGAATGCTTGGAAAAACTACAGAGTAAGATTGCACAAGTTAGGATCCATTTCCTGTAGCCAACAACCTGTATTTATAGCTTTCACGGCTCTCATTTGTGAAGGGAAAACACAGCAGAGGTTGAGATTCAATCTGGAGAATTGAATGGTATGAGATGAGAAGGTGGAGTTGATCATGAAGGATTGTTCCTCCCCAAGAAAACACCACGCAAGATGAGAGGAAAGATTGTTGGAAGAAGATTGAGAGGATTTCCTGCAGGTTTGTCCCCGAAGCTCTTCCCGTGAATGACAATAGAATTAATTAGATTTTAAAAATCTAATTATATATTGGTGAGTGATTAAAGGAATATGATTTATGCATCAATTTAAATATTTTTGATTTATTTAAATTTAGCAAAGAGGAATAAATAATTTAATAAATCAAACTATAGAATTAGATTATTAAATTAAAATAAAAGGAAAATGATAATTAAATAAAAGATTTTAGGATATCTTTATTTAATTAAGAAGAAATGTGATGAGGTAATTAAATAACACAAATCATTTAAGTTGTGTATTTAATTTTAAGATAGAAGTATAAAAGAAGTAATAATAATAATAATTAAATAAAACAAAGTTTTTTAATTTTGTTTATTTAATTAAGAGAGAAATAATATGATGAAATAGAAGAATTAATAATGAACTTAATATAAATAAATATTTCTATTTATTTACTAAGTAGATGAATTTAAGATTAATTAATCAAATAAATCATATTTAATTAATTAGATTCTCCAGACCATTTTTAGGTGTCCATAGGACTCATTCACCCAAAGTGGTGAATGGGTACCAAAGGGGCTATTTTTCCAGTAGGGATGTTGGGGGATGAATTAATTAAGCTTATATGTTGATTTAGTCAAGTTTTTGATCAAATTATGCCTTAAGATGCACAATATGGGGTCAAAGGGGCCTATTAATGATAATATAAATTGTGATTAGGGATAGGGACACAAATTTTAATGTGAAAGTGTGATTAAATACACTTTACAACATTAAAATGAGGCCCACATAGCCTTGAAAGGCACAACATCCAATGTGAATGTGTAAAACACATTACAACACTAGATTAAAATTAGGTTTAATTTGCAAGCCTTCTCGATTAATGTGAGAATGCAACTAAATATATTTTATAATATTGAATTAAGGGAAAAATAGGTCCATTAGACTTAGATGCTTAATAAAATTCTAGAAAAGTGTGAAATTCATTACAACACCTTTACAAGACATGCATTTTATTCAATTTGCAAGGACCCAGGACCTAATGTGAATGTGTAAAATACCTCACAACACTAGATCAAGGTGATATAAAGTCTAATTTATCAATAATTATTCTTGAATCAAGTAAGAGATACTTTTTTCTATGCTACATTTATCCCCCACTTTAGTGAGAGGATGAACTTGCTTCAAACTCACACTAAAGTAGACATTCAAGAGGAGTCCAATCATACCAATGCGGATGGTATAGAATAACAAAGATGAAGGGGGTGGTCAAGCCCCCTGGATCCAAGATCCTAAGTCAAATCGACATAAGTGCAAAAGGACACACATAAGGTGAATGATTTGCAGAAAAAAAGGATACGTGATCATGCAATGGAAATGAATAGAAGGAAGAGAAGTACAAATGAGAAAAAATGAAAGATGGATCAAGCTTTGACCATTTGTCCAAAATGATGTGGATCAAATCTAAGTTGTTTGTCTAGAAAACACATACTCACTTTGAGGTGACAAAACTCATGGCTTCCCACCAGGTGAGAAGTTCTAAAAGGTGAGAAACATACACTCATGGTTGGTATGCACTCACACACACACAAGTTGCTATGGGGAAAGTCATGCCTCAGAATGGGCTTCTCACTCAACCATACCAAAGTTATACCTCCTTATAACTTTAATAAGGAACCACAATGAAAATTATTTTGTAAATGATTTTGAATGTCATGTAAAAAAAAAATTAAAGGGGATTTTTCTTTGTTCATGTAAGGTATTCTTCTTAGGGATCATTGTTCCTAATGTATCCAAGAGAGGACAAGTCAAAAGTGTCAGATTTCTGCCTATGGGATGCCTTGTTCACATCATTCCATGTCAGTAGATCACACACTCTTGGATGACATCAAACCCAATGACACCACCAAGAAGAAGACATATCACAAGAAGAAAGAAAAATCATGCCATGAAGTTTTTTCCAAAAGATGTCATCTGTGTATTCCACCACTTTAAAGCGGTTGCTACACCATCACTATGAGAAATTTCTTTAAAGTAGCCAATGATAAATGCTAACATGAAAGAAGACATGAGAGCCAACTTGGAAATCCCTATTGCAAGTCATATGTTTCCAATTGTAGCTGCATCATGGATAAGTATGTCACATGCAATCCAACTTAAGATATGTCATCCACATCCCAAGCTTGCTCTTATATGTTCATGAAAGGTTAATGACTAGCCAAAAGAAACAATGATGTAAGTGACATGGGAGGACAAGGCTACTTAACCCCTTGACCTCACTTAGTGTAGGACAAGGGTGCGTCTAAAATGGATGATGATATGTTACTCCTTGCAATAGTGAGTATTCTATGATCCTACAACTATGACATGGCAAGGAGCATCAACTAATGTTATTTATTTTCATAAGTAAACAAAGTTTCTACTTGATACATATTTAATGAGATATCTATTAGTTTTAGATGTACCATGGTTAAAGTTGTCTTGGAAGAATCTTTTGCGATAATGTTGACATTGGATGAAAGTTGTTTTGAGGGAAAATAACCAAGATCATTAGGCTTTATAGCATCACATACTTTTCCAGGTTGCTTCAGAAGTTCAAAACATCTTACAAAAAGTTTTGTCACATTTTTTGGATTTGGTGGTTGTTCAATTGCCTCAAAGTTTGTCTTTGATGTTGTCTTTGCTTTTAAGGTGGTTGAAGTGGATGTTTTTGAATTTTTTTTTCGCCTTTACTAGTTTCTCTTTTCTCTATTTAGACTCTTTTGTTATGATCATGTATTTTTCCATGGATGTAGAAATGAAATCAAAGGTTTTGAAGCCTCTTCCAATAACTTTGTGGCTTCTTCAATTTACTTTTGTCTTTCTATATCTTTTTGCTTGGTATTGATCATAACACATGTAACCTTTTGTGTTTTGAGGAGTAGAAGGTGACTTGTCATAAACTCCTAATATTTGCTTCAAGGCTTGATCCATATTGAGCAATTCAGGATGCTTCAAAGTGAGGTTGATTTTTGGTTTTCACATGATAGTGTTGATGTTTGCTTGCACCATGATATATTCCCTATTAGGAGAGTTTTTAGGAGAACTACAAGCTAGATGTTCATGGCATTCAATGTTTGGTTCTTCAATATCGACTTCATCGCAAGTAAGGGAATGATCCATGGTTGGATTTTCTTGCTTGGCAATGATGGTGTTTCTTTTTTCAATATTTTTTTCTCATGATTCTCATTGATGGGATCTTGTAACACCATAATATCTTCTTTACCAATAGGAGAGATATTAAGAAAGGGGGGAATTTGATTGTTGTACATATTGTCATCATTTTTCTCCAAGGTCTTATTCTCTTGTGCCAAAATATTTACCCTAGTAGGAGAGTTCTTAGGAAAGTGATAAACAAGAGGTTCAAATTATTGAATACGGGGGCTCTCTTACACTTCTAAGGTTTTCCACCTAAAAGGAGAGAGGTACAAAAATATTAATGCTCACTCAAGAACAAGCCCTTGAGATTCCAATGCAAATGAGATTGAAATCTATCAAAGGGGAATGTCCTAGATGTTGAAAATTGATAGAAGAAATTAACTACTAATGCAAAACATAGAAAATGTAAGATGTTTGAAAACACATTGTGATATGAAAAATAACCTACAAAATGACTTAGAAATGCAAATTAGATGAAACATAAAGCTATTAAACAAAAAGTGTGCACTTTGAAATGTGTTGAAGACTATACCAAAGGTTTTTGAATATGGGGTCTCTCTTACACTTTGAATACGATGGTTCACCAAAATGAACCAAATAATTTTCAATACGGGGACTCTCTTACACTTATAAGGTTTCTCACCTCAAACAAGAGAGGTACAAAAATATTAATGGCTCAATCAAGAATGAAATCTTGAGATTCTAATGAAAATGAGAATGAAATATATAAAATGGGAATGCCTCATATGTTGAAAAATGATAAAAGAGATTAACTACTAATGTAAACCTTAGAAAATGTAAGATGTTTGAAAATACGCTGTGATATGAAAAATAGCCTATAAAATAACTTAGAAATGCAAATCAAATGAAACATAAAGATATAAAATAGAAAGTATGCACTTGGAAGTGTGTTGAAGACTTGCAATGCTACTGATCCTAAAATTTTGACCTACTGGGACTCATTCGCCATTTTGTGTAAATTAGTCCTAGATCTAGAAAATTGCATCAGAGCCTGTTTCAGCCAAATGGGTATACAAATCCATGAAAATCTCTAAAAAATAGGTACAGTGGGACTCATTCACTACTAATGGTGAATGGGTCCACTTTGACTTTTTTGAAAACTCTAAAGTGGAATTAGAAGCTCGTGGTCTACTCTTTCTATTCCTTCAAGTGTTCGGATCTGAAACCCTAATTTTTGACACTTTAAGTGACTTTTTGTGAATATTTTTACCTTTCCAAAATGGAAATGACTCCAAAAACTTTGTAACCTATTCTTCAATAATTTCCAATCCTTCAAAATACCTAGATTTGCAATCACACAGAGAAAGAGAGAGATGTTTATTACTAGAGAATAGGGGTTTACATTGGTCAAACCCCTTTTAGGTAATTAAACCAAAATGATGAAACAAAATGATGAAGTATGAACATGAGATAATGCAATTAGAAAATTTCAATGATGATATATCTCTTGAGTTGATGCAATGATTGTTGAAGAATTATGCCCTTTAATGTCTGAAAAATGATCTTGAATGTTATCTTGATGCCCTTGTGAAGACTTAAAATACTAAACCCTAGCTTGCTTGACTTGACAACATGAATACCTTATGATACTTGGATGAAATGAGGTTTTGGAGGATTATTTATATAAGCGATCCACTCAAATGGCCATTAATTTGATCCCCAAGGCTAACATTAGAGAAAATTAAACTTAAAACTCATTTTTCCATGCTCAAGCCCTAAAAATAGCTCAAATGGGACTCATTTGCCATCCTTGGTGAATGGTTCTCACCTATATGGGACTGATTTTCCCAAAGTGGTGAATGGGTCCTATAGGTGCTATTTTTCCAATTGGGATGTTGGACAAAATTAAACTTAAAACTCATTTTTTTCCTGCTCAAACCCCAAAATAGCTCAAATGGGAATTATTTTCCATCTTGGGTGAATGGGTCCCGCCTGGATGTGACTCATTCACCCAAAGTGGTGAATGCATACCAAAGGGGTTATTTTTCTAGTAGGGATGTGGGCGATGAAGAAATTAAGCTTATATGTTGATTTAGTCAGGTTTTTTATCAAATTATGCCTCGAGATACATAATGTGGGGTGATAGGGGCCTAGTAATGATGATATAAAGGGTGATTAGGGATAGGGACACAAAGTTCAATGTGAAAGTGTGATTAAATACAATTTACAATATTGAAATGAGGTCCACATAGCCTTGAAAGGCACAACATCCAATGTGAATGTGTAAAACACATTACAACACTATATTAAAATCAAGTTTAATTTACAAGCCTTATAGATTAATGTGAGAATGCAATTAAATATATTTTATAATATGGAATTAAGGGAAAATTTGGTCCATTAGACTTAGATGCTTAATAAAAGTCTAGAAAAGTGTGAAAGTCATTTACAACACTTTACAACACCTTTAGAATACATGCATTTTATTCAATTTGTAAGGGCCCAAGACCTAATGTGGATGTGTAAAACACCTCACAACACTAGATCAAGGTGATATAAAGTCCAATTTATCATTAATTATTACCCAATCAAGCAAGAGATACATTTTTCTACCCTATAAAAATAAACAAAGAAATCCTCACTTACTGTAAATGTCATCACACAAAACACTAATGATTTGAATTCATTATATTTTACACCCTCCAGTAAAGGAGAGAATAAAATCTCACAATCTAAAGTGTCTTGTGTAGGTATTACACCTTGTGCTAAGCAGGAGATATCTTTGTCACAAAATAAAGCAACATCCTCAACTTTTGACCAAGAGAGTATCTTGATGAGACTCCTCCAAGAACATGAAATAAATTTTATTACATGAATTCATTTTGTGCATATCATAGAGTTCATGGTCATGCCTCTAATGAATGTAACGCTTTAAGTAAAAAAATTCAATATCTTAAGGATTGTGGTGCTCTCTTTTGGGTTAATGCACGGAGTTCCTCTTTTCACTTCAGCTCACCCTTATCTTGCACTAAGTAGGTGTAATGGGTTAGGTAGCCTTGTCCAAGTATGCCACTTTTTATTGTCTCCTTTTTCTAATTGACCACGTTTCATGTACATATAAGAGAAAGCTTGGGATGTGGACAACATGCCTTAAGTTGGCTTGCATGTGACATACTATATTTTGGGGGAACTCCCTTTTGCATGACATGGCTTATAGGAAACATATAACTTGGAATAGGGCTTTGTGAATAAGCTCTAATGTCCTCTTTATTGTTAGCATTTATCCTTTCCTACTTTAAAGTAATTTCTCATAGCATGGTGTTAGCAATTTCTTTAAAGTGGAGGCATGCATTGGCATTATTTTGGCATGATTTCATTTACATTTTTTTCATGTTCCTTGTGTGATTTTCTTTCTTCTTGTGATGAACCCTTTTCTTGGTGGTGTTATTGGGTTTTACTTCCTCCAAGAGCCTGATATTTCCTTGTACTTTCTTCGAAACATTAGATACAATGTTCCCCAAGATGAGACCTTGCACTTGTCCTCACTTGGAAAGAAGATGAAACCCTTTTGTGCTTGTCCTCCCTTGGAAGCATTGGGTATGATGTTCCCCAGGATGAGACCTTGTATTTATCATCTCTTGGATATGTTAAGAACGATGTCCCCTAAGAGTAAGACCTCACATGAACTCAGAAAATTCCCTTTGAGCATTCCTCTTTCTTATTTCTTTTTTTCCTTTTGTGCCTTATTAAAGTCATGGAGGTATGACTTTAATATGGACCACCATAAGGATCACCTAGTGAACACCTAGCTTCACTAGCCCATGTGAGCATGCATTTTTGTGCCTTATTAAATTCATGGAGGTATGGATTTAATATGGTCCCTTGGGACTCACCTAGTGGATAATTAGCTTCCACTATCCCTTGTGAGCATGTGTTTTGTTTGCATAGTGGACAATGCGTTGCACTTGTAAACTTATTTTTGCACAAACAACCTAGCCTAGTCCACTACATTGTATGACTAGTCGAAGCTTGATCCATTGTAGTTTTTCCTATTTCCCTTTTCTTTTTCCTTTTTCTTGTCCTTAATGGTGTATGTTGGTGATCTCATTATGGCTTCATATATCATATGCATGTGTGTTCCTTTCTGCTTATGTTGGTTTGTCATAGGATCTAGACCTTGTGGGCTTGATCATCCCTCTTGATCTTTGTCATCCTATATTGCTCACATTTGTCCATTTGAACCCCTCTTGATTGCATGGTTAGCTACTTTAGTGTGATCTTGAAGCAAGTTCATCCTCTCACTAAAGTGGGGGCTAAATGTAGTGCAGTAAAATGCATACCCTTGCATTTTCACACTTGTTTGATCCCGCCTTGCTTTATTTACGCTTCTTTATGGATTAGTTGACCCTATTTTTCATCCAAAAGCCTAATAAACTATATATTTTTATACCAAATCTCAAAAAACCTCAAAATATAAATGATCATTTAATGCTTTTATCTGTGTCCCTGATTTTTGGAGTGGGACTAAAATGCCACCTAGGGCATCTTTGTCCTCCATGGGTCTTGGGACCTTGATTTTGAAACCACCAAAATAGGTCCTTTTTTGGAGTATGTGCCCCTAGAATTGAGCCTTGGGACTAATATACCACCTAGGGTGTGTTAGTCCTCCTTGGCTTATTTTCAAGATTCAATTTCAAATTTGGGCAGGATTTAGCTTCCTTTAATTAATGACTTCACATGTCGGCCTATTGTGGTGTAATTTTGGGATTAAGCATAGATAAGTATAAATACAAGGTTCCTCCACTCATTTTTCATATCTAATCATTCATAAAATCATAACAAGTATTTAAATATTCATTCAAGGGCATTAAAGAGCAATTCATCAAGTGTTTGGAGCCATCATATAGATTGAAGCATCATGTCAAGGGCTTAGTGCATCCATTCATATTGTTGAGCCAAGATTGTGGATGTAGCATTGGAGATCTATTTGAAACCATATATAAGGATAAAAAATCTACATTCTTCATGACCACTAAATGAAAGATTGTATATTATTTTCACAAGACATCATTGAAGGTGATATCATTTATATATTTCATATTTCATGCTTCATTTCATCATTTGGTTTAGTTACCTACAAGGGGTTTGACCAAGGAAAACCCCCATTTACTAAAAATCAACAAGTTTTTTCCCTCTTGTATGTTTTTTTTTGTAGGTTCAAGTTGAAAACATTGAAGATAATTTGGAGTGCAAGATTGAAAAGTTACAAAGGTTGCATTATAAAGTTGTCATCTTCATGGAAACTCATCTACAGGTCAGTTCTGGAAGTTTCAGGACCTGAGAAGAAGCAAGTGCATAAATCAACCCTTGGGAACACATTCAGAGACTTCAAAAATTTAGAACGGGACTAATGCACCACCTTTGGCGTCTTAGTCGTCCATAGGTTATTTTTCAGATATTCTTCAGGATTCCGTTTCAACATTCAAAGACTCTGTATTTTCCCTAAAAAATAATAGTGGGACTAATACGCCACTCTAGACATCTTAGTCCTCCATAGCACTTTTTGAAAGCTTCTTTACATTTTTAGAATACTTATTACATCTCCATACTTCCCAAGTACACATACCCTAACTTGGTGTAGCTCAATTTCATCGTTTGCACTCATTATTTAGTTTGTATTGTTGGATTAGATTGAATGTTTAGTTGTATTTTTCCAAGCATTTGCTTGGTGGTGAACTCCCAAAATCTTAAAAAAACCCCTCCTAGGTGGGTATGTGCAGGATCATCATGGAAAAAATAGGCCCTTAAGTGGCAAAAAATTTAGAAAAATTAGAGTTAGGAAACTTGATGTAAAAATTTGAATAAGTTATCTATATTATTTCAAAAATATGTAAGAATAGAATTTGTATAAAATTGAATATAGTTTATAAACTACTAGGTTTATTTTAAAAAAAACAAAATTCTATTTGGTGGAAATTTGAATTTTAATGCAGTAGTACTTAAATTTCATGGAAAAAATAAGAAGTAGGTGTCTATCGACCACCCTAAGCACAATAAAATGATAATATTTTTATAAGATTTTAGATATAAGTATAGGACTCATGTCCCAATGTGATGCATATTTTTTGTAATTTTTTTCCAAGTAAATAATTAATTATGATTTTTTTATTACAAATTTTAAAAAATATAAAAATTTGTATGTCTGACCACCTTAACTTGGTCAAAACTTCATGAAATTCAATTTTTTTTTAATCCTATAGTATGTGAAGCATAGAATCTGATGCATGTTTCAGATTCAAAAAATGTGACACCGTTTGAAGGCTATATATGTTTTTCAATCAACCTATCAATCAAGAATTTAGTCGTAATTCAAATAGAAAATGAATAATAATTATTTATTAAATTCAAACTAAAACATAATTTATATTAGTGGAAAGTTGAGAATCTCCTTTAAAAACCTTTTTCGTTTCATCAATTTCGGGTTAAAAAAAAGTCGTCAGCCACATACCCTACACATACCCATCATATTGCCACTTTTTGGCCCATCATGATCTTGCACATACCCAGGTCCTTCCTAATTGAGAATTGACTCACCCTGTGAGGTTGTTAGTCAATCCAATTAGGGTTCGTAGGACATTATTGAATGGTTGAGTGGAAAAGTGTGATATCTCTAAAAGGTATATATTTTCCTCTTCATCAATAGTAATTCCTTAATCCCAATTTGACCTCTAATTTTCCAAATATTGTTATGAAATAGATAAATGAAACTCACAATTATGTGCAGGAACATGAGGGAGAGCTAAACCTAGTGTAAAATTGTCAAGGGAAAAATTACAATGCTATATTTATCTGTCACTTTAGTGAGAGTATAAACTTATACTTAGACTCAATTAAGGATAAGCCAAAAAATGGTTCAATTATCCAAACATTGAAGAGATAGGATGAAATTGAATCTAGAGGATGCACTATCCCCCAAGCTCAAAATCTTATAGAAAAATAATGCAGGATAAAGGAACATACATACAAAGTGCAATGCAACATGAAAAAAATGAAACATTCACAATGAATATGAAATACTAACATAAAATAATGCAAACAAATCAAACACGATGCAAACATAATGTAAAAAAATGAAAAACACAATGCAAAAAGGGTATGATAATCATGAACTAGAAAGCCTCATAGAAATATTTCTAGAATCCATACCCAAGGTGTTCACAAATCATAGGCTAACAAATTTTGATATTTTCTGGGTGACCTATAAACGAAAATCATCAAAGGCTAGTGAAGTCCAATATTTTCTAGATGATATTTGACAAGAAACAATATAGGCTAGTGAAGTCCAGTTTTCACTAGGTGAGATTCTATAATAGTAGCTAATGAGAAACACACAAGGGATAGTAAAGTCTAATATTCACTAGGTGTGTTCTCATGTCAACCATATCAAGAATTATAGTTCCAATAATTATAATAGGGTGCTACAAAAATGAACAATATAAAATTAAATGTATCACAAACCTTAATATGTGTGAACAATGTGAGACACATAATGGAATGCATACCCCCACCTTAAATTAAATGCTAATGCCAATCAAGAAAAAATTCCTTTAAGGTAGAATAAAATTATATATTCAACATGATAATGCCATAATAGCTTATTGGAAAACCCTATGCCAATGATATGTTGCCAACATAGTTAGCTCATGACAAGGGGTTACCCCAAGATAAAGCCAAATAAAAAAAAAAACATAAGGGATCCATAAATCAAGGGTCAATATAGACTAGAGATAATATATAATATGATTACTCTCATAAATAACATCATTCCCCAAATAATTGTGAAACTGCAAACACAATGGAGAAATGAAACATGAAGACAAAAAAGATTTTGGGTCAACATGTAGGAGACCTAAATGTCTCAATGCTTTGCATCATTCCTAAAATAAAATACAAGGAAAAAATGTTCATAATATAAAGATGAATTGAGATGCAAATAGATTAATGATATGACAGATTCATTTTTATTGTATCGTTGAGCCAACAAGAACAAGGGTCATCCAAATAAAAATAACAAACACAAATACACACCAAGAAGCATAGCATGGGAGATCGCATCATTCACAAGAAAACACATAAATACACACAAGAGGTACTATTGATGCAGGTTGATCTAAAGAAAATCATCTACATCCACATCTTGCTCATTATAAATGGAATGCAAGCAATATGCTAAATGAATTACAACAAGTGTAGGACAAAAGAAAGAACCATGCTCAATACATGGTGGATCACTCTCCTCGGGAGGGTCATCATGGTTGATCTCATCCAAATTTATTGATTTGGAAAACATAAGAGCTAATTCATTATGGTCTTCCTTTTGATCTTCTATTTTATCTTCTTAAAGTTCTATCCAAATGTATCACAATAGGTTGTATATTAGTTCTATTAGCATTATTGTAAGCATTTGTATTAGCCTCTTTCATTTTTTTTATAGGCTATGATATGTATGGTTAACTTCATAGTTTAGTGACAGTGGTGAGGTAGATACATGCAATGACAAGGGTGATTGGGTGGGATGTATTTAATTAGAATTGGGTTGGATGGATGGATGATCATAGGTAAGGTGTTACACTCTTCAACAAGTTGATGATCCATAACACATCTTTGTTTATTCTCTTTTGCACTTTTAATTCTTCTCAAACAAATTTTAGCTTGTGAAGGGGTAGTTGAGGCATTCATCAACACTGGTCTCTTTTCTTCCTTTGGGGAAGGAATTGAAGGGACCACCATTGGTTGGGAGACCATCAGATTGTTAATTTTTGTCCTAACTAATTTTTTTATTTCGAAGACACAAAGCTAATTTGTAATGTCCCCTTCTTAGGCCTACTCAGCTCGAAGGCCATTAACCTTTTTCCTAAATTCCCGTGGCCTAAATGGTAAGGCAAGGGGATTCCAAGGACCTTGGAAAATATAATTTTAGAGTTACAAGGTTCCTTTTATTGGAAATGAGCTAAGTAGATTGAATGACACTCTCTGAAGAGTTTCCAAACTTTCAGGATGCTCTCCAAATTTCCTTGAGGGCATGTCTATTTATTGTAAGTCACCAAATTAGCTTCTATTAGTCCCCTAATGCCTCAGTATCATATTGGTGTGATCAAACTTAGATTTTGACGTGTTTCCAATTTTTTTATAACTTGGGGTGAAATAGTTAAACTATTAACTTAAGTTATAATATTTTATCATTATTTTTCATAACTTAAGTGCAATATATTTTCAAAAAGGTATTTTACAGTCCCATTTGGATGCCTAGGAGAAATAAGGGATTTTTTTTCACATGAAAAAGGTTTTATTTTATTTTAAATGGGAATTTTTATGGAAGAGGTGAATTAATTAATTATTTTAATTGGAGTTTTCCCTCTCAAAACTCTATAAAAGAAGGCATTGGAGCTTATTATGCACATGCTAAAGAATGATAATATTATGCTACCGAAATGGATTTGGTTCTCTTTAATATTTGCGGATGAAATCCCTCAACATTTTTTAGTTTTAGAATTGCAAGATATTCCCTAGCTAGATTGTGATGTGATCCCGACCAAGAGTTGCCATTGGAGATGATTTGGACCTTTCAGTTTTGGCTTTCTAGTATGAATTGCTTTGATGTGTTATATTTTTGCAAGTGTTTTGATGAGACCTTCTTATAATTTTGGAGTGTTATGTTAGAAACCAAGATCTAAAATGCAAACCAAAAAAAAACCTTCCATAGAAGAGAAAATTAGAAAAAACAAAGCTATTGCAAAAAGATGTGCAAATAATATTATTCAGGAATTCATAATTACATGAGATGATTTTCTTTATAAAAGCAAAGTATGCATAACCCTAATCTTATCTTTAGCAGCAAGATAGCTCAACAAGATAAGGATGAGAATAATTAACCTAGGAATTAAATATTACATAAGTAAAGTTATGCAAGTGCAATTAAATATTAATTACACTAACACCCCCCCATAAGTGAAACTTAGGGAGACTAAAAAAAAGCATGCACCTAAAACTAAGATGAATTCAAGAATGTGTGAATGGGTCTCGACAACAAGGCCAGATCAGGTACCCATTTACAAATTCAATAATGAGGTAGACAAGGAAAACCTAGTGGGACAAAACCCCCCTTACAATGAGATGACTGTTGCAAAGAAGCACTAGAAGAACACTGTGGAGTAACACTGGAACTACAATCTAATAAGCAAGGAAAGATACTTCTATCTACAAGAAACCAAATGAGAGTCGCTGAAGGACTCAGGCGAAATCATAATAATGGGATAGCAGACCCAATGCCACAAAACACTGGAAAACTCAAAAACTGGAACAATCCTAGAATCTATGAAACAATAGTAGATGAAATGATGATAGAATCTGGAAACCATGTATCTCGATGCCAATTCCAAACTGTGACTAAAACTCTTCCATGGTACAAGTACCATAAAGACTCTGGAACATTAACCATAAAAACATGGCCCTCAAACTAAGAAGGATCTGAACCAATGCAGATCAATAACCATAAAATCCCAATCTAAAGTGTGAACCGATGTGAATCTGATATGTGTCAAGTGAAAGCAAGAATGTGGCCAAAAGAAACTAAGAAATTAGATATAACCCATGCGAGCTATCATCAAAACAATATGAAGATCAAAGTGCATGCACACTCTAATCAGATTATTATGCAAGAAACCCCCCTGATGGAACATTATCTCAGTTCATTTACTATAATAACCCAAAAATTATAAAAGGGGAGAATGATAAACATGCATAAAAATAAAATAAAATGATGTGGTACTGAAATGAAGTACAAATATTCAAGTTTCACCTTTCCAGTTGCCAAAACATCCAAGTAATCTCCAAAACACCCATCAGGAAAAATCTAGAATAATGGTCAACCTAGAATAGATACATAAAAAAGTGTATGGATATAAAAATAGAGCTCCTCAATACCTTTCTAACGCCGCAAAGATGGTGAAAATTGGAGATCGTGGCAAAAAGTTATGAGCTCGGAAGCCATAAATAAACATCTGAATTCAAACAGAAATATATGAAACTAAATAGAAAAATACTAAAAAATGAAGTGCACCAAAAGATAGTTCCTAGAACCAGCTTTCCAATGGTATCTTGTTTGTGCAATTTTGACATCATGGGAAAATGTTATGCCCATTTTTGTGAAAACTGCTCTAGGAAGGCCAATCTAGCCTACAGGGCCCCCAGGGGGTTGAAAAAGATTCGGCCCCTGGTCCTATACATAATCAAGGGCTGGCAGTCTGGGGGTTGGGGTGGAGCCCCTGGTCCTTCATATCATCGTCAGAGTGTAGAAGGGGCCGGCTGGGAGCTAGGCACATAGCGCTCGGTCCCCCATTGGACCAACAACAGGTGCTGACAGGGCCGCGAGGGTTGAGTGGAGACTGATGGCGTTTGGGTGGGGGAAATGGGTGGTAGCGGCATTTCGGTGGCTTCCCAGTGGCTGCCAAGTGGTGGACCTCTTTTACTCTATGAGCATCAATGCGAAAAATGAGAACCTCATTTTTTAATTTTTTTTCTCATTTTTCGTGCCTCGGGAAGCGAGCTGGGGAGGCCATACGGCCTCCTTGGCAATTTTTTTTCCTTTCGGACCAACTTCTCCAAAATTGACAAAACAAAAGGCGATCTTAGGGTTTTTGGCCACTGTGAATGCGATGGTGACCTCCGTTTGTGCCCAAAATGCTCCAAAAATTTTGCTACCTCCAAAGCTTCCAAAAAATCTCTAAGCTTGAAACCCTCACAGATCTAGCAAACAATGACCAAAATCTGCAAAACAAAAGCCAATCCTAACTTTTTCTAGTGCTTTGAATCCAATGGTGAAGCCCGATCGAATCCAAGATGCTACATAAATGAACTCAAGGCATGAGACCCTCGAGGAATCCCAAACGAACTCTGCAAATATTTTCTCAAAAATCTAAGAAGGGGCTACAAAATCAAGGCTCTAATACCATTGTAAAAACCAAGATCTGAAATGAAAACTAGAAAAAAACCTTCCATAGAAGAGAAAATTAGAAAAAGCAAAGCCATTGCAAAAAGATGTGCAAATAATATTATTCAGGAATTCATAATTACATGAGATGATTTGCTTTATAAAAGCAAAGTATGCATAACCCTAATCTTATCTTGGGAAACAAGATAGCTCAACAAGATAAGCATGAGAATAATTAACCTAGGAATTAAATATTACCTAAGTAAAGTTATGAAAGTGCAATTCAATATTAATTACTCTAACATGTTAAGTGTTCAGTTCTTGAAGTTTTGTGATTGCTGGTCATATATTTGCAAGTACATATAGTACCATCTATTTGGCTTGTGTAGATTGAAATATTGGAGTTGTGCTTCTACGATTTTTACCAATATCTTCCTTATGCTAGGTGACTAGATTTGAGAAGTTTGTAAGAGAGAAATTGAAGTTCTAATTTTTTTAGAATCAAATCACCCCAAGCAGGCCATACCATTGTAAGGAAAGGTATAAGGGTTCATATTAGACATTTTGGAGTATATTTAAGGATTTTGATCATTCATTGGAGATGCCTAGGGTATTGAAGAGTTTCCAAATGATAGAAGTCTTTGATGAAATAAAGTTCTTTTTTAGTGCCCAACCTCTATTTTTCAGCAGTAGCAAGTCTATAACAACTTATTTCTAGTGAAAGTGAGTTCCTTTTTAGTGCCCATATTCAACTCTTTACAAGTTATAATGATATACTTCAAGTTGGGTGACTTGTTTCATCATCTAGCAACATTTTGGGGTGATTCTAATAAGTTCATTTCATATTTTTATTGTAACAACAAATGCATATTTTGGATTGGGGAATTTGAATGAATTAATATTGTAACACTATGTGGTATTGCCACTAGTGAGTTGCTCTTTTTTTTTTCTACTTACCCCACTGCATAAGTGGTTTAATTACTCACCCCAATGCATATGTGGCTCTTTTACTCACCCAATTGAACAAGTGGCTTTGGCACTCACTCGCCACTAAAAAGTGGTAGATATTTATTTTATATTTCATTATTGTACTAGCTTTCTCACTCAAAAAGCAAATGTTTTAAACTAACCCCCATTGGATAAGTGGTTGTTACTTTCAACAACTTTTTTTCAAGTATAAATTATAATCTCATACACCATATGGTCTCACCTCACCCACAATAAGAACTTTGTCATTGGAAAGTGGAAAGGAAGTGGCTTAACATTACATTCTTATTTTAAGGATAACAAGTTTAATTCAAAAAATTAAGGGTGGTTATTACATAATTACATGGTTATATCTAGGTGGGGAAGATACTTGGTTTGGACTTAGGCTTTTCCACTACATATGGAGTAGGAGGGAAAACCATTGAAGTCACTAGAGATTGAGGAGCCTTAAGTAGGATATCACTAAGGGATAACTTGGCTATATGCTTAGATTTAAACTTTTGATATGACACAAATAAAAAATCCTCTTGGGGTTTAACAATTTGGACTAGTTGAGGCCAAACGTAATCTAGTGAAAAATTTCATTGAGAGCCTAAAGGATTAAATCCACTATGGTAAATAGTTGTATTTTTTCATCAAATGGAAAATTAGGACATTTATGAATAACCAATATTCATGGATCCTAACCATGGAAGACAACATCACATGAAATTGGTCTAACATAAGAATTATGGTAAATGGAACATCTAATTATTTAGGTCAAACCTTTCAAT
The DNA here is from genome assembly GCA_007258455.2 of Sequoia sempervirens. Taxonomy (NCBI): domain Eukaryota; kingdom Viridiplantae; phylum Streptophyta; class Pinopsida; order Cupressales; family Cupressaceae; genus Sequoia; species Sequoia sempervirens. Next base: position 93,450,000 of record VDFB02193867.1, read on the forward strand.
TGTTCATAATTGTCTTTATAGATTCCATGCACATACAAGAATTATTTGGTGATCAAATTTATTATACACATAGGATCAATGAGTACTCCTCTAGTAGGTTTATCATTGATTCTACTAGTGATATAAAGAGGACCATTAGATGCAGTTACAAATACATCAATATGTATGAAAGTAATGTCAATTAAAATATTGGTTTTACCCTTATGAGGTTGAACTTCAATCATCTTGACAATATTGGATAGATCATTATCATTTTATTCATTATCAATATATTGAACAAAATTTATTGAATGAATTGGTAATGGGTTTGTGAATATTTGTAAAAAAAAATTGGGTGGTGAAACCAATTTATTTGATTTGTCATTAGGACTAGCCAACTAGATTTTATTAGAATTGATGAGGTCTTGTAGCTGAAACTTAAGACACATGCATATTTCTATATCGTGTCTAGGTGTATGATGATATCAATTGGTAAAAGGATTTTACATTTATGTTTGGTGTTAGTAGTTTATTTATGCCAATAAGCCTAATTGGAGGAAGTTTAATCATATTCTTATTGAAAAATTATAACATGATCACATGGAGAGAATTAGGCAGTTGTGAAAATTATCTACTCTTGTCCTAAATTGGTATGGTGTTGTGTTTGCGGCAGTGACTTCTGTTTCAATGTTACTAGTAGTTTGAGGATTATTTATCTTGATGAAATTTTTGTTTATCTTTTTAAATGATTAATTGTTGTTTTGAGCCATGGATTTAGATTGACCAATAGGATATGATGGTGTACCTTCATATTGACTAGCCAATATCTAATAATCACAAAAGCATCATACACAAATATGTAAAGTATGGATATTTCATCAAAAATATATTATCTTGAATATGCTTTGAATGTTGTCTTAAAGACTAGGAAATTTTTGAATAAAGTGATTGGTGTCATCCTATAAAGTTTTCCATTTTCTCTTTAGGTCCTTGTTTATAATGAACTAAATCTATTAGCATAACTTGAGATCCAATGTTTTCTTGGAAGTATTGGAAAAACTCACTAATGGGTTTTGTAAAGGAGGTAATTGAGTTGTTTGATAATGAAGAAACTAATCTAGGGTCATATAATTTAGTGATCTAGGAAAGAGAACATTGTTAGGATTTCATCTTTAAAAATAAAGTTGCTACACAATGTGGTAAAAGTTGGCACATGGTTATTAGGATCTCCTTTACCATTGTACTTTTCAAATAGAGGAATTTTGATGTTTTGTGGTATAGATGTCTTTAAGATAAAAAAACAAAAATGGGCTATGTGTGAGGTATGTTGGAGGTTTAACAATGGTTTTATTTTGGTTTAAGTTTTAAATTTATAGTTATAATAATGTTGTGTTTAAAAAAAATGATTTATCATATGATTGTTTAGTGAGATGTTTTAAGAGATTTTCAAGTATGGTAAACTAGTATGAATGAAGAAAATGCTAGTTTTTTCACATTTATGAAGAGTGATGAACATGGAGGTAGTATAGGTGAAGTGGCAAAACTATAAGTATTTCCATTAGAAAACCTTAAGCTTGTTTTTAGACTATTGTTATATTGCATTGTTGATGTAATTGTTGGCATATGGCTTCTAGTGTTGTCTTTGATGGAAACTGAAGTCATTTCCATGGTTCACAGATTAGTATCTAGTCATACCGGCAGATACAGTGAAATAATGTATGTTACTAGTAGAATACTTGAAGAACAGGGTATCCGATCAGTCCGTTAATCTGTCTACTTCATCAGATCATCATTTTGAGTTGTGGACCTCTTGGATTGCTTGTTGAGCATGCATATTATCTTATTACTAAATTTTGTGGTGTTGCATTAGTTGTAGTATGAGCTTAGAGGTCCAGTAGGATGTTTTCTATCTACTTGCTCATTGTAGCCAACTCAGTGAATGTGGCGCATTGTGGATGTGTAAAGTGAAATTATATTTAAAAAAATTATGTTCAAATATTTAATTATGGGTCCCAGCTATAGTCTAACAAACTTGTTTGGGCGCGCATCAAAATTGTTCATGATTTGGGCTAACAGTTGATAATATTTCCAAGTTTTATTAAGGCCGACCTATAGGGACTTGATTTCTAGATGTAGATAAATATAAGAGATTTGATATATCATTTGAGATATGGAAAAAGGAAGTGTGATGGTATGTTATGATCATCAGGATGAGTGGTTAGGCGATTATGCATAGTTTCACTTACGCATTAAGATTTTTGCAGAGCAAGTTGTGCAGAGTAGAGTAAAATTGTTGAATTAGTCAGAAGGAGAGGAGATTATCTATAGAGCTTAATTGGAACTGTAATTAGCAATGAGCTCTAGGAAGTGAGCCTGAATTCAATTGCATTTCCATTTTGTACTTTTCATTTTGGGTATATTCATATTATATTGTGGATTGGCCATCCATCATGGTTTTTCCCCTAATAGGGTTTCCACATCAAAATTCTAGTGTTATGGTGTTGTGATTACTTTCTTTCTGACGATGCATGTTTATTTTGTTGAATGATTAAGTAAGTTAAATGATATAACAATTAAGTTGAATTTTTGCACAACACTAATTCACCACCCCTCTCAGTGTTGCTTGTTTCTAACAATTGGTATCAGAGCTAGTTCCTCAAAAGAAGTCTTATAGTTTGAGGAGATCTTGGAAAGTGTTTCTCAATGGATACAAGCAATCTTCAACAACAACTTATGGTGTCCCTAGATGATCTTGACCAGATAAAATCTGAGAACCGGGAACTCCAAGAAAATCTTTAGAATGTAGAAAAATTCATTCAGTCACTAAAAGACAAGATCAATGAATCAAGGGAGAAAAGAAAGGAATTACGTGGTCAGCTCAAACAGAAGAAAAAAATTGTGGAAGATGAACAACTCAGTCTGGATCTAAAAGAGAAAATAGAAGAATGTGAAAAAATTTCCAAAGAGAATGTTGCCTTGAAGTGAGAGATGGAATCTATCATGATGAAAATGACCAAGGAGATTGAGGACATGAAGAAGAATGAAGAAAAGCTTCCACAGTCTTTGAAATAAAATTTTGAACAATGTAGTCGACTAGATAATGAGTTGGAGCAATCCAAGAACAATGAATAAGTGCTTGAAAAGTAGCTTGATGATCTCAAAGATGAATTTTCCATTGAAAATGAGTACAAGGAAAAATTCAAAGCAAGCCCAACCAAACTTGATGAACTAATCAAAGGACAAAGGATTGATGGTGACAGACGAGGTCTTGAATATGAAGAAGGAGAAAGTTCAAGATTTGGACAAAGGAACTCTGGATAAAGGAATTCTGGACAAGGAAGATTTAGACAAGAAAGTCAGATAAAAGGAGCCAGAAGAGATCTGGTAAGGCAACCAAATGCTCAAATATTTAATGGATATTGTTATGTTTCCAACAAATTTGGTCATATGGCTTCTTAGTGTAGGAGTACAATGAATACAAGAAGACCATCATTCTCAGGTCAGTGTTTTAATTACTATAAGTATGGTCATAAGTCAAGTGAATGCATAATTGTGATGAACAAATTTCATAGAGATTTCAGATGCTATGCATGCAATATATTTGGACATATTTCTAACCAATGTAGATCAAGACAAAGTCAATGGAACAGTTGGCCTAGACAGAAAAATGTTGTGTGCCACAATTGCAACAAATTTGGCCACATTGTCAAATTCTGCTGGAACATAAGAGGTTTGGTAAAATAGAACATGCAATAGGATGTTAAAGGAAAAGGAAAATTCACTAATAATAAAATCAAGAAGAAAATTCCTAAGAAATGGGTGAAGAAGAATCCTTTTGTAGAAGGAAATGGACCTACACTAAAAGCAACTTTTGGTAATTCCTCAAGAAATTAATTTTAGGTCTCTGGTATAGGGGGAGCTATCAAGAAAAACTCTTAAACCCCCTCTTGCAGGTGAATGATACTAGAATCTAGATATGTCCAGTAGGAGAATTGATAATTTTTAGATGATGTTTGACCAGTTAAAAGCATTAGTGAAGAATACTGGAGATCCACATAAGAGTCATCTATCTCAGTGCCTGAAAGGAAGAAAGGGCATTTAATTGAAAAATAAAGGAGTTAGGTATGTGGAAAATAAAAGGAATGACTTCAACCCTCATTTGTCATATTGTATTTGGAGAAAATTCATTTGGAGAGCTCTGAAGTGATCATTGTGAATTTGTGGAGAGACTTAAGCATAAAGGAGAATCTGCAATCAAATTTTGTTTTTGTTCCTAAAAGGTATTTATTGAAAACCTATAAATTTGTGTGATTACAATCATGTCTAATCCTCTAATAGTCGAAGTTAAGGATAGGCTGTGTCCAAAGTTCAAATGGAATCTATATAAGTTTGTAGATATAGAGCCCTTAGGTGCATTTTCATCAGTGTCGTACGGAGTCTTGCATATTGAGGGTATTAGGGCTTATGTGCATGCAAACATTGAAGATTTGGGAACCTCTCATTTGATGGATCTATACTCTCATCATATAATTCAAGAAGATTATACTATGAAACCAAAATTTAAAACCCTAGAAGATAAGAAATTTGTGCAATTTTCTAAATTACCCATATTTGAAGAAGATGAATGGGCTTGATATATGTTGAGTTGTGTCCATGATGAATTCATGTGGTTAGATGTGCCATTCAAAATCACAAAAGAAACTATAAGTGCAGTCACGTGACTAAATTCCACTGGTAGACTTCCAGTTTTGAAGTCTGTGAAGAATGATAAGGTTACTGAAGTGGCAAGCTTGCAATGGCATAGAAGAGAAATGACAATAGACGATATTGCCACAGTCAATGTAAAATTTGCATCAATGGTTATTGGCTATAATATTTATCACTCAAGCCAGGAGAATTTAGTATCTGACATAACTATCTACGTAACATATGAAATGGTCAAACAAAATGTAGACTATGATTTATGTTCAAACTGCTCAGAAGCCAATTATTGGAGAATTTGGGAAATATAAAAAAGGATAAGAACACATTCATGTACAATAACTTGCTGATATGTTTGTTTTTCTACTTCTCAAGTGAGGTACTGGGAGTTGGTAAAGTTCAATGGCGTAATGATATGTGGGTAGGTGTTCAAATATGGAATATGTTATATGTGGATTGGGTGATCGACAGACTCGCAATACAATCCTTTGGGGATACTTTAAAAATTTTCAGAATCTAATACATGCTAGAGAAAAAATTCCTACCACAATAGTGGAACAATACAAAGACACTATTTGCTTCATGGTAGACATTGACCAGTGCCATATGGAAGCTATTGATCCTAGAATAGTTTGGATCATGCCTATAGATGAGAAAATTTTGAGGATGTATGCAAAACACCTACTAAATTCACCACTTGATCAGGGAGAAGTTACGTTTGATACTTATGCAGATAAAAGCTTGCAGGTTCATTCAAAATTGAAAAATTCCATGATAGTCAGAAGGGTAAGAAAAGAGACAGAAGCTTTTGTAGAGAGTATTGGCATCCCTGTGCATAAACTAAAAGAAGTGAGAAGGAAAAGAGATGAGGTTGAAGCAGCTAAGAAGAAAGAAAAGGTAGAATCAGTTGGTCTGGGAACATCTCCTGCTCACACTAGAAGTTCCTCTACACCTTAGTCAAATCAAGCAGAGGCTTCTAGAAAAAGAAAGAAGAATAAAAGCATAAGATCTTACAAATTTGTTCCTGTAGATGAAGAGGAAGAAACTGATTTAGAAGAAATAGTAAGGGAGATAAAGGCTACTAGTACACAGGTTGTCAAATTGAATAAAAGAAAATCTTTTGGTAGAGGAGAAAAAGAAAAGAAAAAGGCCAAAATTGACAAACCGAGTATGTCTGTTGAGGAAGTTGAGAATGCAACAGTAAAAGATGGAAATATCAAACAACTCTGTGATTCGTATGATATATTTGATGAATCTGGTAAGAGAATTCTTAAAGAAGCAACAATAAATCATATGAACATTTTTAGTAAAGCTCTTGTTGAAATCATGTCTGGTTTGCCTACAAGTCTATATAATGCTTTGGAGTCTAGGAGGTTGAGTGCCTTATCAGAAGAAGAAAATTTGAGGAAGAGAGTCCTAGCCTATTTGTGCCCAGAAATGACAATTGAAGAAATGGATTTATTCTTTGAAAAGGCTAAAAGGGAATCTAAGAGAAAAACGAGAATAAATAAACTCATGATTGGTGAAACTGACGCTGTTTTTAGTGAAACTAAGGAAATTCTGGAAGAACTTTTGTCAAGGGATAAGATTAAAATTGACGAAATCAATACTGAAAATGTTCAAGGAAATGAGGAAGTGAATGTGGAGGTAATTGAATTAGAAGAAGAGACTGTGAATGAGGAGAACATGAATGTGTCTGATCCTCCAGAATTTGAGGATATTCTAACCTCTCCTAATGTGGAAAATATAGAGACACCTGTGGTAACTAAGGTCCCTATTGAGGTGTTAGCTGAGGATAAAGAGGTGCATACTGAAGAAGCTAAAATTCTTAAAGTCAATCCTAAAGCAGAATTCAAGATTGAAAAGGAAATGGATCAAGAAATCATAATAGTGGAAGTGAAGGAATCTCTATTGGAGCAATAGGAAGAATCAGATCCTGATTTAGATGAAAGCTCAATTAACCTATCCACTCTATCTCCAATTCAGATGTTGAAGGTAACTAAAATTTCTCAAGCCAAAGCAAATGATAAGATACTAAAATCTCACATAGAGGATAGTGAACTACTAAAGCTTGTATATGGGGTTTTACAAAAAATAATGCCTACTTATGTTATGGACCCATTAGGTTCCTCCTCCAGTGAGTTAAAGAAGCTAATAAATTCTGTAGATTCTCATTTTGAATCTTTTGAGAAATCAACTTTGATTAAAATGAAAAAGGAGTTCAAGGAGAAGAGAGTTGGTAGCCTAAATGAACTTATTGCCAAAGATAAAGCTTTGTTAGGCACTTGCATAAAAAATATTCAAGGTACTATGTTTGAAGGAGGAAAAGTGTACAAATCTTGCTTAGTCTTGTCAAACTTTACTGAAGAAAATGAGAAGAAGGTGAAAGACATTGAACAAAAGTTGTTCACTATTTCCAACACTTTTGACCCATTAGCTAGTAGTGTTTGTAAACAAGAAATTCAGGTAATGTCCTTGCTCAACCAAATAAAGAGTCTAAAACTTGAAAATTAAAGGATTATTGGTAGAGTATGTGAACTCAAGGGACTAATAAGTTCAAAGATTGAGATAATGGTGAATGCTCTGAAAGAAGCTGCAAATGATATGGCCACTCCTGATCCAGTAAGTCTCGAAGCAACAAAAACTTTGTGATATCTACTTTGTGGTCATATAACCATTTTGGAGAGTTTGAGAAGTGTCTGGGAATCAAACTTAAGTGGACTGAAGAATAACTTTGTAGATGTCTTCAAAATTTTGTAAGTCTCAAAAGTTTTGCAATTTTAGATTTACTAATTTTTTCATTGATGTCAAAAGGGGAGAGAGTGCAGTGAAAAATTCCTTGACATTCTTAGGGGGAGTAGTATTCTAAATTTTTGCAATGTACTTACCAGTTTTGACACTTAGTCATTTTTCACTAAGTGTTGCCATCAATGCCAAAGGGGGAGATTGTTGGCATATAGCTTCTAGTGTTGTCACTGATGGCAACTAAAGTCATTTCCATTGTCTGCAAATCAGTATCTAGTCATACCAGAAAATAAAGTGAAATATTGTGTGTTACTAGTAGAATACTTGAAGAACAGGGTATCTAGTCAAACAACTAATCTGTCTACTTCACCAAATCATCGTTTTGAGTTTTGTACCTCTGGGATTGCTTGTTGAGCATGTATATTATCTTATTACTAAAAATTGTGGTGTTGCATTAGTTATAGTACGAGCTTGGAGGTCTGATAGGATGTTCTATATCTACTTGCTCATTTTAGCTGACTCAATGAATATGGTGCATTGTTGATGTGTAAAATGAAATTATTTAAAATGTTTTTATGTTCAAATATTTAATTATGGATCCTAGCTATAGTCTAGCTGACTTGTTTGGGTGCACATCAAAATTGTTCATGATTTGGATCGACAGTTGATAATATTTCCAAGTTTTATTAAGGCTGACCTATAGAGACTTTATTTCTAGATGCAAATATATATAAGAGATTCAATATATCATTTGAGATATGGAAAGAGGAAGTTTGATGGTATGTTATGATCATCAGGATGAGTGATTAGGCGATTATGCACAATCTCACTTGTGCTTTAATATTTTTGTAGAGCGAGTTGTGCAAAGCATAGAAGATTTGTTGAATCAGTCAGAAGGAGAGGAGATTATCTATAGAGCTTAATTGGAATTGTAATTAGGCATTGTTGATGTTATTTCATCAGTTCATTCTTTTGGATCTTTTCCAAATCATTATAGGGTAGTGAGCCCATTATTTTTGAGTAGTGAGCTCTAGGTAGTGAGCATGAATGCAAGTGTATTCCCATTTTGTACTTTTCATTTTGGGTATACTCATATTATATTGTGGATTGGCCATCCACTGTGGTTTTTCCCCTAACAGGGTTTCCACGTAAGAATTTTGGTGTTGTGATTACTTTCTTTTTGACGATGCATGTTTCTTTTGTTGAATGATTAAGTAAGTTAAATGGAAGAACAATTAAGTTGATTTTTTTCACAACACTAATTCACCCCGCCTCTTAGTGTTGCTTGTTTCCAATAGTAATTACTAGTGGGGTAAACATAGGAATAAAAGGCATTATTGTAAGAGAAGAAACTTGTTTTCATAATTCATTTTAGTATTAGTCAAATCATGAACACAACTAGGATCTATAGGAATGTTAGCATCTACTATGTGAGCTCAAATACACAACACTTCTATCCCTTGTGATTCATTAATTCAAGTCCCAAGGTTAACCACACTAGGCACTATTTCTCTATCCAAAGGCTTGATAATTAGGTTTTCTTGAAGTCATTCTAGATCTTTATCCAATATTTTTTGGTTTATCTTTAGGGATTTAGGCAATAGCAGCCTCCAAGTCCACATGAATGATAGGTTGCATGAATACATAGGTAATTTCAGATTAGGAAGGTAGTCAAAGATGGATTGAGTGAATGTAGTACCTTGATTGAAAGAGTTATAAGACTCAAGCTCAACATCAATTGTTATTGTAGCATAGGAAGCCATAAATTTGAAACTACTTCTCATGGGGGTATTAGCTATAAGAAACCAGGTCATGAAGCTCATAAATTTTATAAGAGATGAAAAACACTTTGGTTCTTATATAATAAAGGAAAAACACATCACAATCATCTAGAATTGTACAAGAATCACAAAGACATATTTGTGATCCAAATTTTAGCAAAAAATGACTAGACAAGGGCATTGGGTAGCCTATACCAGTGAGGTTGATTTTACTAATCTCAAAATTTGGAGATGTGCTATAGTGTTTGATGATCTAGGTAATATGTAGATGTTCAGCTCTAACATGCAGATTTCAAAATATGCACAAAATAATATTTTTTCTATATGTAAGCATTAGTATACATGTAATTTTAGATTTTAGAAATGATGCAAATGTGTCCAAAGACAACTTTCAAATTGTAAAATGTAGTAATCAAATGAACCTAGTTTGAAAAATCTAGAAATTGAAATTTTTCCAACTTTAAAACATTAAGAACAATGTAAATTTTTACTTTTTGAACATGTGCATGCATAAATCACAAAATTAAACACTTTCGTATCGTTTTAAGATCTTGGCATGACCTAACTAAGATTGTATAATAAAATAAGTGACCTGATCTATCTTGCAACAACTAAAAATAATATTTTTTTTGAGATTGAAAATACTATGCAAATATCAATTTTGTTAGTGATTGTTATCTTAATTTTCATGCATAAATTGTAATTTCAATGTTTTGCAAGTTCTATTCAGATTTTGATGTAACCTAATTAAGATTTTGTAGTGTATAAAAATGTATCCCTTTATATTTTCACACTTTGTTTAGGACCTAATAAAATTGGACTTAATTAGGCCTTAAAAAGACCTATTTTGCATCTACAAGCATAATAAATTACATTTTCCAAAGGGGGAACCTAACAATAATTAATGCCAACACATAATAATTTTCCTTGAGCAATGTGTGTTCTAGAAATAGGGAACTAGGACCCATTCACCCATGGGAAAATGGGTCCTCCCTAGGCCTTTGAACCTAAATTTAAAATATGTTTTTGGTGGTATTTTAACATCTCTAAATTCAAATTTTGATGTCATCTTGTAATATTTTAATTTCTAGAAATTAAGGATACATACCTATAAATATAAGGTTATTTCATCATTTCAAATCCTAAGAGGCTATATTTTTTTATGCAAACATTCCTATAGCAAAGCTAATGATCAAGAGCATTAAGGAGTAGATATATCAGAGATTTATTGCAGCATTCAAGATCTAATCATCATGTCAAAGTCTTCTTGCAACACGTATGTTTTTGGAGCTAACATTGTGTTGTAGGTTTCAAAGATTAAGTCAAGCATTCAAAGAATCAATTCAAGCATCAAGACCCACATCCATTGAATCCATTTCATGAAAGTTGCATATATTCTAAGATCTCCATTCAAAGATTTATTCAAGGGTTTGGTGAGTGGTAACATAGCATTGTTTATTCATTGTTCCTTCACACTTCATTATTTCAATTTAAGTGTTTCATTACCCAAACGGGTTTTGACCAAGGTAAACCCCCATTCATCAAAAACAAACAATTTTTCCCTCTTTTGTTTGTGTTGTAGATTTATGTTGAAGAAGGATTGAATATATTTTGAAGAGCAAGATTGGAAAAGTTGTCAAAGTTTTCAAATCATGAAATCTCACCTAAAGATATCATTTATGACTTTTGTGCACTGAAACTTAGACAAATTAGAAGCTATATATTAGTATATGACACTCCCAATCTTGAAAGTGACTATTGGTGATAGGTACACATCACTTAGACCTTTTAAGATCTGCTGAAAGTTTTTTGTTTCTACTAATATTGATATTTTTATTGTTGTTACAAGTTTGAATTGGCATGATTAGGTTGATTTTCTATTTTTAGTTTTTCTCCCAAAGGTGTTTTTTGAAATTTATCCCCATCCTCAAAGTAAAAGGAAACCTAAAGATTCTCACCTTGAGTTGATTCACCTAAGGTTTGTTAGTCAATTCTTGTTGGGGATCTCATTTCCTAATGAATGGAGGAAGATAGGTCTATCAAACCCCATTTTCCCCATTTGATTCACCCTTATTTTCCTTCATTTCATTTTGGTGAACCTAACTTTTGAGCATCATAAATTTTTGATTTTAGAGTCCATTTGAACCTTAGATCTAGGATTTGCATTCCTTCATTTACATTTTGTTAGTCAATTTTTTTTGGGATCTCATTTCCTAATGAATGAAGATAGGCCTATCAAACCCCATTTCCCCCATTTGATTCAACCCTATTTTCCTTTGTTTCATTTTGGTGAACCGAAATTTTGAGCATTATAAATTTATGATTTTGGAGTCCATTTCAACCTTAGATCTAGGATTTACATTCCTTTGCATTGAATTGAATTGATTTACATCTCACTTAGGGTTGTTTTCTTGCATTAGTTTGCATCTCATTTATGGACTTAGGTTTTGCATTTTTGCATTATTTAAAATCTAGAAAATTCAAAAATCTCAATAATTTTTCATAATGTTTAGATAACATTACATGATCAGTCATTTCAATTAGAAAATTGAATCAAAATTGAATCTCAAATTAGGTCTTTTTTCTTGTCACTTAACATCATTTTGCACTTACATTTACACCTAATTTTCTAGAAACTTGAAACTATAATAATCTATTTGCACCTAGAATCTGAAAGCATAAATAACAACTCAAAAATCTACAATTTGATTTTTCAAAACCCTGAAGTGAGACCCATTCATCCATGGGAGAATGAGTCCTTGAACAGGGCTTTTTCTACATTTTTGAGCATCAAAAACACTATTTTTTCATTCTATATTTTTGTATTCAATTTGTTGTTTCAGTTTCTAAAATTTCTATTTTCTGAATTATTCATATTAAGTTTAATTTTTCAAATTCAATGCATTGTTTCAATTTAAAATTTCATTTAAAAATTACATCATTTTTTTGTTTTTGCATAGTATTATAAAAAAATTATCCTTTTTAAAATCTAGAAATTACTATCTCATTTTATATATTTGCATTGCATTGATTGTTACCTAGTGCCTATCCTCCATTTTGGGTCCACCTAGGTTTGGTGAAACTTGTATGACCTTCAAAACTTGGTGTCTTATTTCCAATATTATCATGAGACGTAGTTCAATACTCATGTCATCCCACAATACATCACTCATCATGGATGTTGGGTTTTCTAATTCTTTCACTCATAGTGTTGACACTAGTCAACCCATCATGGATCATAACCTTGTCACTTCATTTCCTATGACCTCCTTACCAACAACCAATGTTACTAATGTTGAATCCATGGTTGCTAATGTCTCTTAAGAGAACCTAAGAAGAATGGATGAATAATTAGATAAATTACAAAACATTATGAGTTTTGAAAACATTGTTGGTGTTGTGGTTCCTCCCATAGATAACATGAGGAGAATAATTGATAATGAACAAAGAATAGAAGTTGTGTGTAGCTTAAATCATATCGCTACCAACCATGTCCCTACAATGACTAGTTGTTCTCAAACTTTTTGATATACTCAAAGTCAAGGTGGAAATCCAATTCCTCCTTCCACAATGATGAACTCTATGTAGACATACACTAATCTGACTGTTACTATAACCATAGAACCTACTATCAATGTCCACACTACCTTAGGTATTTCCATTAGGAATCCCTCTAGTTTTGTGCATTCAAATATCATAACTCCTAATCCATCCCCCCTCACAAATTTACACTTCACTTGTCCTCTGAACACATATGCATCTTCACCTTATTCACCTCCATATCACAATATAAAAAATGATCCTATCCTTAACCAACTTTCACAAAGTGTTTCATCCTTCCAATAGAAATTTTCTATATTGAATCAAAACTAAAATGGCCAACCTTCACAATATGTCAAAAGCAACCCATTATCCTTAGAGATATTTTGAACACAAATTCCACAAGGTATAAAGATTCCAAGAATTGACGAATATGGTGGGAAATGATATCTCGTTAGTCATGTTTTTGCATACACAATCTTATGTAGTGACTTCATTTTTTAGGATAAAATCTTGGTTGATCTCTTCCCTAGATCCTTGAAATAAACTTCCTTGGAATGGTTTTGTTCCTTACTAAATAACTCAATACGTTCATTTAATTAACTTATTGATGCCTTCCATGACCATTTCCAAGTACACATGGGTCCTAAGATGATCTTAGCACATTAAATGAGATGTAAGAAAAAGGTTGATGAAAAGTTCACTGACTTTATCACCCATTATCAATTGATTTATTAACAAATAAACATTAAGATTCTTGATCCTGACCTTCAATGAATGTTCATTGAGAATTTACAAAATAAAATTATAGATAAGATTGGGATGATGAAATTTCCCTCCACACAATTATGTATAGTCCTTCATTATTACCAAAATTTAGTTAGTAGTCATGAAGTGAAACCTACCTCTAACCATCCTCAAAAGTCCAAATCCCTGACTCAAAACAACTACAAACCATTCAAGAAAAAAAATAAAGACTTTCTACAACTTAATCCCCCTCAACCAAATCAACATGTTCACACCCAAATGGATACTATAAAGATGAAAAATCCTGATGCAAAGCTTGATGGTTTCCACCTAAACTAGCACAATTCAAGTTATTTCAATCAACAATAGGTTCCCCAAAATCCTTACAAAACACTTAATCAAACTAACTCTGTCCTTCCACTAGTAGGTCTGTAGACCCAATTTGCTCAATTTTCCTTCACAAAGAACCTTCCAATACTCAAAATCTTGTCACTTTCAAATAACCTTCAAGGAAACTTTAAACATATTTCAAAACCACCATAGGTTCGCTTTCAACAACTCATTCAAATTCATGAAACTACGCTGACCTTGTAGACTAATTAGGTATCTTTTCCAAAGGAAGTGTTCTTGAATCTCACAACCAACCTTGAATAACCTCTTAAACCTTAACAACAGGTAACAAAAAACCATTTTCAATAGGTTTTAGAGTCACCAACTCTCATCGAGCCACTATTCTAGAAAACCCTCATTTTTCACTCATTAAGGGTAGGGTTTATTGGTTATTAGTGTTTCCAACCTCATAAATTTTTTCCACTACCTCCAAAACTCATTAAAATGTCTTCCCACACTCACAAAGACTTCTTACATGCTCTACTCACATTATTTTATTAAACTCACTCACATTTCCATCATTTTCATACCCAAATTCACCATTTTTCTTAGGAAAGTCGACAAAACTTCTCAAAATATTTCACACAAATAAAAAATCCTACCCTACCATCCTAAATCTAACATCCTATTCCCATTCCACTTAGAAACATGGAGTACAAAATGTGTAATGGGCTTTATTACATGATTAAAGCCTCAAAACCCCTAAATCAAGCCCTACAGACCTGATTACAAAAATTTAGCAAAATATCTCCCCAAATTTAATGAAAAAACACCAATATACACTCAAATGAGTATGAATACTAGTCTGAAATGATTTCCACAATTAATTGTTTCAATATGCTACTGTACAGTCACATACCAAGTCTACAATTTCAAAGATTATATGCAAAAATACAAAATTATTGACAAATTCAGAGTTTTTAACCTCTTTTCTCAAGGTTCTTCATCCTTTTTAAACACAATCCAAACCATCCCAATGAATCAAGCTGCCTTTTAGGTTCCAATGACCGTTTGACTTCTCATGAGTGCAAATTAGCAACTTTTGACAATTTTGTCAATTTTGCAATTTAACCCTCAAAATCTCCTAATGACCATCACAAAGACTCAATACCACATTAAATGGTCCAACAAGATATTATTTTTCAAAACCTAAGACTTAACACACTAAAACCCTTCGAAAACCCTTATCTATACATTCTTGCATTTTGAGCATCGTTTTAACAACAATGCATATTTTAGCAAAATTGTACTCCTAAAACATTCTAATGGTCAATTTAGACCTTATTGAAACACCACAAGACCTTGACCCCCTATGTCAACCTATAATCATACAAAATTGATCAAATTTAGATGAAAATAGATTAGTGCTCCTGCACCATACAACCACCCTTAAAACTTTTCCAAGTCTCTTGGAAATGAACTGCAGATTGCTCCAACTTGTCTCCTACATCTCCTTGCTCTTCATTTTCTCTTTTCCTTTTCCTCTAGACCATAGACTATTATTTTGCAACACCATCTCTATGATCAATCAACTTACCACCTAACTTCTACCTCTTTAACATAGACTTCCCTGATAAACATCTCCTGACTATCCCTACACTTGTGACCAATCTTGTTCTTGCCTTAACACCTACAAATACTCCTTTCCCAGTCTAGAGTTCAACTACTTCTTCCTTATCTCTACCTTTATCCTTGAAACTACTCTTTTGTTCTTGAATTACCTTCTTTTTTCCATGCACCTTTGTGTTTAGACTTCCTTCCTTAATGTTCCCTATCTTAACATACTTATCTACTATATTTATAGTTCTTGACTACCCTGCAACTCCTTTAGTATATATTGGACAAAATATTGTCCCAACCTCAATTCCCTCTTTCCTTTTCAGCTCATTTTTAGTCTTTTTAGGGATCTCACCCTTGTCCTTCTCTACCTCATTATTAGTCACCTTTATTTCACCTTCTTTGTTTCTTTTCATGGCTATAGTAGCCTGCAAATTATCTATCCTCTCTTCTCCTAGCCTTGAAGTGGCTGCAAATGTCTTTTTCCCTTCTTGTTTATCTCTCATGAACTTTTCAACCTCTTTCTTACCAAAAGTGATAACCCTGGTTGCCTTGTCTTTCTCTTTTCCACCCTCCTACAATGGGGTCAATATAAAAGTGATACCCTCTTTCACAATCTGATATGTGTTAGCTCTCCCATCATAGATTGAGTTCCTATCAATTTTCCATGGTCTTCCAAGGAGTAATTGGCAACAACTCATTGGTAAAATATCACAAAGCACTTTATCCCTATATTCACCAATTTGAAATTCAACTAGTGCTTGCTCTTTAACAAGAATGGACTGATCATCACTCACCCATGGAGCTTTGTATGGTGTTTCAAGATGGATTCTTTCCAACTATAACTTATCAACCATTTCACAAGACACTACATTATCAGTTTATCTTGAATCTATCACTATTTTAGACACCTTACCTTTACACTTGCAAGTTGCCTTGAACAATTTCCTTCTTTGAGCCATCTCCCTTTACTTGGATGCTTGAAATAAGGTTCTTCTCACCATCAAAATTTCTCCAACTTCAGGTGTAGCATGTATACTATTGGAATTTGAACTCACATTCATCTTCTTAGACAATTCCATCTCTACTTTCATTCTTCCTTTCTACACCACTTGATGAAGCACCAAATTTTTTAGGGCATTTGTAGAATGGATATCCAAAATCATTATAGTTGTAGCACCTTCCTAAGAATATATTTTCATTCCTACCACCTCCAAATCTTCCTCTTGATCCCCTGAATCCACCTCTAAAATCCACAACTGGTTCTTGTCCTTTATGTGCATCACCTTGGATTTCATTGTGGTGCAGGAGCACCTTAAGGTCTTTTGGAAGATCTTAGTGATTTTTGTCTTGTAGGTGGTTCTAACTAACCACCAAGGGAATAGGTTGGTTTAAAGCTTTAAGGTTTGCAAAAGTCTTAGTGTAGAGTTTAGGAAAAACTAGTCAATGTTGTCTTAGGAATTTGGCCTAAAAGTTCAAAAAAGGAATTAATGGTGTTCTAAGCCTGACCTAAGGGTCCTAGCATGTCGGAGAAAGGTATATAAGGTCATCCAAACCCTAATACCTGGGTTGGAAGTTCATTTTCATGAATTGAGACTTGCAGAGCATATTGTGTGATTGGAATTCAACAACTTTTGAGTCAATATTTGCATTTGAGCCTTCATCCAATCAATGATGGATTGAAAGGTCTTGTCTGATGGTTTGAGGCTTTCCTTTGTGTCACTTATTTACTGTGTGAGGCATTATATTAGCCATTTAGTTCAATTTTTTTCTATTTTGCAAGTTTTTGGAGTTTTGGCCATACAGCCGGTTTAGGCCAGTTTTTGGAAATCATGATCCCCACTTGAATTCTCATGGAAAGGCTACTATGGCCACTTGGAATCAAGTAGGGGACTGTTTTTACAGTGTAAATAGTGTGTGTGGAGTCTTGGTTTGTAGGGGAAGAGTTGAATTCAACAAGCACTAGGCGAGTGCAAGTGCATTCTGGCTAGTGGCTTGGAGAGGACATCAGTAAAGAAAACTAATAAATGGATTGGTTTGTGCCAATCAAGAGTAGGAGAGTGTGGTAACATGTATTATATACATTTTTGTGCAAGGAGGGGAGTTGAGGAGGTCTTTGAGGCCCTCAAAGTTGGAAAAAGGAGCCAAAACCCTAGAAACCCTTAAAATTAGGGGGTATGAGGATAGTCCTATGTACGGAAACTTACAGAACCTTACACCTAGTAAATATTGAAGCCTATGGTACTACTAGAAGTAATAT
Source organism: Sequoia sempervirens (assembly GCA_007258455.2). Classification (NCBI taxonomy): domain Eukaryota; kingdom Viridiplantae; phylum Streptophyta; class Pinopsida; order Cupressales; family Cupressaceae; genus Sequoia; species Sequoia sempervirens. The sequence goes on from VDFB02193867.1 coordinate 93,467,700, forward strand.
CCAAAAATATTTGGGGGTTGTTAAGGCTGTTTTTTAGAGAAGCCAAGAAATCGGGTTCTAGGAGGCCTAAAAGGGGCAAAAAGGCTACAAGGCCTAGAAAGTAGAAATTCTTGAAAGCGAAGGGAAAAAGGTGAAAGTATCCAATGAAATGGATTAGTGAGGAGTCAAAACACCTAAAGAACAAAAATACCACCTTACCCTAGCCCTGGAGTGGTTAGGATGCACTTGGGTCAGTGTGGAGCTCAGGGAAGCCTATTGGTGAATTGAGAGTGTTGGTGAAGATTTTGAAATTGGTGGAGAGACCTACAAGGTGTTAGGGGTTTAGGAGAAATCCCTGAGTAGGGTAGAGTGGAATACCCTAATAATACCAAAGAAGAAGTCTTGGGAAGAGCAAGAGTGCTCTTGAGGTATAGGGCTCCCCATCAAATTGGAATCAAAGCCAATAAAGGCTTGGGAATTGAAACTAGTAAATGTTAGAGGGAAGTGAATCCATAGGAGAGAATACCATCATGACAAATGCAAAGCTAGCTAGAGACTTGATAGAGCAGCGAGAGAAGAATAAGCTTCTTGAAGAGGCTATGGAAGAGATGAAGCAAAAATTGGAAGAAGTTGCTGAAATGACAAGCAAGATGAAAGTGCAGTTGTCAGAGGACAAAGGAAAGGGTAAATACCAAGTGGAGGAGGACATAGAACCAGAACCTAACCCTCCATTAGCAAAGGAACCCTTCCTCAAATCATTGAAGGAATTGAGTGGCAAGGCACTTGAAGGTGTCCCAGTGTTCATAGGGAGAATGGATGCAGAGTTGGTTATGGAATGGATAGAGGGAATGGAGAATCACTTTGAATGTGATGGAATTATAGAAGCACAAAAGGTGAAGATAGCCAAATCAAGGTTAAGAGGAAAAGCATTAACTTGGTGGAAGTTTCTACAAGAAGAAAGAGAGAAGGAAGGAAAGAAACCCATAGGAAGTTGGAAGACAATGGTGGCTAAAGTGAAGGAGAACTATCTACCTAAGGACTATGAAATTCAATTGCACAAGAAGAGGAAAAATCTCAGACAAAGAGACCTAAATGTAGCTGCATATACAGAGGAGTTCCAAAAACTAAGCCTTAGATCTAGAGTGCAAGAAGCTGAAAGCATCAAGGTGGCTAGGTATCTAAACAGTCTTAGGTGGATCATCCAAGAGGAGTTGAGTCTTTTCACACTTACTACCCTCCATAGCTTCTATCAAATGGCTATTAAGGTGGAAGAGAAATTGAAAAAGAAACAAGATTCCAATACTAGGGGTAAAGGAAGAGGTAGAGACCCTAGAGGTGGACATAGAGGAGGTTTTGCTAGAAGAAGCCAAGAGAACAAAGGGAAAGGTGATTCCAAAGGTGGAGAGCAGTCCCATGAGACAAATAGTAGAGGGGGTTATAGAGGTAGATCAGGAGACTTTGGGAGAAGCTCTCATTTTGCTTCCATGAAATGGTACAATTGTGGACAGTTGGGTCATCCATCTTATAGGTGTCCTAACAATCCAACATCTTCACAAAGTGAGAGGAAGATCAACTATGTTCAAGAAGAGGACTGCTCCAAACAATCAGAGGTGAGTCTAGATTCAGAGAAACGTGAGAATCTCATGTTAAGGAGAATTTTGATCAAAGCACCTACCGAGGAAGAACACAAACAAAGGAGAGCTCTTTTTAGAGTCAAGTGCAAGATACTAGGAATGGTTTGCAAGGTCATCATTCATTCAGGATCTACTGATAATTTCATCTCAGAGGAGGCAGTACAAAAGTTGAAACTCACCAAGATACCCCATGTGTGCCCTTACAAGGTTACTTGGTTGAACAAGGGGCAGAATATACTAGTCAATGAACAAGTGTGGGTTGAGTTTACTATAGGAAAGTATCATGATAGGATACTATGTGATGTGTTACCAATGGATGCATGCCATCTACTACTTGGCAAACCATGGAAATATGATAGGGAGGTAGTGCATCATGGCAAGGAGAATAAGTATTCATTCAAGAAGGATGGAGTGACTTACAAAATACAGTCTTAGAAGAAAATACAGTGGAAAAGGCAGAAACTAGTGTCCTTTTGTTGAGTGGAAAGGAATTTCTAAAAGACATCAAGGTGGAAGAAGGATTTGTTTATGCAATCATGTTGAATCCAAAGGAAGAGGAGTTACCTAATCAGCTACCTATGACAACAGAAGTGAAGCAACTATTGGATCAATTCAAGGACATTATTTGTGAAGGTACACCAGCTACACTACCACCTAAGAGAGCAATCAGTCATCAAATAGACTTTATACCAAGAGCAACACTACCTAACAAGGCTACATACAAGATGACAATGAAGTAGAACAAAGAGATAGCAAGGAAAGTTCAAGAACTTTTGGACCAAGGGCTGATCAGAAAGAGCATAAGTCCATGTGTTGTTCCAGTTGTGTTGGCACCTAAGAAGGGAGATAAGTGGAGGATGTGTGCTGATTCTAGGGCCGTAAATAGGATAACCATTAGATATAGGTTTCCTATTCCTAGGATAAAAGATCTAATGGACTGTTTAGGGGGTGCTAAGTACTACTCTAAAATTGATTTGAAAAGTGGCTATTATCATATTAGGATGAAGGAGGGAGATGAATGGAAGTCAACATTCAAAACCACAAAAGAGTTATATGAATGGTTAGTGATGCCATTTGGGCTTACAAATGCACCTAGCACTTTTATGAGGGTGATGAATGAGGTCTTGAAGTACTTTATAGGAGTCTTTGTGGTTGTCTACCTAGATGATATCCTCATCTTATCAAAATAAAAGAAGAACATATGAAGCACCTAGAACTTGTGTTGAAGAAACTTCAAGAGGAGAAGGTCACCATCAATCTTGAGAAGAGTGAGTTCATGAAGCAAGAGTTAGTCTACCTAGGATTTGTGGTATCTCAAGGGAACTTGAAGATGGATAAAAGCAAGGTTGAAGCCATTCTTAGTTGGCCTACTCCCAAGATAGGGACAGAAGCTAGGAGTTTCCATGGATTGGCACAATTCTATAGGAAGTTTGTGAGAAGGTTTAGTGAAATTTGTGCACCGGTTCTTGACACCATAAAAGGAGAACTGGAAACAATGTTTGTGTGGACCAAAGAAGCCAATGAAGGGTTTGAAAATTTGAAGAGGGATATATCTACCCAACCTATCCTAGTTTTACCAAGTTTTGACAAGCCATTCATAGTGGAATGTGATGCAAGTAACATAGCAGTTGGGGTTGTTCTAAGCCAAGAAGGTAGGCTAGTGGCATTCTTTAATGAAAGGTTGAATGAAGCAAATTCTAGGTACTCATCCTATGACTTAGAGCTATATGCTTTGGTCCAGGCTCTTAAGAAGTGGAGGCACTACCTATTGCCAAAGGAATTTGTGGTATACACTGACAATTAGGTGTTAAGCTACATAAATACTCAAGAGAAGCTCACTTTGAGGCACATCAAGTGGATGGAGTTTTTGCAATCATACACTTTTACCATCAAGCATAAGAAGGGGGTTAACAACAAGGTTGTTGATGCTCTTAGTAGGAGGTTGCCTACTATCCAAGAGATATAGCTACAAAGCACAGGGGTTGAAGGATTCAAAGACCTATATGAAGGAGATTCTGATTTCTCAGAAATATACAAGGTATGTACTGATTTTGAGAACCATTTTCATAGTGAATATGTTGATTACACCTTGCAAAATGGCTTATTGTTTAGGGGGAAGAAATTGTGTGTTCCTATAGGTTCTATGAGGGAGAATCTGATCCAAGAAAAGCATAATGGAAGTTTGAGTGGTCATTTTGGTTTGAACAAGACACTAGACTTAGTGGAGAGGTTCTATTGGTGGCCTAAGATGCAAAGAGATGTAAGAAGATATGTTGAACAATGTGGAGTATGTCAAAAGGAAAAGGGAACATCAAGCAATGCAGGTCTTTACCAGCCATTACCCATTCCAAATAGACCATGGGAATGCATAAGCATGGACTTCATAGTAGGTCTACCTAGGACACCAACTAGTTTGGACAGTGTGTTTGTTGTAGTGGATAGATTCAACAAGATGAGCCATTTCATACCATGCAAGACAACACATGATGCAAGTCAGATTGCACAACTATTCTTCAAGGAAGTTGTGAGGATACATGGGTTGCCAAGGAGAATAGTTGCAGACAGAGATGTGAAGTTTATGGGGCATTTTTGGAAAACTCTTTGGAAGAGGCTAGGAACCAATTTGTCTCATAGCTTAGCATATCATCCACAAACAAATGGACAAACAGAGGTGATTAATAGGGTACTTGGGAACTTGTTGAGATGCTTAACTAAGGAGTATGAACAAGGATGGGAGAAAGTGATTCCACAAGCATAATTTGCTTACAATGATAGCACAAATAGGACTACAAGTAAGATTCCATTTGAGATAGGAGTATGAACAAGGATGGGAGAAAGTGATTCCACAAGCATAATTTGCTTACAATGATAGCACAAATAGGACTACAAGTAAGATTCCATTTGAGATAGTCTATGGTTTACATCCAAGGGGTGTACTTGAGCTTAGAGATCTAAAAGGATATGAAGGGATCAATGGACATGCTGATGATTTTTCTCAGTCAATGAGAGAGGTTCATGAGCAGGTCAAGAAGACATTTATAGAGGCTAATCAAAAGTTGAAGGCTAAGAGAGATGAAGGGAGAAGAGAATTACAATTTGAGATAGGTGATTTGGTGATGGTATACTTGAACAAGGAAAGGTTACAGAAAGGCATACCAAGCAAGCTGTAGATGAAGAGGATAGGGCCATGTAAAGTGTTGGCTAAGTATGGATCAAATGCTTACAAGGTGGAGTTACCCAAGGAGATGGCTATTTCTCCTATCTTCAATGTGAAAGACTTGGTGAAGTATAAAGGACCAGAAATGAATGAAGAATAGTACAATGCTAAGATCAACAAGGATGTGGAAGCACTCAAGGTGCCTGATCAAATCAGACCACAAGTGGACAGGATTTTAGACTCAAGGGAGAAAAAGACTAGGCACAAAACATACAAGGAGCACCTATTGAAGTGGAAAAATCAACCAGAGTCAGAGACTACTTGGTTAGCAGAAGGTGACTTTAAGAAGCATGGAATTAGTGAGGGGCTCTTGACACCATAGGTTCCTTAACTTATTTGTTGCAGGGGGAGAATGGTGCAGGAGCACCTTAAGGTCTTTTGGAAGATCTTAGTGATTTTTGGCCTGTAGGTGGTTCTAGCCAACCACCAAGGGAATAAGGACTATGTTATAAAGTCCCAAGTGTGTTTTTGATGTGTGTATTATGGAAAACTTAGGTTGGTTTAGAGCTTTGAGGTTTGGAAAATTCTTAGTGTAGAGTTTAGGAAAAACTAGTCAATGTTGTCTTAGGAATTTGGCCTAAAAGTTCAACAAAGGCATTAATGGTGTTCTAATCCTGACCTAAGGGTACTATCACGTGGGAGAAAGTTATATAAGGTCATCCAAACCCTAATACCTGGGTTGGAAGTTCCTTTTCATGAATTGAGACTTGGAGAGCATATTGTGTGATTGGAATTCAACAACTTTTGAGTGAATATTTGCATTTGAGCCTTCATCCAATCAATGATGGATTGAAGGGTCTTGTCTTATGGTTTTAGGATTTTATTTGTGTCACTTATTTAGTATGTGAGGCATTAGATTATCCATTTAGTTCAATTGTTTTTTGTTTTGCAAGTTTTTGTAGTTTTGGCCATACAGGCAGTTTAGGCCAGTTTTTGGAAATCATGATCCCCACTTGAATTCCCATGGAAAGGCTACCATGGCCACTTGAAATAAAGTAGGGGACTATTTTAATAGTCTAAATAGTGTGTGTGGAGTCTTGGTTTGTAGGGGAAGAGTTGAATTCAACAAGCACTAGGTGAGTGCAAGTGCATTCTGGCTAGTGGCTTGGAGAGGACAGCAGTAAAGAAAACTGATAAATGGATTGGTTTGTGAAAATCAAGAGAAGGAGAGTGTGGGAACATATAGTCAAGAAATTTTTATGCAATGAGGGGAGTTGAGGAGGTCTTTGAAGCCCTCAAAGTTGGAAAAAGAAGCCAAAACCCTAGAAACCCTTGAAATTAGGGGGTATGAGGGAAATACTATATACGAACACTTGCAAAACCTTACACCTGGTAAATATTAAATCCTAGGGTACTACTAGAAGTAATATCCAAAAATATTTTGGGGTTGTTAAGGCCGTTTTTGAGAGAAGCCAAGAAACCGGGTTCTAGGAGGCCTAAAAGGGGCAAAAAGGCTACAAGGCCTAGAAAGTAGAAATTCTTGAAAGCGAAGGGAAAAAGGTGAAAGTATCCAATGAAATGGATCAGTGAGGAGTCAAAACACCTAAATAAAAACAAGACCACCCTACCCTATCCCTAGAGTGGTTAGGACGCACTTGGGTCAGTGTGGAGCTTAGGGAAGCCTTGTGGCAAATTGAGAGTGTTGGTGAAGATTTTGATATTGGTGGAGAGACCTACAAGGCATTAGGGGTTTAGGATAAATCCCTGAGTAGGGTAGAGTGGAATACCCTAAGAATACCAAAGAATAGGTCTTGGGAAGAGAAAGAGTTCTCTTGAGGTATAGGGCTCCCCATCACATTGGTTTGTCTTGAAGAAGAAAATGTACCTCTACCCCTTGAAGTGTTGCCTCTACCTCTTGTTGTCTTTTCTTGTATTATTTTCACCTTTTCTTTTTCCCTTATAGTCATCTGATAAAATTATTCAATTGTCTTAGGATTATGCAAACTTATTTCATCCTGGATGTTAAACCTCAATCCACTAAGATACTTGGCCACTTTCGCAACATCATAAACCATATGTCATGCCCTTATACTCAGTTTATAAAAATCATTAGTATAGGTTTTCACATCCATTTCTCTTTTCTTTAAATCTTGAAATTTTTTTTACATTTGGATAGCATAATCATTTGGCAAAAATTTACCCTTTAACTTAGCTACCATCCTATCCCATGAAACAATTTTACACTTACCTCTTCTTCTCCTCTCTGCTTGTTCATAATCCCACCAAATTAATCCATGCCCCTTCAATTTAGTCTTGGCTATCCTCACTTTTTCCTCATCAGATACATCCTCACATTCAAATAATTTGTCTAAAGCATCAATCCAATCTAACAATGCTTCTTCATCTAAAGTACCATCATACATTGGAAAATCAACTTTTACCTTATGCTTGTTTCCTTTTACTTCCTTCAATAGATTGGCCATTCTTTGGTCTTCTGGATCCAACTCTTCATCTACATCTCCATATTCTTCATCCTCTTCATCTTTGGGCTCACTTTTTTCACTCACAATAATTCCTCTCTGTTGTCTTGTCTCAACATTCTCCAACCTTGCTGCAAATCTCTTTTGCAGTTCTTGCAACTTTCCGATCTCCCTTTTAGTTTTCTCTTACATCTCTTACATCTTTCTTACCACATTATCTCCTTTTGGAGGCATATTGATACTTTCACTATTCAAATTCCTACTTTCCTCTCTTAAATCAACAACCTTCAACCTTCAAAATACCTATTCCTTGTGCTTTGATACCAACTAATGTAGAGCTTGATGGATTCCACCTAAAGCAACACAATTCAAGCTATTTCTATCAACAACAAGTTCCCCAAAATCCTTACAAAACACTTAACCAAACTAACTTTGTCCTTCCACTTGTAGGTCTACAAACCCAATTTTCTCAACTTTCCTTCACAAAGAAACTTGCAATACTCAAATTATTGTCACTTTAAAATACCCTTCAAGGAAAATTTAAACATATTTGAAAACCACCATAGGTTCCCTTTTAACAACTCATTCAAATTCATGAGACTACGCTGACCTAGTAGACCAATTAGGTCTCTTTTCCAAAGAAAGTGTTCTTTAATCTCAAAACCATCCTTGAATAACCTCTTAGACCTTAACAATAGGTAACAAAAATCCCTTTTCAACAAGTTTTAGAGTCACCAACTCTCATCCAGTCACTGTTCTAGAAAACCCTCATTTTCCACTCATTAAGGGTAGGGTTTATTTGTTTTTAGTGTGTACAACATCATAAAATATTTCCACCACCTCCAAAACTCATTAAAATTTCTTACCACACTCACAAATCCTTCTTATGACCTCTACTCACATTATTTTATCAAACTCACTTATATTTCCATCATTTTCATACCCAAATTCACTATTTTTCTCAAGAAAGTCAGCAAAACTTCTCAAAACCTTTCACACAAATCAAAACTCATATCCTACCATCCTAAATCTAACATAATATTCCAATTCTACTTATAAAAATTGAGTACATAAGGTGGAATGATCTTTATTCCATGATTAAAGCCTCAAAACCCCTAAATCAAGCCCTACAGACTTGGTTACAAAAACTTAGCAAAATATCTGCCCAAATTTAATGAAAAACCACCAATATAGACTCAAATGGGAACTAATACCAGTCTAAAATGATTTTTATAATTAATTGGTTCAATATGATATCGTAAAGTCACGTACCAAGTCTGCAATTTCAAAGATTATATGCAAAATATAGAATTACTGAAAAAATTGGGAGTTTTTTATTGATGAATCATTAAAACAGAGTTTCTACCCTCTTTCCTCAATGTTCTTCAGCATTTTTAAACATAATCCAAACCATCCCAATGGCTCAAACTTCCTTTTAGGTTCCAATTACCATAGGCATTCTCATGAGTGCAAATTAGCAACTTTTACATTTTTTGTATTGACAACTTTTGACAATTTTGTCAATTTTGCAATTTAACCCTCAAAACCTCCTAATGACCATCACAAAGACTCAATACCACATTAAATAGTCCAAAAATACCTTATTTATCAAAACCTAATACCTAACACACTAAAACCCTTCAAAAACCCTTATCTACACATTCTTGCATTTTGAGCATCATTTTAACAACATTGCATCTTTTGGGAAAATTGGACTCCTAAAAAATTATAATGGTCAATTTAGACCTTATTGACACACCTCAAGACCTCGACCTCCTATTTCAACCTATCATCACACAAACTTGATCAAATTCAGATGAAAATAGATTGATGCTCCTGCACCAAATCCATATACATTTGGGGAGAGGACTAGACAATTTACCCCTCTACCTAATACCCTTCATAACATCATGTTGCAGATCTTGGACAAGAACTTAATTTCCTTACCTCTTGTTAGAGCTCCTAATCCTACTAATCTTTTACCTCCAAACTATAGACAAAATTCCTTTTTCCATATCACCAAAAAAATGGACATGATATAGAACATTGTAAGCAATTTAAACATATTGTGCAAGACCTCACTAATTCTAATAATATTCAAATTGGTGGTGTTAATGATCGAGGTAATGATTCTTTTATCCCTCCTAACCAAAACTTGAAATTTTTTACCAATCCTATGCCAAATCATAGCATATCCTTTGTGAAAGTTGGTGAAATGAAGAATGATGTTGTGAATGTTGATACAAATGATGATAACATGAGATAATGAGGAACATCCTATGGACTCTTTGGTTAGAATCATTGAAGTTCAACCTCATAAGGACCTAACCAAAATGACCCTTGACATTTCTTTCTCACAACATGACATAATCAAACATGCACCCGATGGTCCTCTTTACATAGCTGGAAGAACCAATGACAAGCCTACTAATGGGATATTAATTGATCCCATCTATGTAGAGAATGTGATAACTGAATAATTCTTGTTTTTGCATGAGCTTTATCAAGATACTTTTGAACAACCAAAATCATGGATCAAAATACATAATGGTTTTTCTTTCCCTATGATAGGTTCAATAACTATTCCTTTAGAAGTTGGAACAAAAAAATTGTCTCATTCTCCATCATCCCATTATTAGAACAATTTCATGTTAGGTTAGGCTACCCATGGCTTCACTCCATGAATTTTGTCCTATATATTGTGCATAAATGCTTAAAGTTTCCATTTGGAAATGAGATCTATACTCTGCACCATAGTGGCTTTAATCATGCATCTTCTTGTGGGAATTTCTCATTGGATTTCTTTTGGCCAGAACTTATGGAACCTATTAGGCCTCATGAGGACTTCTTTTTCAAATTTTATCAAAATTTTAAGGAAAAGAGCATAAAAAAGTTATCCCCTAGTAATATGCCTCAACCCATGATTGAGCCTCCTATACTTGATGAGACCATGATTGAACCAAAATCCCTTTCTAATTAACCAAGACCAATCCATGAAAAATCCTTTAACCATTTCCTTCAAGAGACCACAAGATAACCAAATACATCCCATTGTGCCTCCTAAAATCAAACAAGCTTATAAAGTTAAAAATAAAGTGGTTAAAAAACCTCCCATGGTTCCTTTTGTTCCTCCCTTGAGGGAAGAAAGGAAACCTATGGTTGAGAAACCCACTCCTACACAATCACAACTTGAAAACTAAACAAAAAGAAACTAAAATGCTAGAGAGTGTAGGCAAAGATATCTTTCTATTGCTTTTCTATTACAAATAAAATGTGAATCAACAACTCAAGAGCAAACAATAACTCAAGAAATGCATAATGATTTTTCCCCTTCACCACAACAAAAATAATAAGAAACTTCTATAGAAATTATCATGAGACCTCCTATTTTGATTAAATTGGATGATGACAATAAAATTCCTAAAATTGATGAGGAAACGCATATTGAGTTAAATTTATTATTTTCCTCTTCCATGAGATTAAATGATAACAACCATGATGGTCCTCATAAAATGAGTTACTCACCACATGTTGAACTTGGTGATGTTCCTAGTACAACACTTGATGTTGTCCTTTGGCTAGTTATCTTCCTTCCGCATATACTGAACAAGGTTGGGATTAAGATGAGTTGCTATAGGTTGACTTGCATGTGCCATACTAGTCTTTTTCTTTGTTTTCTTTTCATGTTCTTTGTATGATTATTATGTGCCTAATGTGATCCCCTGTGTTGTTTTGTTTGGAATGTTCTTATGTTCATTCCTCTATTTGTACATGCATTCTTCTATATATCATAAACCTTTATCTTTTCTTTTGTCTTGTGTTTTCCTTTTCAGGATGACACAAGGTGTTGAGACATTTAGGTCTCTTCTATCTTGACCCAAAATCTTTTGATCATTTTTTTTCTCTAGGTATCATTCTTCTAGTTCTATGAGTATTTGGTGGATGATGATGTTTTTGAGCTCTATAATATCTATGCCACAAAAAAATGTATACTTGGAAAATTTTGAACTCATTTGAGTCTCTCTTATGGATGTTTGCCTAGTTATGCATAGATTTAATTTTGGAGTGTGGTCAACACATTCACATTAGGTATTAGACCCTTATGAATCAATAAGAATTCTATGATGTCTTGTAAAACTGTTGTGAAGTGTTGTAATCCAATTTCACACTTTTCTAGGATAGTTTTATTATAATTCACCTAAATAACCTCTTTTTATCACTTACCAAGTCTTATTTCAAAGTGTTGTAAAGAATTGTAACAAACTTTCATGCTTTTCTAGGATTTTCATAACTAATTTGACCCTTTCTTGTGTTTAAATGACCCCTTAATGCACTTTTTGGCCCTACTTAAGTCTGTTTTGGAGAGTAATACGATTAAACATCATTAAATACACTTTAATTCCTGACACCCAAAAAAATTTCCCTAGTGGGACCAAGTTACCACTTGGGGTGACTTATCCCACAGGGCATAAAAATCAAAATTATTTTAAATTTCTAGGATGTTATTCTCTTAACCTTGAGGTCGGCCTGTGATGTGTTATTTTTAGGAAAATTTGTAAAATCAAGTATAAATAAAGGGTTTTTCTCTCATTTTCCCCCCATTCATCTAATACAATCATTCATACATTAGCATTCACTTATTAATCATTCTCAAGCATTCTAGGCACTATGAAGCATACATTGGAGTATTTACTTGCATATATCTTTAAATTTCTACATCAAGGGTTTGGTGAGTTATAGCATTGCATGTTGTTCATTCATCATTCTCTCTTTATTTCATTTCATTTTCAAGGGTTTGATTACCAAATTGGGGTTTGACTAAGGCAAACCCCTATTCACTAACTCTTAACCCTTTTCCCCCTCTTTACATGTGTTTTTTGCAAGTCTTGTATGTATATTTGTCAAAGAGAAAGGTGTTAAAAGGTATCATCATTCCATCAAAGTCATTCAAGTCAAAAAATCCCTAAGTGAAGGTGGAATAAGTTTCGATTAGTGGCGAATTAGGCCCATTTCCAGGCCTGAAAAGTGATTTATGTATTTCTGGATACCCTTTTCACTAAAACCTGTTTTGGCAGAATCTCCCCAAAATAGGACTAACTTGCCCAGCTTGGCATAAGTGTCCTAGTTGGCTTCAACAGTAAATTGTGCAGGATTACAGAACCTCTCTACATCACATTCTAGTTTCTAGGTGCACCTCTTCAATTTTATTCATTTCTATTACAGTTTGTTTGCATTCTTAGGTCATTTTTCATATCACAATGTGTTTTCAAGCAACTTGCATTTCATTAGTTTTTCATTAATAATTCATTTCCTTTTTTAGTTCTTTACATTTAGGGAATTTCATTTAGACATATTTCAATCATATTAGCATTAGTACTGAGTGAACCCTCAATTTTTTGTGAGATACCTTTGTCCTTTTAGGTGAAAAAACCTGGAAGTGTAAGAGAGAAGCCCCTACAAAAATTTGTGGTTTATTTTAGTGAACCCAACTTTTGAACATCTTATTTTTTATTTTGAGTGCATTTACATCCTAATAATAACTTGCATGAACATTGCATTAGGTTTTGCATTGTTTAAATTGTATCCTAGGGTTTTAAAATTTGCATTAGTCAAAAGCTCATATAACTTACATTTTTGCATTGCATTTCATTAAAAATTCAAAAAAAGTTCTACATTTTCATAATATATCTACATCTGACAACCTAAAAAGCATAAAATCCCTTTTTTTTAAAAAAATTCTTAAAAATGTGACTACTGGGACTAATTCGCCACACTAGGCAACTTAGTCCACTTGCACATTCTACACTATAATTTCTATCATTTTTGGATCATTTTTTGCATTTCTATTTTCTATTATTGCATTTCTGTGTTTCCTTCTAGAATTTTAGTTATCGTTATTTTATTGCTCTTAGTTTACATTGCACTTGCATTCACCCACATTTAGAAACCTTTGCATGAGTGTTTGGTGTCCTATTGATAATACCTTAGTTAAAGAAGAAGTTTGAGACTCATGTTATCCCACGATAAAATACCCATTGTGGACCTTGGGTTATCCAAAGCTTCCACTCCTAGTATTGCAACTAGTACACTAGGCATGGATACTACATTTTGCAACTCTTTGCCTTCGAATAACATGCAAGTTGACACATAGAACAATCGCATCCCACAAGAAAAAATCATTAACATTCATGAGGACTTAACATATATTCAGCATCAAGTGTGTCTTTAAAACATTTCAACCATTGCAATTCCTACCATAGAAAACATCCATCACATGCTTGAAAGTGAAGAAGGCCTAGACATTATGAAACCAATAGTTGAGATATACAAAAAACATGTTCCTTCCACCTCTCATACATCTCAACCAGAAAACACTGTGGTTAGCCAAGGAGGACCTCAAACCCCTCTTCCTTCCATGGTAGCATTCGCACCTACCTATACCACTCCTCAAGTCACAAAAACATTGCAACAAGTTAGTAATGTGATTCCTTCCTCGAATATTCCTATTAGCATTCCTAATTCCTATGTGGCATTGCATGTTCTATCCTCTTCTACCCTACCATTTATAAGCATTCCCTTTATTTGTCCTACCACTACATATACTCCATCGCCACTTTCCCTTCCACATCATACCACTTACAATGACCCTCTCATAACCCAAATTTTCCAAACCATCTCCTCCATGAAAAAACAAATATCCACCATAAACCAAAATCAGAATGGACCACCCACCTATTATGTTCAAAGAAGCCCACTATCTATCTAAATATTTCCAACACTTATGCCACAAGGATTAGAGATGCCTAGATCTGAGAAATATGGAGGGAAGGGAGATCCTTCTAACCATGTTAATGCTTACACCGCCTTATGTAGTGACTTTTTCCTTGATGATAAACTACTAGCAAAATTGTTTCCTCAAACCTTAAAAGACACTACCTTGGAATGGTTCTCATATTTACTGAATAATTCAATTTGTTCATTCAATGAACTAGTTGATGCATTTATAAATAATTTCCAAGTGCATATGACTCCAAAGAATACCTTGGCTGATTTGATGAGATGCAAACAACATGAAGAAGAAAAGATAACTGATTTTATCTCATGCTATCAATTGCTTTATTCTCAAATCGATGTCAAAATTCCTAACCCATACCTTCAAAAGATGTTTATAGAAAACTTGTAAACCAAACTTCAAGAAAAACTCACCATGATGGAATTTCCCTCCTTTATGCACTTGTGTACCACCCTTTCCAATGATCACAATTTCATTAGTAGTCACGATGCAAAGTCCACTTCTAGCCAAGTCGACAAGTCTGAACATGCTAATCCAAACAATTCTCAACCATTCAAAAATAAAAACAAAGGGTTATTATAGTTCAAACCCCATTAACAACCAAGAAGCGGATGTTAAAACCATGATACCTTATAGTTATGGAGATCCGAAAATACAATTCACACCTTTACCACACACCCTTCATAACACAATGACCCAAATCTTACAACAACAAATGATTACCTTACCTACCATTAAAGCACCCAATCTTACTAAAGATTCACCTCCAAACTTTAAATCCAATGCTTATTTCCATTATCATAGACAAAATTGACATGAAATGAAAAATTGTAAGAATCTTAAACATCTTATGCAATATGTCATTGATTCCAGCCATCTATCCATTGCAGGTGTTAACGATCAAGGCAATAAGTTTGTTTCCCCTCCAAATAAAAATTTGCAAATTTTCACTAATCCAATGCCCAAACTAATGTTTCATTTGTCAAAGCTAGTGAAACTCCAAAGAATGATGTGATGAATGTTCATTTAGATGTTGATCATCCTAATACCATTCCACTTATTACCACTATTAATCCTATGGATGAAATGGTAGGTGCGGTAGACATTATCCCTCGTAAGGGCCAACCTACAAAATCTCTTGATATTACTTTCTCCTCTAAGGACATACTTACAAATCTCCATGATGGTCCTCTTCACATAGCTGGTTGTATTTATGATAAGCCCACTAATGGGATACTCATAGATCCCGCCTATGGAGAGAACATGATCACTGAGGAATTTTTTCTATTACATGATCTTTACCAAGATGATTATGATAAACCAAAAGCATGGATCAAAACACATAATGGTTTTGCTTGGCCTAGGATAGGATCGATCGTACTTCCATTAAAAATAGGGAAAAAAACATTGGATGCCACATTCTCAATCATCTTGTAATCAGACCAATTTCATTTGTGGCTAGGTCATCCATGGCTTTTCTTAATGAAAGCTTTCCCTTCGTTCATACACAAATGTTTAAAGTTTCCCTTTTACAATGAAATATTCACTGTTCACCATAGCAGCTTTAACCCTTTGTCTTCTAAAGGAAATTTTTTGTTGGAAGCATTTTGGCTAGAGCCCATGGAACCTATAACACCTCATAGAGACTTATTTTTCATTTCTTACCAAAAATTTAAAGCAAAGAAAATAGTAGACTTGTCTCTCCACAACATGTCCCTGTCCACTTCCAACACTCCTATCCTAGATGAAAAATACTTCAACCCAAACAAGAACCAACCAACCAAGCTCAAGCAACACCTGAAACCTCCCCAATATCATCTAAGAGACCACAAGACACTGATAACAACTCCATCATACCTCCTCACATAAAAAAGTTTACAAAGCAATGGAGAAAGTGGATGACAAACCTTCCATAGTTGCTTCCATTCCTCCCCCTAGGGAAGAAAAACAACCTATGGTTGACCAACCTACTCTTTCATAAACAAAAATCAATAATAAAACCAAAAGAAACAAAGGACCTAGGCAGCGTAGGCGCAGACGTCATTCCATTGCTCACAAATTACAAGTAGAAGAAAACAAAGAAAATCAAAATCCACACTTGATAGAAGCAATGCATGATGACCCTCCTCCCCAATCACAACAAGACAATACAATACAAAAAACCCAACAATAGGTACACCCTTCATTGGACATTATCATTCATCCTCCTATTGTGATTAATCTAGATAACAATGATGATATCACTAAAATAGACAAAGAGGTGCATAATGATCTGAATACTTTATTTTCCTCTTCCATGAGCTTAAATAACAATCTCCTACAAAGAGTGTAGAACCTAGTGCTTCCCATAGTTTGGCACTTTTTATTGTCCCTTTGGCTAGTTTCTCACCCTCAACATATCATGAACATGACTAGGAGGTGGATGACTTGCTTAATGGCTAACTCGCATTTTCCTTACTAGTATTTTACATGTTATTTTTCTTTTTTATTTTGTGTGTTTCATGTGCATAATGTGTTTATCCATGATGTTCTATTTGATGTTCTCTCTCTTTATGCCATTCCTCTATTTGTACCTTCATTCTTCTCTATGTCATACATCACTTTCACCTTTTCTTTTTTCTTTCTTGTGTTTTCCTTTTGGGGATGACACAAGGCATTGAGACAATTCATGTCTCTTTCATGTTGACCCAAAAGGCCCTTTTCTTTTGTCTTTTCTTGTGTTTTCCTATTGGGGATGACACAAAGTGTTGATACACCCTATGTCTCTTCCATTTTGACCTAAAAGGATCTTTATTTTTCTTTATTTTTGTTCACTTTGTGTCATTCTACTAGTTCTATGTATTTGGGGAATGATGATAGTTCCAAGATCTCTAACAAAACATTGCAACAAAGAACATACTGACCCCAAATCCATAGATCCCTTATGTGTTTGGTGTTTTTATTTTGGGGGAAAACCCTTCCTTTTCTCTTTTCCTTTTTCTCTCACATGACATAGCCTTACTTCGAAACATACGACTTGGCATAAGGGCTTTCCAAGTTGGCTCCCATGTCTTCTTTCTTGTTTGCAATTTTCATTTACTACTTTAAAGTAATTGCTCACAGTATGGTGTGTAGAAATTCCTTTAAAGTGGGGGGATGCATTGGCATTATTTTCTTTCATTTTCCTTTTTCTTGGTTCTTAGTGCATCCTTGTTACTTCATACGATGCATTTTTTCACTTTGTGGATGACATTGGGTGTGGTGTCCTTTATGAGCATGATCTATATTAGCATATTACATTCCTCATAGTGGCTTGATGCGACACATTGCATTCCCTAAGTTGCAAATTTTCTATTCTTTGATTATTCCTCTCTTGGAGAGATTAGACACAATTTTCCCTAAGCTAAGACCTCACATGAACTAAGAAATAATCCTTTTAACATCCTTTTTCATGTTGCATTTTGTATTTTTTATATGGCCACCTTGCATAACACAGCCAACATGCCTGTGGTTCCATTGCATTTGTTCATGAGCTCCAAGCATACAAAGTTTTGCTTGTCTCGTGAACCTAAAAAATGTCATTTTCTTTTGTGGCACCTTATTAAAGTTATCTGGAGGTATAACTTTGGTATGGTTGAACAGGAAGCCCATTCCAAGGCATGACTTTCCCCATAGCCACCTGTGTGTGTGAGTACATACCAACCATGAGTGTATGTTTCTCACCTTTTGGGCCTTCTCACCTGGCGGACAACCATGAGTTCCATTGCCTCAGAGTGAGTATACATTTCTTCTTCTAGAAAAACAACCTAGATCCGATCCACAATGGGATGGAAAAATGGTCGAAGCTTGATCTGACTCTCTTTTCCTTCTCCTTCTCTTTGTTTCATTCTTTTTCATAATTTTCATGTGTGTTCCTTTGTACTAATGTTTGGTTTACCATGGGATCTTGATCCTAGAGGCTTGATCATTGCTCTTGATTTTTTTTATCTCATCTTGCTAGTATGAGTTCATTTGGATCTGTCTTGATATGCATGTTTGACTACTTTAGTGTGAGTTTGAAGAAAATTCATCCTCTCACTAAAGTGGGGGCTAAATGTGTTGCCAAAAAATGTATAATTAGACATTTTTACACTCATTTGAGTCTCTCTTATGGATGTTGGCCTAGTTTTTCCTAGATTTAATGTTATAATGTGGTCAACACATTCACATTAGGTCTTCGACCCTTGTGAATCAATAAGAATTCTATGATGTCTTGTAAAAGTGTTGTGAATTGTTATAACCCACTTTCAAAATTTTCTAGGACCCTTTTATTATAATTCACCTAAATAACATCTTTTTATCACTTACCAAGTCTTATTTCAAAGTGTTGCAAAGAGTTGTAACAAACTTTCACACTTTTCTAGGCTTGTCATCACTAATTTGAACCTTTCTTATGTTTAAATGACCCCTTAATGCACTTTTTGTCCCTACTTAAATGTGTTTTGGAGAATAATCCTATTAAAAATCATTAAATAAACTTTAAATCTTCACACCCAATAAAATTTCCTTGGTGGGACCAAGTCGCCACCTAGGGCAACTTAGTCCCACTGGGCATAAAAATCAAAATTATTTTAAATTTTTGGTGGGATGTTGTTCTCTTAACCTTGAGGTTGGCCTGTGATGTGTTATTTTAAGAAATTTTGTAAAATCAATCATAAATAAAAAAATTTCCTCTCATTTCCCCCCCCCATTCATCTAATACCTTCATTCATACATTAGCGTTCACTTATTAATCATTCTCAAGCATTCTAGGCACTATGAAGCATACATTGGAGTATTTACTTGCATATCTTCAAATTTCCACATCAAGGGTTTGGTGAGTTGTAGCATTGCATGTTGTTCATTCATCATTCTCTCTTCATTTCATTTCATTTTCAAATGTTTTATTACCAAATTGGGGTTTGACCAAGGCAAACCCCTATTCACTAACCCTTAACCCTTTTTCCCCTTTTTCCATGTGTTTTTCGAAGATCTTGTATGTAGATTTGTCAAAGAGAAGGTGTTAAAAGGTGTCATCATTCCATCAAATTCATTCAAGTCAACAAAGCCTTAAGTGAAGCTTGGAGATCATTTGTAGCCCAGTTTTTGTAGATTCATATCTAGACACCTATTAAGAAGAGAAGTGTAGATCAAGAGCTACAGATTCCTGTCCCAAAATTATAAAAAGATAAAGGTGGACCAAGTCACCATCAGTGGTGAATTAGTCCCACTACCAGGCCTAAATTTAAGTGATTTATGTATTTTTGGATAACCTTTTCACTAAAACTTGTTCTGGTAGAATCTCCTCAAAACATGACTTAGCCATCCAACTTGGCATAAGTGTCCCAGTTGGCTTCAACAACAAATTTTGCAAGATTTGAGAGCCTCTCTACATCACATTCCAGTTTCCAAGTGCAACTCTTTAGTTTTATTCATTTTTTTTATAGTTTGTTTACATTCTTAGGTCATTTTGCATATCACAATGTGTTGGCAAACAACTTGCATTTCATTAGTTTTGCATTAATAATTCATTTCCTTTTTCAGTTATTTGTATTTAGGGCATTCCATTTAGACATATTTCAATCATAGTAGCATTAGTCTTGAGTGAACCCCAAAGTTTTTGTGGGATACCTCTCTCCTTTTAGGTGAAAACCCCTAGAAGTGTAAGAGAAAAGCCCCTAAAAAAATTTGTGGTTCAATATCATTGTTGCAAAGATATATGCTAACCCTAAATATATGAATCCCTTATGCATTATTTTGGTATTTTATTTGGGGGAAACCCCTTTTTCATCTTATAGCTTCATTTGGAAACATATGCTTGACATAGATCTTCGAAATAAGCTCTCATGTCTTCTTTATTGTTTAGCATTTATCATTGGCTACTTTAAAGTAATTTCTCACAACATGGTGTTTAGCAATTTCTTTAAAGTGGGGGAATACATTGGCATTATCATTTTGAATTTTTTTACTATATCTTATGTTTCAAAGTGGGGTCTTCTTACTTCATGTGATGTGTCCTCTTCTTGGTGGTTTCATTGCGTTTGATGTCCTCCAAGAGTGTGACCTTTCTTGGCATACACCATTCCTCTTAGTGGTGATGCTACACATTGCATTCCCTAAGGTGTGAATCTTTTATCCTAGACTTGTCCTCTCTTGGAGACATTAGGCATGATGTTCCCTAATAAGAGACCTTACATGAACTAAGAAAAACCCATTTGAACATGGCTTATCTTATTTACATTTTTTTTATGAGTGTTTAACATAATTTAGCTTGCTAACCTTATGAAGCTCGAACCCTTTTCCATGGCCACCAAGCATAACACACCTTTCTTGCCAGTGGAGTGATTTTTTTTCATAAGTTTTTAGCATAATGTAGCTTGCTAACCTTATGAAACTTAAAATTCATATTGTGTTGTGCCTTATCAAATTTATTAGAGGTATAAATTTGGTACATGGTTATGGAAGCCTAATAAGATTCTCTTATTGGCCACTTTTGGGGGCTCACCTAGTCGACAACAGATTTCACTAGCCCATGTGAGCATATTTTGTTTGCATAGTGGATAGTGGATTTCACTTGTAAATGTTTTTTTGAAAAATATCTAGGGCTTGATCCACATGGAGTTGGACAAATAGTCAAGGCTTGATCTAGCCTTTTTTCCTCTTTTTTCTTTCTTTTAGTCTTTGGCATTGTATGATTAAGTATCTTGTCATTATTTTATATATATGTTTAACATATGCATGTGTCTCCTTGTGCCTTTTTTAGTTTTTCCATGAGATTTAGATCTTGGGGGCTTGATCATCATCCTTGGCCTTTGTCATCTTATCTTTCCAATAGTTGTAAAATTAGACATCTCTTGATTTTCTACTTTAGTGTGAGTTTGATGCAAGTTCATCCTCTCACTAAAGTGGGGGCTGAATGTAGTGTACAAAAACGTATCCCTTTAAATTTTTGTACTTTTTTGGGCCCTCCTAATTAATTTGGACTTAATTTGTCCTTAATAAACCCTATTTTACATCTAAAATCCTAATAAATTACATCTTCTGAAGGGTAAACCTGATGATAATTATTTCCAACACATAATACTTTACCTTGAGCAATGTTTGTTCCAAGAATAGAGACCTAGGACCTATTCACACATGGGAAAATGGGTCCTCCCTAAGACTTTGAACCTAAATTTAAAATATGTTTTTGGCAGTATTTTAACATCTCTAAATTTAAATTTTGATGTCGTCTTGTAATATTTGAATTTTGGGAAATTAAAGATACATACCTAAAAATATAAGGTTATTTCATCATTTCAAATCCTAAGAGGCTAGAGTTTTCTATGCAAAAATTCCTATAGAAAAGTTGATGATCAAGAGAATTCAACTATAGATATATTATAGATTTATTGAAGCATTCAAGATCTAAACATCATGTCAAAGTCTTCTTGCATCATGCATGTTTTTGGAGCTAACATTGTGATGTAGGTTTCAAAGTTCAAGTCAAGCATTCAAAACATCAATTCAAGCATCAAGATACACATCCATTGAACCCATTCCATGCATGTTTTAGACCTTCCTAGATATCCATTCCAAGGTTTATTTAAGGGTTTGGTGAGTGGTAACATAGCATTGTTCATTTAGTGTTCCTTCACATTTCATTATCTCAATTCAAGGTTTAATTACCCAAATGGGGTTTGACCAAGGAAAACCCCCATTCACCAAAAACAAACAATTTTTCCCTCTTGTTCTTGTGTTAAAAATTTAGGTTGAAGAAGGATTGAAGATATTTTGAAGAGAAAGATTGAAAAAGTTGTCAAAGTTGCTAGCGTTGTTGTCAAATCATGAAATCTCACCTAAAAATCTAATTTTTGACTTTCTAGCACTAAAACCTAGACAAATCAAAAGCTACAAATTAGTATTAGAGTCTCCCAAAATATTGTTGAAATCCTTGACAAAGGACACATTCACCAATAGGTGAATTAGTCCTAGTTTACCTCCTAAAAGTGACTTTTGGTGACAGGTACACATCACTCAGACCTTGTTAGATATACTACAAGTTTTTTATTTATGCTAATATTGAGCTTTAGATTGTTGTTGAAAGTTTGAATTGGAATAATTATGTTGATTTTCTATTTTTGTTTTTTCTCCCGAAAGTGTTATTTGAACTTTACTGCCATCCTCCAAGCATAAGGAAACCTAAATATTCTCACCTTGAGTTGATTCACCTAAGGATTGCTAGTCAATTATTGGTGGGGATCTCATTTCCTAATTAATGAAGGAAGATAGGTCAATCAAACCTCATTTTCCCCATTTGATTCACCCCTATTTTCCTTTGTTTCAGATTGGAAAAGGTTTTAAAGTGTACAAATTTTAGGGTTCCACAAAATGTGATGTTGGAAAAAGGGATGTAGGCTGTAAGTCACACTTCTTCCAATATCACAAGGGAAAGAACTAAAATTTATCTCAAAGACCCACTTGGCTACTAACCTCAATGAAAGAGCAAGAATGATGGATTAGGGTTTTAGTACTTTTGTGTGTGTATGTATGATGATTAATTGATGAATAATTTATTTAATTTGATAATGAAAAGATGTAACTAGGTTAACTATGAAAATGTAGCTAACTAAGGCAATTTTTCAAAAATATAGAACTACACGCAAGAAACATAGTTTAGAAGAGTAAAGGGTAGACACATAGGAACTTGCCATATAAATTTGAGCTTGAGATGGTTGGATAAGGGAATTGGGCACCCTGGACTTTAAAAGTAGATACTCAATATCAAAATTTAGATCTCAACTGGCCTCTATTTGTAAGATCTTCCTCTCTAGACTAAGTGTTGGAACTTCATTTGTTTCTAATAAAATCCACTTCCCTAATTTGTTGACTTGTAGGACTTGAATTCTTGAATTAACAATTAGGTCTTCAATCCTCTCCAATATTTCTCTAAATCTACAACCTACAAAGAAAAAAGGGGGGAAAGGGTTGTTCCATATATGGGCTTGCCTAATTCAAACCTCATTTTGGTATTTCCACCTCCACAATGGTTGTAATGATGTAAAAGAGAGCTTACCCTTAGTTGGAAAAAGGCTAAATGATAAACACATGATAAATTGATAATTTTTGGAACTCACCACTTAGATCTACATTTCTTGATGGATTTAAATTATTATTCTCATCACCTTCAAGGATAATTCAGATGCTTGATTTGAAGTCCTACAGGTGTTAGTACTCATAAAAAAAATAAGCATGAAACAAAAATAAACTCACAAGAAAATGTGATGCATTTTAACATGATGCTTGACTTAAATGATGTTGCTATAGTTCTACTCTTGCTTTCTTTAGGATGCTACAATTGCTCAATTAATTTCACTAGGATTTCAAATAGTGAAAAATAATTGTATTTATATGAAATTCTTTAATCTCCCACAAATTAATTATCAATAGTCGATAAATGAATTTGGATTTGTAAATTTTAAAATGTTGAAACTGGCATATTTGAATTGGGGATAGAATAGGTGGGATAGGGGTGTTGGGAAACCTAGTCCAAACCAATTTTGGGGCCTTAAGCATTGGTAAATAAATATTAATTCATTAATCATAATTCAACATGTAATTTTCCAAAAATTATTATAATATGAGTAAATTAAACACACAATTTGGTCTAGACACAAAAGGGGGAAATAAACCTAGTGGGAAATTGTCAAGGGTGATAATTTATGATGATAAAATACCATCATTAGCAAACAAATGGAGCTAAAAGTGCCATATAGTGAGGAGAAACACAATATGGGAGATTTTTCTTATGATGGATAGGTGCATCAACACATGGAACAGTGATAGCACCACAATCAAGAAGTTGTATTTTATTGCTCAAGGATTGAAATTCATTGGTGGAATGACTATGAACTCGATGATATGCACAAAAAGAATGATTTGCATGATTATGTTTATAAAATTTCTTACATGTTGGAGAAGGAAGAGTAATCAAATGGGATTTGAGAATGCTTAAAAATATATGCTCTTTCTCAGATGGAGGATAAAGAGTTGGGGGAAATATTTTCTCTTATGAAGAAAAGTTTTCTTGCTCACCACAAGAGGCCATAAATACATTGAACGATGGAGGATGAGATGTAGAAAAATGAGAAGGTTAGCAAAAAAACCCCTTTTAGCAAGGTATGGATTAAGCTTCTCAAGATACTTAACTCTGTGTTTCATGTTTTCATTATATCCAACTTTAGAAAGAATTTTAAATCTAACCCCATAATGCTTTTCCAACTCATATGGAGGAGGAAAAATATTGTTGAAATGAGAAGTATGATTATTTTTCAAAAAACTATTAGCAAATTATTGACATGAGAAATATTGATCCTTTTGCAAGAATGCATACCCTTTTTAAGTTTTGAGATGTCAAGAGGGGATCATTATTATATTTTTCTAATAGAAAAAGGAGGAAAGCTAAAGAGCCCCAAATTTCATCATGGGGTAATGATGCTTATTGATTTGAGTTTTTAGAAGATTCTATAAATAAAAATAGATTCCTTAGGTTTATATTGTGAGATTTTGTACTCTCAAACAAGTGAGGGTGTAAAATATAATGAATCCCAATCATCATCAAAAGTGACATTAAGATTATTATCATTTTTAAAAGGAGTTATGGTGTTGATTTTAGATGTTTGATAAGAAGAACATAGACAAGATTGTGTTGAAGCTACTGAAAGAACCATCAGATCTTCAAGCATTGATGGTGAGATTTATTCTCCCCAATGAAAGAAGGTGTAAAATTTAATGAATCTCAATAATTGCTAAAGGGTGTAGTCATAGGTAATTTACTATCGTTGGAATTATTATCATTGGGAGGTATTGGTTCAAATTTTAAAGATGGAATCAAATCACTAAGAGATTTAGAAATAGGAGTTTTATGTCAATCTTTGTTTTCTAAATAATTTTTTGATTTTGGATCCACTTAAATTGTATAGTCCTCATTATTATGTGTGAATCAAATATTTTTGTATATGTGTCTCTCTTACACTTCTAGGGTTTTGAGCCTAAAAGGAGAGAGGTACAAAAATCTTAATGGATAACTCAAGAACAAACCCTTGAGATTCTAATGCAAAGGAGATTGAAATCTGTCAAAGGGGATTGTTCTAAGGGTTGAAAACTAATAAATGAGATTAACTACCAAATGAAAGATGTTTGAAAACATAATGTGATATGCAAAAAGACCTAGAAATGTAAGTAAACTGTAACAAAAACTTATGAAATTGAAAGTGTGCTCTTGGAGACTAGAAAGAGATGGAAAGAAGCTCTAGAATCCTAAAGAATTCACTGTTGATGCCAACTAGGACTCATACACCAAATTGGGTGACTTAGTTTTGCTTCACGAGTACTTTGTCAAAAAAGGTTTTAGACAACTAGGTACTTAGAATTGCAAAAATCTCTGTCAAACTCCTATAGTGGGACTCATTCACCACTCATGGTGAATCAGTCCAATTTCATATTTTTGGAAATTCAAAAGTGGAATTTGTATCCTTTAGTCTACACTTCTGCTCCTAATTTTCAAATTTGGATCAGAAACTATCAAATTCAACCTGTAGGTGTTCCCCAAGATTCTCTTAGTGTTTTGACAACTTTGAATAGCTTTGATAATTTGTTGACAACTTTTCCAATCTTTCTCTTCAAAAAATTTGCAACCTAAACCTACAAATTACATGCAAAGAGGGAAAAAATGTTGTAGGGTTACTTAAAAGGGGTTTTCCTTGGTCAAACCATGAGTTGATAATTAAACCCTTGAAAATGAAATGAAATATGGAAAGAGAATGATGAATGAATAAAGACAATGCTACAACTCACCAAACCCTTGAAGTAGAATGTTGCAAACATGCAAGTAATAGCTCCAATGGATGTAGACTTGAAAATTCTTGAAATGCCTAGAATGCTTGACTAATTGATTGATTAATTAATTGGTTGAGTGATTGGGGGTGAAATGAGTAGAAAAACACTATATTTATACTTAATTATGCAATAATTCTCAAAAAAATACATCACAAGCAGACCTTAGATCTTAGAAAATAAAAAACCCATAAAAAATCTGAATTAATTTTTTATTTTGTGCCAAAAGGGACTCATTCACCCCTAATGGCGAATGGGTCCCACCTAAGGCATTTAAAGTGGGTTTCAGAATTTAGATATTTTAAATGATGTTTATCACCTGGATTATTTTCAAAAATATAGTTAAGTAAGGCCTGTAGATGTAAAATGGGGCCAATTAAAGCATAAGAAAGGTCCAATTATTAATGAAAATCCTAGAAAGCGTGAAATTTTGTTACAACACTTTACAACACTTTGAAATAAGGCTTGGTAAATGATAAAAAGAGGTTATTTAGGTGAAATATATTAACTAGTCCCTAGAAAAGTGTGAAGGTGTGTTACAACACTTCACAAAACTTTTGCAAGGCATCATAAAATTCTTATTAGTTCAGAAGGACCCAAGGCCTAATGTGAATGTGTTAACCACATTGCAACACTAAATCAAGAAAAAAATAATCCAACATCTACAAGAAGGACCCCAGTGAGCATCAAAATTTCCAAAGATCCATTTTTCTACACTACATTTAGCCCCCACTTTAGTGAGAGGATGAAGTTGCTTCAAAATCACACTAAAGTAGCAAAACACACACATCAAGAGGGATCTGAGTGCACCCATGCTGGTAAGATGAGACAACAACACTAAAGAGGGGTGTCAAGCCCCTAAGATCAAGATCCCATAGCAAACCAAACATAAACACAAGGGAACACACATGAAAATGATGTAAAGAGCAGTGACAAGGCCAATCATACACTGCCAAATATGAAAGGGAGAAAAGAAAAGAAAGAAAAAGAAATGAGAGAATCAAATCAAGCTTCGATCGTTTGTCTAGCATGATGTGGATCAGATCTAGGTTGTTTGTCTAGAAAATGCATACTCACTTTGTGGTGACGAAACTCATGGTTGTCTACCAAGAAAGAAGTCCTAGAAGGTGAGAAACATACACTCATGGCTAGTATGCACTCACACACACATAGGTGGCTATGGGGAAATTCATGCCTCAGAATGGGCTTCTTGCTCAACCATACCAAAGTTATACCTCTTCATAACTTTAATAAGGTGCCACAAAAGAAAAATGGCTTTTCAAGCTTCATAAGACAAGAAAATTTTTGTATGCTTGGAGCTCATGAAAAAATGTGATGGCACCATAGGCATGCAAGCTATGTTATGCAAGGTGACCATATAACAAATGGAAAATGCAACATGCAAATAATGTTCAAAGGAGTCTTGCTTAGTTCATGCGAGGTCTTTAACTTAGGGAACAATGTGCCTAATGTCTCCAAGAGGGGACTGATCAAAGAATAGAAAATTCACAACTTATGGGATGTAGTTTGTCACATCAGGCCACTAAGAGGAATGTAATATGCTAAGACAGATCATGCTCATGAAGTACATCACACCCAATGTCATCCACAAAGTGACAAATACATCGTATGAAGTAAGAATACTACACTAAGAACAAAGAAAAGGAAAATTACAAAAGAATAATTCCAATGTATGCACCCACTTTAAAGGAATTGATAACACCATACTATGAGAAATTACTTTAAAGTATCAAATGAAAAATGCAAATAGAGAAGACATGAGAGCCAACTTGAAAAGCCATATGCCAAGTCATATGTTTTCGAGTAAAGCTACGCCATGTAAAGGAAATGAAAAAAAAAGAAAAGGAAGGGGATGCCCCCAAAATGAAAACACCAAACACATAAGGGATCTATGGATTTGGGGTCAGTATGTTCATTGCTGCAATGTTTTTGTAAGGAGCTTGGAACTATCATCATCCGCCAAATACACATAGAACTGGAAGAATGACACAAAGAGAGTGAAAACAAAGAAAAACCTTTTGGGTCAACATGAAAGAGACATATGGTGTCTTGACATCTTGCGTCATCCCCAAGAGGAAAACACAAGACATGAAAAATAAAATGTGAAAGAAAAGGAAAATATTTTGGGTCAACATGAAGGATACATGAATGTCTCAATGCCTTGTGTTATCCCCAAAAGGAAAACACAAGAAAAAGAAAAGAAAAAGACAAGCGAAAAGGGTAAAATAAAAAGAACAAGGCCTTTTGGGTCAACATGAAAGAGACATGAATGTATCAATGCCTTGCACCATCCCGAAAAGGAAAAAAAAAGAAAAAGACAAAAGATAAAAAGGAGAAAGTGATACACGAAATAGAGAAGAATGAAGGTACAAATAGAGGAATCACACAAAGTGGAGAACATCAAACAAAACATCATGGGGGATCACATTACACACATGCAATCAAAAAAATGAAAAAGATATAAAAAAAAGGAAAATGCAAAAGACTGATGAGGAAAATGTGAGTCAACCTATTCACAATCTTTTGCATTAGTAAGTATTTTGGAAAGATGGTCTAATCGAACCTCAACAATTTCCTTAAGGAGCTAGAAAGTCTTCACCACATCATCTCTTTGTATCTATACAACAATCAACTCAACTTATAATTCACCAACTCTCAACCTGTGTTTCCCTTCTTTGTCTTCAAAGATATCAAAGTTCTTTTTTATTTTGTTCACCTCAAATTCAATTGCTTCAATCCTACTTCTAAAATTGTCTACTGCAGGAGGCCATCAGAGACAATATTTGTATATATCTGATATTTCCTTGATGTATTCCTTTGTTTCTATTATAAATTTAGATAATCTTTGCTTAGCTTTAGTACATCTCTTTTCAACCAAGGCTTCTGACTTTAATCCTTCTGGACCTTCAAGAAACATTCTTTCTTCAACAATCTCAATTTAATTTTTTGGTAAAGAGTTAGAGGCAATTGATACATCAATACCTTTTCAAAGTAGATACTCTACTAGAGCATCATCAATCTTCAGTCTATCAACTAGTGAGGTTGCATTTCATATCTCACCAATATTCTTCATCTTTCCTTTAACAAACATAGACTAGATGTCTTCTAGATTAGGAGATTTAGATCTACGCATAGATTATTTTTCCTTCTCTTCTAAAAAGATAGTGATTTCTTTAGTTATAGCCTTTTTTTTCTTTGATTCCAGAGGGGAATCACTAATGACAGCTTCCAGTTCTCTTTTACTAGAGGATGAACCCACTTCAAACTAACTCGGTGTTGACATACCAGAGCATAGATTTGTTCTTAAGGATGTGAAATATGATTTGTACATACTTACATTATCTGCCAATGATTCCAGGTATTTGTAGACTTGTTTCCCAAAAGGAATACCAGATTCCCACACAACATTTTCTCTTCCCGGTAGGGACCCAAAAAATTAAAATACCAAGCACACAAGCAAAGATCCAAACCAAAAGGGATAACCCTCAACCACTGACATTCAAACATTTTTAGATAGATTTTCAAGTAATAGGCTACACAAATCAAACTACCTATTTTCCTTAACCATCATATGTGTAATGTATACCGCAATAGCCGAAGTCGAGCTTTCATGATTTCTAAAATAGATTTTGTAAGAAACATTGTACACATCATACCTTATAGTAGAATCTGCAAGAGTATTTATCAATAGAGCTTGAGGGTCTTTATTAATGCTAGTGAGTTCCTCCACATCTTTGTATTTCATGGTTTTCTTTCTAGGAAGATCCCCAATACTACATAATCCAGTAATCGCTTCAATCACTTCCTTCATGATTAGGTAGGGTTTGTCCAATACAATGCTACTGTTCTTGTAACAACTCAACAAGAACAAAATAAACTCTTTATCATCAAACCAAGGAAATTCTCCCCACAAATCCATACCTAGGGTTTTTATGCTTTATAATTTGTTTTCCTTCAGCCCTAGTTCCATTACATTCTGTGTATTGTTTAATTTGTAATCTAATTGAAAACACAAACACAATTAACAGAACTTTAAACTAAAGAAATTGAAATAAAACTTGAATATGAAATAAAACTTCTTCAGAAATGTTCTGTCTTTCTCTATCTCCAGAGATTTGTTTGAAGCTTGTGGCTCTCAGATTGTGTAAGCTCAGCTTCTCCAAATGGCTGCTGTAGAATGAGTATGCAAATGAAAATATCTATTCTATATGCTGATGAAGATGGGATTGCTGACAGATATAGACAGGGGCTGTGAATTATACACAGGGGCTGTAAACGGAAGATGCTATGGATTGAAAATATGTCATGATTCTATGCTATTGCTATGCTATGATTCTATGCTATGAAACTTTGAATACTATGAATGCTAATACTACTTGCAATTTGGCTATAGTTTTCCTGCTTAAAATTTCTATATCATTTGGAACTCCCGGCAGTCATATTTATAGATTTTTTGCAGGCAAAATCCCGGCTGGCAAGAATCTACGGCTGTGAGATTGTCTGGTAGAATTGAAAGGTGAGAGATGAAGAGGTTGAGAAGAAGATGGAAGAGGTTGAGAGGTTGGAGAGAAGGATGGATTCTTGTCTTCAACCCACGGGAACAAGCCTGCACAGAAACAGAGAAAATTAAATTTTCTGTTTTGACCGTTTGCTTCCCGGGAGTTGAAGATAATCCCCAAATTAAATAAATAAGTAAATTTATTTAATTTTATTTAATGCATTTTGATTTTAAAAACTATGGAAGATTTTAATTAAATATTTTGAGATATTTAATTATGATATGACTTTTAGAAAAATATGAAATATTTAGAAGAAATATTTTGGAATAAATAGATTTTTGAAGATTTTGAAATGACTTAAGAATTAATTAAATATTTTGAAATATTTAATTATGAATGGATATTAGAATCGAATTTAGAGGAATTAATTAAATATTTGAAATATTTAATTATAAATAATATTTAGAAGAAAAGAATAATATTTTAATCTTTATTTGAATAAAATATTCAAACTAAGATTATATGATAATTAATATAAATAAATCATAATGTTTATTTAATTAATTAAGAAATGAATACAAAAGATGATTAAATAAACTTATTTATTTAATCGAAATGAAATAATGAATAATATAAATAAATTATTTAAATTTATTTATACATAGATGGAATTCGAAGATTTAATTAAATATTAAAATATTTAATTAATTACCAGACAATGTGATGTGACCATTTTTAGGTGTATACATTTTGCCCCTCTTTGAAGTAATGTTTTACGCATTACTTCAAAGAATTTTGAAATTTGCCCCATATGTTGACTGTCGAAATGTTGGTAGGTATATGCCCCCGCAAACGATGAATCAATAAGATTTGGAATTTTCGTGAATTTTTTTGAATTTTTATGATTTTTGTGAAATATTTTGATTTTTATGATTTTTGTGAAATATTTTGATTTTTATGATTTTTGAAAATGTCGATTCATCGTTTGAAAATAATGATGAAGAAAATTGACCCGAAAAAATGTGAAATGAAAAATTGATGAAGAAATTGCCCCTGCTATGTTAAAATATGATAAAATGCCCCAATTTTACCATTATATAGGTTAAAAATGTCATTTTCCATGTCATTTTCAATTTTAACCTAGTAAAATTTACAAATTTTGAGCTCTAAGGCAATAATTATGGCACTTCCAGTTCACCAGCACCGTTTCGAGCGTATCCGACGACATCAGTGGCCAGCGCACTATGGACCTCCGGTATGTGTCCCGTAAATCTCTTATCTCTCAAAAATTTTCCATTTTACGCACGTTTTTCAATGTTTATTTCAAAAAATTGAGTTTTAGTGCCCTTAAAGGTTTTTGTAGCGCATACAATATTTTTCGTAGCACATTCAATTTTATAGCGCATTTGATACTTATCGTAGCCCATTTAAATATTTTCGTAGCGCATTTGATTGTATAGCACATATAATAGTTTTGATAGCGCTTTTAATAGTTTTCATAGCGCATACAATTTCGTAGTGCATTTGATGAATTTCATAGCGCTCTTGATGATTTTCGTAGCGCCCGTGATCAAAAGCGTAGCGCTATTAATTAATTCTTTAGCGCCTAAGTTTCCTTAGCGCCGATGATGAATTTTATAGTGCCCATAAGCAGTTTTATAGCGCTTTTGATTGTATATTGTTGCGAATGATAAATGTGTTCCCAAAGTTATTGGAAAACAAATATAAACTGATAGATTTTCTTTTAAAGTTGTTAAAAACAAATAGGATAGATAAGTTTTCTTCTAAAGTTGTTAGAAAGAAATTTGATGTTGATTATTTGTGTTCCATGATGATGACAAACAAATAGTTTGATTGATTCGTTTGCTTCTAAAGTTGTTAAAAACAAACATGATCTTGATATTATTTGCATTTCATGATGATGATAATTTGATATTCAGTTTTGGATTGATATGTTATGATGATTTGATATTGATGTTGCTTTGATAATATGTCAACATGAGAGATTAGGTGTCTTGCAGTTACGAGAGACCTTTCCAAGCACATGGACATTGATTCCACATTTGTTACAGTCAAATAGAGATGTGATTGATGCATGTGGATTGAGTTCATTACTTGATATGCCTGAGGTTCGCTTGAATAGGGCTTTATTGACAGCACTTGCAGAGCGGTGGCATAGTGACATGAACACTTTTCATTTACCGACGGGCAAGATTACAGTGACCCCCGAGGACGTATATCGAATCCTACGGATTCCAGTGATGGGAGAGATAGTTGTATTTGATAGCCGAGAGGTTGGAGGCACTGATTCTTTGAGGAGGATTTTCTGAGATGATCAGATTGCTGGATACTTCATCCCCTGGGGCGAGATTACAGATACTTATCCGCCTTTACCAGTTGTTCTTGCAGGATTTATTGGTGTGTTGTGCCCCGACCATAGGTCGAAGGGGTTTGCGATCGGATGGGGTCATGTTTTGGAGAGCATGGTGATGCAGGGGACATGATATGCATGGGGTACATGTATGCTAGCCCACCTATATGACGAGTTACATCATATTGTATATGGTAGAGGCTAGATTTTTGTTGTTGGGTGCTCTTTATTACAGATATGGGCATGGGAGCACTTTGTTGGTTTACGTCCATTGACCCGAGGACAGCGACCAGCTGGTCGAGCATACAGATGGAGATATGCGCATATTATTGCTCAGTCGAGACTGGGAAAACTAGTGTATTGGCAGTGGCTATTAGATAGTTTGGATACAGTATGTTGGAGACCATATTTGGATTGTGAGCCATGGCCAGAGGATGCGAGGGAGATGCCATATGTTTGTACTTCCAGATTTTTGATTGGACAGACTACATGGATCCTTGAGAGATTTCTTGTTGGATGAGTACTTCGGTAGTTTGGTCTGATTCAGGGTATGCCTGTGGGTTCAGCAATTTATGCGCAGTGATAGCCAAAGCTTGCAATGTGGGGTCCACAGATTTCTTATGAGGCAACGGTGGCAGAGTTCACCAGTTTAGGAGCACAGATGTGGGATTACCGTGTGGATGTTCTTGATGTAGGGGCAACACTAGAGTATGTCCAGTATGTCCTAGACCATCCAGCACCATGTATGTTTGATCTTGATGAGGCTATTGCTCCTATTATTGCACAGAGATGTCGATAGAGAGATTTGGCTTCAGAGGATGATGATTCAGAGGACAGTGATGATGATGAGAGAGGTGGAGATGACGACTCAAAGGGAGATGATGGTGGTGATGGTAGGGGTGGAGATAAAGGTGGTAGGAGAGGTGGTAGGAGAGGTGGCAGAGGTAGTAGAGGTGTCAGAGGTGGACCACGGATGAGACATACTGACCCATCCCCTTCAGTAGATCCGACAGTATCTAGTCAGATATCATCTCTGCAGAGTACAGTACAGAGTTTGCAGGCTCAGCTATCACAGGCACAGGTTTTGATTTCACAGTTGCAAGGTCAGGTGACTTCGATTATTGTCGAGAGGGATGCAGCTAGACAGCAGGGTGAGTGGGCTATTGCCTTGGCAGATAGCCTACAAAGAGTAGCAGCTAGCACCTTGACAGGTGACATGATGAGAGAGGTTACCAGAGCCACACGAGAGGTAGAGTTTTATCGGACCAGATATCATGATGTAGTTCCACCTGAGCGGAGAGAGAGTTATGCTCAGTCACGATCTACTCATGGTCGGTCTCGTACTACCAGCAGGGGTGTGACATGGCCTTTACCTCTAGGAGGACCATCAGGGATAGGCGGAGCAGGTCCATCAGGGGTAGGTGGTACAGGTGCCAGACTAGCGCCATCAGAGGATAGCACTGCTTAGTGCATTGTATATGACATTTTCATGATATTTTGTAGAGGCATTTTGTATACACCTTGAGATGATCCCATTTTTGATGATGTTATATCATTTGTAGTTGACATCCTTGTACATTTTGACATTCATTTTTGAGATATATGAAATGCAGTGATGATTTTACATGATATATGATGTATCCATATGATGTATATGATATGATGGTTTCATGATGTATGTTATTTATATACATGACTTTATGTGATGAAATTTATTTGATGAATGAATGTATATGATAATAATGTATGTAATGTATGCTTTGATTTTATGATTTTCTAATGCAAATATATGTAAAAAAATGTATGAAATGATGTTTTTGTGAATGTCAAAATATACTAAGTCATATTTTTGAAAAGATATAAACATTTAATTATTTGCCAGCTTTTTAGAAATCTATAAATGCAAAATGAAAATTCTAACATGAATGCAAACCTATACTAACCATGTAGGACATTCATACAATATTTCCATTTGGAGAGCTTATACATGCTTTTTGTATCATCATAGAGCTTTGAAATGTTGAAAGTTAATACAAGCATCAAAGGGTATGTTAGCACCAGTGATGACCTGAGTATCGCTTTCATGATTTTTAATATAGCAAGTTAATACAAGCATCGAGGTATAATTGAACCGAGATGACCTGAGTATTGCTTGCATAAATAGACAAGAGTTAATCCTTTTCCCATGCAAATTCTGAAATGTCATCCATGATACATAGTAGAGCATGTCTCATGACCAATTTGCATAGTACTAATGATTTCCTCACAAATAGCAGTCAAAGAAAAATCATACTCCTTCCTTGCTCTTCTAGTTCAATACATCATTGAATTACTCCAGAGATATGATAGAAAATCAAACAACCATTCAAATCTTGTTTAAAGTATTTCAAACATTTATTCAACTTAAGATCATCCAATTTTGGTTATCATCATTGATATTCTTATTTCGATAGTTGTTTGGATCATGTTGTTTCGATTTCCATTGGTATTGAATAAACATGTTGTGGTTGATTTGATACGATAATGTTTGTTGTGTTTTGTCAAACTGTTATTTGTCTGTTTGTGATATTCTGAAAGCTCGTTGCCCCTCTCTTGTTTGTATGTTTCTGTGTTTTTACCCCCAATGTAAACACAACCTAAGGATAAAAGATATGTACAAATTTCATCAAGCCATGATGAAAGATAAGGATTCCAACTACATGATATGGATAATGAAAGATATATACAAATGATAGACGCGGATGGATGATGGAAAAAGTGAAAACAAGACATAAACTAATAAATGGAGGAGCCCATTTTAATCATAAGTAGCGCTCGTTTGCCAAGTTTTCACCACTTGTTTTTATTGCACATTTTCAAGATTTTTCTGATTTTTTTTAATTTTTTTCAGGACTTTTTATGATTTTTATTTTTATTTTTTCAGGACTTTTTTTTAGACATAGAACTTCTTCAGATGAATACTATTTATTGGCTCTTCAAATAGGCCCCCCTCTGATGTGGATAACTGATATGCACCAAAACCGTATGCTACTATGATGACAAATGGACCAAGCCAGTTAGGTTCAAATTTCCCTTTCTTTTCTCTGTCTTGCTGATTACGTGGATTTTCTCTCAAAACTAAGTCACCCACTTGAAATACCCATGGTTTAACTCTGTGATTATAGCTACGGGACATAACTTGTTGGTAACCTTTCAAATGATCAGCTGCATGTTGATGTCTTTCATCTAACAATTCTAGCTCTTGAAGACGAGAAACCCTGTAGTCTTCATCACTTATCAATCCCTTGAGTGAGACCCTAAGTGAAGGTATTTTGACTTCTAATGGTAAAATTGCTTCTGCTCCATAGACTAAAGCATATGGTGTAGCTCCTGTTGGTGTACGAACACTGGTTCTATATGCCCACAAAGCTAGGTTGAGTTGAACATGTCAATCACGTCCAGTGTCATTTACTGTCTTCTTCAATATCTTCAAGATGGTTTTGTTAGAAGCTTCTACTTAACCATTACCCTATGGATAATAAGGTGTAGAGAACCTGTGTTGGATGTGAAATCTTTCACAAAGTTCATCCACATCTTGATTCTTGAAAGGTCTTCCATTATCAGTAACAATAGAATTAGGAATTCCATACCTATAAATAATGTAATTCATGATAAATGAAGATATTTGTTTACCATTCACTGTTGTTAGAGGAACAACTTCAATCCATTTTGTAAAATACTTCATAGCTGTGATGATAAATTTATGACCATTTGATGATGAAGGATGTATTTTACCAATAAGATCTAATCCCCATTGAGAAAAAGTCCATGTTGAAGCAAAAGGTTACAGTTCTTGTGCAGGTGCATGAATAAGATTCCCATGAATCTGGCATTTAGAACACTTCTTGACAAAATTAAAAGAATCTTTCTCCATTGTAGGCCAATAGTACCCCATTCTGACAAGTTTCTTGGCTAAGGTCAAACTACTCGAATGAGTTCCACAAATACCACCGTGAACCTCTTGTAAGGCTTTTTCAGATTCATCATGTTCAAGACATCTAAGGAGTGTACCATCAAGACCACATCGATAAAGGATATTGGCAATTAAGGTATAACAGGATGATTGGCAAATGAAATTCTATTTTTGATTGTGAGACAAATCTGAAGGCAAGATGTTATCTTTCAAATAGGTATAAGTCTTGCCATATAAAGGTGAATCTGAACCGGTCAAATGACATATAACTTGGGTTTCAGGCTTATCATAGGCGGGAGAAAACAATTGTTCCACCAAGAATTCATACTTGGTTTGATCTTTAGATATTTGTAATAAAGAAGCAATGGTAACCATTGCATCTGCAGCTTTATTATCAATCCTTGATATTTGTGAAAACTTGATTGACATAAAATACTTCTTATAATCATCCACCATATTCTTGTAAGGTAGCAGCTTAACGTCTTTGGTTTGATAATCATCATTAATTTGATTAATGACAAGTTGTGAATCACCGTAAACTTCCAGCTCTGTAATCTGCCATTCCAAAGCTATCTTCAATCCTATAAGCAATGCCTCATATTCACCTATGTTATTTGTGCAAGGAAACATCAACCTATATGATCGTGAAGTGGTATGTCCTTTAGGCGTAACTAAGAAAATCCCTGCCCCTGAGCCATATTGTGTATAAGATCCATCAAAGTATAATGCCCATGATTTCTGAATTGTTGCTGTAAAAACATCTACATCAGGAAACTCAATGTGCATTGGATTTTCTTCTTGTAAAGGTGCTTCAGCCAACTGATCTGCAATGACCTGTCCTTTAATAGCTTTTCAATCTACATAGTGAATGTCAAACTCACTTAAGATCATTACCCATTTTGCAAGTCTTCCTGTTAAAGTAGCTCTGCTTAATAGGTATTTCAATGGATCAATCTTTGTTATCAGCTTAACTGTATGATCCAACATATAATGTCGCCACTTTTGAGAAGCAAACACTACTGCAAGACAAGCTTTTTCAATGAAACTGTAATTTAACTCATGTCTTGTTAAGGTTCTACTGATATAATATATGGCCCTTTCTTTACTTGTAGAATCTTCTTGTGCTAGCAATGCTCCCAAAGATACTTCTGTTGCTGAAATATAGAGTATGAGTGGCTCTCCTAGAATAGGTGGAATTAAAACTGGTGGATGCGTAAGATATTGCTTGATCTGATTGAATGCTGCTTCACATTTGTCATCCCATTTGAATGGGACATTTTTATGCAATAAATGTGTAAATGGAAAGCTTTTGTCTGCCAGTTGAGCTATAAATCTTCTAATGGACTGTAATCTTCCTTGCAAGGATCTTAATTGACTAATATTTCATGGTGGAGGCATGTCCATTATAGCTTGTACTTTTTCTGGATCAACCTCTATACCCTTTTCTGAAACAATATATCCTAGAAGTTTTCCAGATGTAACGCCGAAGACACATTTCTTTGGATTGAGTCGAACATTGAACTTCTCCATTCTGATAAAGATTTTTGATAAGATTTCTAGGTGTTCATCTCGTGTGTGAGATTTGGCCAGTAAATCATCAACATAATCTTCCATGAATGTATGCATCATATCATGAAAAATAGTTGTCATTGCTCTTTGATAAGTAGCTCCAGTATTCTTTAACCCAAATGGCATTACATTTCAGCAATAGGTACCCCAAGGACATGTGAACGATGTTTTATCTTGATCCTCTGGTGCAATTTTTATCTGGTTGTATCCTGAAAATCCACCCATTAATGAATACATTGCATGGCCAGCAGTTAAGTCAACAATCATGTCTATGTTGGGCAAAGGAAAATCATCTTTGGGACAAGCCTTATTTAAATCCCTGAAATCTGTACAAACTCTGATCCTTCCATCTGGCTTTGAAATAGGTACAATATTGGAAATCCATTCTTCATAATCAATAGTTTGAATGAATCCAACATCCAAAAGCTTCTTTAATTCTTCTTTGACCAATAATGCAACATGTGGATGCATTTTTCTGAGTTTTTTCTTTACAGGTTTTGCTCCTGGTTTAATAGATAAATGATGCATTATCAGATTAGGATCTAACCCTAGCATATCAGCATATGACCAAGCAAAGTTAATTTGATTATCCTTCAAGAATTGCATGAATTTTAGAACTTCTTCAACTATTAATGATGCTGCAAGTTGCAAAACTTTTGGCTACTCTAGTGTACTTATGTTGATTGATTCTGTTGGTTCGATCAAAATAGAAGATCTTTCATGATAATACTTGGGAAGAGTGTCAAGTTTCTCATCCTTCAGTGCCTCAGAAAGGTTTTCACTGTCGGATTCACTCTTTATTTTTCTCTTGTTTTGATCTATCATTGCCTTTTTTCGGTTTTCACCAATAGATCCATCTTTTATTTCATTTATTTTGCAGCTAAGAGACTTGACACCTTCCTTATCAAAATCATGAGTATAAGATTCTTGAATGAAAAAATTGTCTTCTTCATTTGAGGAACAAAGGAAATTTATAATGTCCTCGTCATTATTGAATGTAGGAATGTGGATGGGCGCGTTAATGTCCCAATCTATAAGTTCTGGAAAAACTAAAGGCATAGGATCATTAGGTTGGGTAAGGTCTTGAATTTTCAAAGTCATGATATGGTTATCATCCTCATGGTAGACAAGGTCTATGATGGTATTTTCCTGTTGATCGTCAATTGCGCTAGAATCTGATTCTTCCTCACTTGAGTTATGATCGCTTTGTAAAAAAAAATCAAGTGGAGGCCTTGAGCCTTCTCCTTGTATAAGAACAGGTGCATATTTATGTATGGCATCAACTTGTTTATCCCTCCAAAACTCGTCATTATAAATGGTGTCCCATTCATATTCATTAGAATCAGTATCTAAACTATTTTGCAATTGGAAAATTGATTCATGAGATTTATCTGACACTAATCCTCCTTCATGAGTTAATTGTGCTTGCTGTGAAGTAGATTCTTCTTTATCTTTACCATATCTAAGTCCTGTTTTATCACTTGAATGCTTTGAAATAGGTTGAATTGGTTCCACAATTCCTTCTCTTCATTTCCCTATAGGACCATCTCCTTCATAGCCCATTTTCTGCATGATAGCATACCCCTTACCATATTGTTCTTTAGGTAGCTTAATGTGTAAGAGAGAGTCATCTTCATCTTTGTATAGCCAATTTAGGATGTCCCTATCTTCAGCTTCTTCTTCAGTGGTATTAGCTCTAATGAATTTTCCATCAAACTTTGTGATTGGCATGGAAGCTTGAGATGTAGAAGCGGTTGCAATCTTTTGATTTGATAAAGTTGGCAAACCATGTGATCTTGGAGAAGGAGGTAAAGTAGAGAGAGATAGTGAATATTCACCTACCCCTTTTTCTTTAAACTTCAGCTTAGTATCAAGATTTTTTGTCAATTCTTACAATTGGACTTGTAGATTGGAAGAAGAAACAGCAAGAGCTTCCCTATTGTGTGGCACAAATACATCTTGAGTTACTCTAAGATTTGAACAAGTTTGGGTACTATTGTAATCAGCTTGTATAGTTATTTCTTGTCCATCATATGGAAACTTGATACATTGATGATATGTTGATGGTACTGCTTGTATATCATGAATCCACGGATGACCCAAAAGTATGTTGTAAGATAGATCTCGATCTAGAACCTGACAAAATGTATTCTTCACAACAGGTCCCACTCTGATTGGTAGCAATATTAATCCTTTAGAAGCTCTTTCTTCATCATCATATGCCTTGATGGTTATCTTCCTTCGTGGATCAATTTCATTTTATGATATTCCTAAGGCATTTATTAACTTTAAAGTACAAATATTCAAACTAGCTCCTCCATCTATTAAGACACGTCTAATTTGATGTTTATGGATCATGACTTCAAGATAGAGCAAGGAATTATGTGGATGTGTCATGGAAGGATCATCTTTGTCAAAAAATGAAAGACAAGTGGGGGAAGACAAATGTCCCACCATGGCTTGGAATCTGTTTACATCTAAATCAATATCAACAGTTGTGTTTACAAGAGCTTCTTCTAAAATATTCTTGTGTATGGGAGATATTTTGAGAAGTTCAAGGATGGATATTTGAGCTGATGTTTTGCTTAATTGATCAACTAGATTATACTGACTAGGAGGAGAAATAGTTGTTTTAGATGAACTTCCTTTTAGAACAACTTTTTCTTGACCTCGTGTTGTCACATTAACCTGTTGATATTCTTGTTTTCCTTTGATCTTGATAACATTAACCCGATGATCATCTGTGTGGATGTGATGGATTATATTGTCTTCAACATTATGTATACTTTTGGATTTGGTATCCGATGTTTCCCCCTTTTGATAGTTTGGCAAAGGATCTTTGAATGCTTGATGATCGTCATTGGTATGATGTCCCTCAATTGTAATGGTACCATTGTCAATTAAATCTTGTACTAGATTTTTCAAAGCTTGACAATTGTTCGTTCTATGACCCTTACATTGATGATAATTGCAATAATATGAGTCATTCCATGATGGTGGTTTGACTCGTGGCTCATAATCTCTTTGTGGCGGTAAGGTGATAACCTTATTATCAAGAAGCTCCTTGAGAGCAGACTCAAGAGATTGACCCAAAGCAGTAAAATTCCATCGATTTGAAAAGAATGAAGGTCTAGACGGATTTGATGTTTGGGCATTGCCAAGATTATTATTGAAATTACCACGATTTTGATTGGTATTTTGATTGGTCATGTTTTCTTGCTTGGAAATTTGTCCTTGTTGATTGTTGTTTCCTTGTTGAATTGTATTTCCTTGTGGTTTGTTTCGTGGAGCACTTGATAGATTGAAAATAGATGGTCTTGTTCGTAAATTATTTGCATCCACTATACCATCATTGACAACATTTTTGTTTCTGTTCCAAAACCTTGTTTTATCGTTGTTGTTTTGATTTGATGTACTTGGATTATCAAGTTTTATCACTCCCCTTTTAACCAAGGCCCCTTCAATGGTGATTGCATTTTCAATCAATTTTTCAAAGTTATGAGGACAATGAAGGTTAAGCCTATAACTTAATTCTGGATCAAGGCTATTAATAAAGATATCCATCTTTTCCTTTTCAGGAATAGGACGAGAATATCGTGCAAATAACCTTCTCCACCTTTGCAAGAACATAGTGAAGGGTTCTCCTACTTTTTGTTTCACTTTACAAAGATCAAGCATTGTTATCTGGTGTTGAATGTTGTAGGAGTATTGTGATATAAACTGATTTATCAACTCCTCAAAAGTTTTGATAGGTGGAGTGATTTTTGAAAGCCACTCCATGGATTGTACACCTAGACTTCGTGGAAATAATCGCATCAAGTAAGTATCGTCATAGGCGAATTCAAGACTCATGTTTCAGAAATCCCTAACATGGTCAATGGGATCAGTTTTTCCATTATACCTATCATACTTAGGAATTTCACAATGTTTTGGAAATGGGATCATTTGAAGACTCCTATCAAATGGATAAGGAGATATGTCTTCCAAAACATATTTCTTTGTTGTACCTCCTTGCATTTCCTTTATTTGCCCTTGTAATTCTTTTATCTGTTGGTTAAGAGCACTAAAGTCATTAGGAGGAGTTTCAGGATTTTGTTTAATCCCTTCTATGTCAAAAGTGTGAGGCAACTTAGCTCCTTGATTAGCTAATGAAAGAAAATATTTTTCTTTGTTACGTTCTAGAATTCTTTCCATAAGAGTATGGAATTGGGGATCTTGTTCTGCTTCTTGAAGCTTTTCTTCTGTTAACTCATCAAGATTAAATGTTTCCTCTTCTTTTTCATTACGGTCACCCATTTTACTGGTAGTGGTTTCTCCCTCGTCTTTTTCCATTTTTTTTTGAGATCTCATGAAGACAGGCATAGATTTTGCTCCAAATTCTACTTACTTTTGATCAAAAGAGTGAAATAGTGCAATTTATGTGATATATATGAAAGTCAGGATAGAATGAAGATTCTATGACTTACACAAAATTTCTAATCTTGTAGATTGTGTTGTTCCCTAAGTGAAAGGATGAAAATCCTGTTTAGCGGGAATGCAAGAAAAAGATCAAGAAAAGGATGATTTTGCACTTTATGAAGTTTTGATCATGGCTTTGTAAAAGGATGGATTTTGAAATGGATGCCCAATGTATTCTAAGTTCTCTATTGCAAAATTTGATTTGGACGAGTAGAATATTCGATTGCGGGTTGAAGAATATAACTGAAACGAATGTGTTGACTATGGTTATGCCTTTGAGAAAGGGCTCTTCTTTGAAAGTAAGCTTGTGAATACAAGGGCTCTATAGCATAATCATCTGAAAAACCTCTAACACAATCATGATACCTATGAAGAAAGGTTCTATATTTGAGTAAAACTTTTCGACTTTGATACAAGAATCGTTTCTTCTTCAATAGTTTCTTGTGGTTGAGGGGTTTCTTTGGCTTCTTAATCCTTTTGGAAATAGATTTCTTTACAAACTTTGTGGATTTCCAATCTCGTAAAATGAGATTAATCAATGTGATAATGAGTGTTTTGGATGATCTTATCTAAATTAATGTATTGAAAACACATCAAACAAGTTTTAAAATGGTTGTCTTAAGTCCT
Source organism: Sequoia sempervirens (assembly GCA_007258455.2). Taxonomy (NCBI): domain Eukaryota; kingdom Viridiplantae; phylum Streptophyta; class Pinopsida; order Cupressales; family Cupressaceae; genus Sequoia; species Sequoia sempervirens. The sequence goes on from VDFB02193867.1 coordinate 93,511,111, forward strand.
ATACTAAACATCAAGTGTATAACCAAAATTTTGTTCAAAAAGTGTTTTAACGGGTTTTACACATGATAAGCACTTCAAACAGACTCACTCTTAGTTCTCAAGTAGGTCATCATAGCAATCAATATCCCACATCTTAGAACTGCGTCAACTCACACAGCCATGTCACCCTCGAAAGGGTGCCCGTGTTTTTGTCTTTTCCAGGTGTGTACTCAGAGTGACGGAAGTGGATACCAGATCCCCTGAGCAAACAATCCTTGGCAGTTATATGGTGAGTATCTTGGGGGTAGATTCTTCCCTCCCCTGCACTGTGATTAAAATGATGTTCAAAAACTGACTCGGTAAGATACTACACTAGGTTCGTAGTAAGGGTTTTCATTCGATGCGGCAAATGATAGACTCCCCGAGAGACCTCCCTACCTTTAGAACAAAGGCTTTGGGGATGGTTATCAATGCACATTACCGTCGAATGGGATTTTCATCAACCATCCGCATTTGACTATAGTGGGTTGGAAAACTTGGCTTTAGTTGTTCCCACTTAGGTCGTTCCCGTAGGGTGAGTACTTTTTCCCACTACGGCAGCCCTTCTAAAAGGAGTTAATAAAATAGGAAAATACATAAAGGGAAATAGGTGAGTTTGGAATTTTGATCACCCAGTTAAGGGGAGAGCATAGGCCTATCACCAAAGACAAAGAAAACACTAATGTATTTTAAGCACCAAATGAAAATTTTCTAAACTAAGTGAAGATGTTGCTTCACATAGAAAGAAAATTCTTTTTAAGCCCAAAACAAAACATGATGTATCTACCCTAGGATTGATTCATTTTACCCTTAGATGACTACCCTAGGATTGCTTCATTTTTCTTTAGATGACTACCCTAGGATTGGTTCGTTTTATCCTTTAAAAATTACTAACTGTCCGCGGATGCGTCGGAGTCAGTTAGACTATTTTAAAATTACATATTACAATATACTACCTTTTAAAAGTTGCGCTGCAACAGATATTATAGGCGCTGCAATATCAATTATGGGCGCTACAATACATATTAATAGCATTGCAAAATGAATTACGGGCCCTGCAAAATATGTCAAGGGCGCTGCAAAATACGTTAAGGGCGCTACAAAATACATTATGGGTGCTGCAATATATGTCAAGGGTGCTGCAAAAGTCCTTGAATGCGCTGAACTGGGTATTAACTTTCTGAAACGTGTTTCTTGCGCTATTCAGAGGTTTTTATCTGTAATCTGCCAAAAAAAACTGCAAACAGAGATGAAAAACAGGGGCTCGAGCCCCATGGTGGGCGCCAAAAAAGTGTATTGTTTAATTTGTAATCTAATTGAAAACACAAACACAATTAACAGAACTTTAAACTAAAGAAATTGAAATAAAACTTGAATATGAAATAAAACTTCTTCAGAAACGTTCTATCTTTCTCTATCTCTAGAGATTTGTTTGAAGCTTGTGGCTCTCAGATTGTGTAAGCTCAGCTTCTCCAAATGGCTGCTATATAATGAGTATGCAAATGAAAATCTCTATTCTATATGCTGATGAAGATGGGATTGTTGACAGATATAGACAGGGGCTGTAAACGGAAGATGCTATGGATTGAAAATATGTCATGATTCTATGCTATTGCTATGCTATGATTCTATGCTATGAAACTTTGAATACTATGAATGATAATACTACTTGCAATTTGGCTATAGTTTTCCTGCTTAAAATTTCTATATCATTTGGAGCTCCCGGCAGTCATACTTATATATTTTTGCAGGCAAAATCTCGGCTGGCAAGAATCTACGGCTGTGAGATTGTCTAGTAGAATTGAAAGGTGAGAGATGAAGAGGTTGAGAAGAAGATGGAAGAGGTTGAGAGGTTGGAGAGAAGGATGGATTCATGTCTTCAACCCACAGGAACAAGCCTGCACAGAAACAGAGAAAATTAAATTTTCTGTTTTGACCGTTTGCTTCCTGGGAGTTGAAGATAATCCCCAAATTAAATAAATAAGTAAATTTATTTAATTTTATTTAATGCATTTTGATTTTAAAAACTATGGAAGATTTTAATTAAATATTTTGAGATATTTAATTATGATATGCCTTTTAGAAAAATATGAATTATTTAGAAGAAATATTTTGGAATAAATAGATATTTGAAGATTTTGAAATGACTTAAGAATTAATTAAATATTTTGAAATATTTAATTATGAATGGATATTAGAATTGAATTTAGAGGAATTAATTAAATATTTGAAATATTTAATTATAAATAATATTTAGAAGAAAAGAATAATATTTTAATCTTTATTTGAATAAAATATTCAAACTAAGATTATATGATAATTAATATAAATAAATCATAATGTTTATTTAATTAATTAAGAAATGAATACGAAAAGATGATTAAATAAATTTATTTATTTAATCGAAATGAAATAATGAATAATATAAATAAATTATTTAAATTTATTTATACATAGATGGAATTCGAAGATTTAATTAAATATTAAAATATTTAATTAATTACCAGACAATGTGATGTGACCATTTTTAGGTGTATACACATTCATCTTCCTATGATAAAATTATTCCATTTCAACTCCTTTCAGCTTTGGAGGAATGCCATCACTTGATCCTTTATCCATTATTGTGCTTAAATGATTAATCAAAAATTCTTCCTTTTCCTTCTTCGCTTTTCTAAACTGAGAAATGATTCTTGATTACCCATGACAATTTCTTTGAATTCCCTTCAGAATTGCTTCAAACTGCTTTAGGATCACTTCAAGGCACATTTCAAACTCTTCAAATGCACCATTGATAAAAAAAGGCTTACAATTTTATCTTATACACCATTGATTTTCCCTAAAATGCATTAAATGTGGTCGACATCAAAAAGCTGCTAAAAACATTCTTCCCAACACAGAAAACCCTAATTCAGTTTGCAAATTATCATTGCAACATTTTTTCTTCTAGATCCTTTTCCAAAACTTCTAATTATTCATCCTTCACATTTCATCCTTGTGTCATCCTCTGACACACCATTTATTTAGGGGGTTTTTATAATTTTCTGATAATGCTCCCTCTAAGACCATGCTAGGTCTAATTCTTGAAGGAATTGTCCATAACGGATAAGGGCACAAACACATCAATAGTTTTAGGTTTTTCTTCTTCTTTCTTCTTCCATATCTTAGTCATCTCTTGCTTAACCTCTTCTTTGTCTATCTTCTTTACCATATCATTCTTCTCTACTGAAGCATATCGTTTTCCCTTCTAAATTCTGCAAACCTTCGAGATATGTCCTAGTTTATTACAATTATAGCAAACAACACTTTTTTGATTAGTTTAACCTCCATTACTTCTCAATCTACATTATTTTTCTCTATGTCCAAATTTGTTATAGGTATAGCAGTATCCATTAAAGGATTGATTCATTCTGCCTCCATCAAATCTATTCATCATTACCTAACTGATCATTCTCACCAGAAGACTAGTTCTTCCTATTCCTGTATTCTATTGCCTTGTGACCATATTTATTACTAGAAAAATAAATACCATTGAAAGAGGGATACCTCTATGCATTAGGCTATCTCACAGGCTGTCTCCTTGCAAACTTTCTTTCTACTTCCCTTTGTCCTCAATCATTTGATTGTCCTTAGAACTTCTACATGCTTCATTTCCAAGGCCACCTTTGTCTTTACCTGGTGTCTATCTTGCAAGAAGTTCTCCAAGCTTGTCGAAGCTAGATCTAAAATTGTTCTCACAAAGTTTTTATTTTTCTAGGTGTACTCTCAAGATTACTACCACCTGTTCAACTTTAGATCATTCATCAGATTTATTCTGCACCATTCTATTCAGACATTCTTCAATTCTCTTCTTTTCTTCTATAGTCACTTTCAGTCAATTATCTATTATTTTAGTTGTTGACTTACTTCTTTGTGTCTTTGCTTGAATTTCTTTAATTATTCTTTCAGCTTCCAAACACATTCATTTGCTTCATCAAGATTCTCTTTCAGATCTCTATTTTATCTTTCCACTTTGTCAAGATCTTCAAGAGTAATCTGAAGCTCTCCTTTATCATTCATTTCTTCCATCTTCAGGATCTTCGTCAAGATGTTAGGCTTTTCCAAAGGAACCAAGCTTTGATACCAATTGTTAACAAGTGCAGGACAACTAAGAGGGGGGTGAATCAGTTGTCCAAAAATTCAAACCTAAACTTCAACAATTATCAATTCCACAACCACACTAATCTTTTATTAAGCATGAACATGAAATGAAGATAACAAAAGTAAATCAACACAATGAACACCAGATTTTTACATGGAAAACCCAATAAGGGAAAAACCACGGTGAGGATTAAGTCACAATATAGATTAGTTTCAAATTTGAATATATAAGGCTCACTGCCAAGGGCTCATTTCCATAAATAGGACTCACTATACGAATACAAAAGTTCACTACTTACAAGGGAGGTTCACTTCCTACAAAATATTCACAAAAAAAAATTGGGCTTCACAACCAAAATGAACTAAAAAATATTGCACCTAACAAGTGTTGATGCAGTCCTGGCAATGCTCAATAGACTGATTTAGCACACTTCATCATTTTCGCTCTTCTTCACTTTCACATTCACTACTCCTTCATTGATCACACACACACTCTATATTCACTTTCAAAAAGTATTCAACACATATGTATACTCGATCTATTTGCAAGCATCAATTAGGTCGGCCTAATTAGATACAACTCCTTGCTTACCAAAAATACCAACCTATCGGCTTCAAGTATTCATAAAATATTCCCAAACAGAAATTCAAATGCTTAATACACTACATCAAGTTGGCATAGACCTAAGATAGGTCACACATATATCCACATAACAAAATTAATTCACCATATCACGACTAATCCAAGAAGTCGGCCAGAAATAGTCTTCATTGCAAAAGGTGATCAATAGAATAATGCCAATATGTCATACGAGCACCAGAGCACATGAAATTATGAACATACATGCCTTCAATAAACGTAAACGGTTTCCCAAAACAGCAAGTAGTAACTATTAATTGTGGAGGATTATGGACTAGAATACCAGAGAGTGCAACTGGAAACCGGATCAAGAATAGACTTAGACTTGCAACCACAACATGGTGACACCAATCACAACACAAAACTATAGAGATAATCATTCTTCTTCATTCTTCCAACAGAAATTTTGTTACAACACTTTGAAATAAGGCTTGGTAAATGATAAAAAAATGTTATTTAGGTGAAATATATTAACAAGACCCTAGAAAAGTGTGAAGGTGTGTTGCAACACTTTTGCAAGGCATCATAAAATTCTTATCAATTCACAAGAGCCCAAGGTCTAATGTGAATGTGTTAACCACATTATAACACTAAATCAAGGAAAAAAGAAGCCAACATCCACAAGAAGGGCCCAAGTGAGCATGAAAATGTCCAAAGATCCATTTTTCTATGCTACAATGTGCATAATTCATCATGCACTAAAGAATATACATGATTAATCTCATAACATAAATCCATGATATACCAAGAAGAATATTATATGATAGAGAACCTGGCATGACATGGATAAGGGTAGGAAAAATCTTGGGTCCTACATTAATTTGTATTGTTATTGTTCCTAACAGTTGTCTTCCAATATTATGAAAAAACAAATAGAGAGAGGATCATCTTTCATTAGAGACATATATTTACCAATCCTATGGAAATTTTCAATGCTACAAACATTAAGGGCCAATCTATTATTGATTAGATAAAAAAAAAAAGTAGGCATATGAAAATATAATAGGTTCATGATCAAATGGAAAAGATTAAGATGCAAATCAAGAAATTAAGAGAGTCCATAAGTATAAAATTGGAAAACTTAACAAGAATTTTGGGGGAAGAAAATAATGCAACACATAGAATCTAGATACTTGGAAGTCTTGTTGAATTAGAGGCAACACATATCAACATTCAAGGACACATCAAGGTCCTACAACAAGCAAAGAAATAATGGGACACTGAACTAGAAAAACTAAAGGTAATCTACAAACACATACTTCCCAAAATATAACTATCATATCTTGAGGAAAATACATCATTTTAAAAAGGGGAATCATGTTATTAGGTTCATATAGTAGCAACAAAAAATATGACAAGATACTACATATGATCTGTGGAACCTAAATCTAACATGGAAGATCAAGTTGGAGGTTTTTCATAAGAGTCATGTCTCTCTAAGAGACATTGTATAAATATGTGTATATAATAAATGTAAGAAAGGAGAAGATATGTGAATATAATATATATAAAGTAGAGATTAAGACATACCTTTGTAATTGATACAATATAATATATACAGAGATATAAGGACCGATATATTCATGTGTTATAAATGAATGAATTCTATTTTTTGATGTCAAGTAAATAAGGAATGTATGTTAATATAGTTTTTCTATTGCAATTTCTCTTTTCTCCTACTATATCCTATAGGGTATAAAATGACTACATATGAGATATTAGGGTTCAAATCTCTAGACTATGTTTCCCTATGTCTCTTGCTAACAATAACAAACAACTTATATAGGTTTAAGAGTGAAATATTGCCTTCATTTATCCATCTATTAAAACTTCAAATTTGGGTGTATTATCTCAAACTAAATCTTCCATATGAGATAATAACACACTATGTCCATCCACCAACTACCTAGCCTCACAACATGAGCTTTCCTACTAGGGTTCCTCCCTTTCTCTAAACTAGAGAGGACTCCTAGGATATTCTCTCTATAAAATATGTTTCTTAATTCCTTTGATATAGTTGGGACACTTTAACCTAAAATTCCTCTTTCCTAGGAAAAAAATTATTCAAAAAATCTCACAACAACCATGTTATCTCTAGAAGCCAAAATTCAACCTTAGAATGATTTTCACTTATAGAAGGAGAGTGCTCAAATTCTATTTATAGAGAATCCTAATCAAGGTTACCTAAAGCACAAAAAAAGTGTGTTAGTTCCTAGGATACATCCCCCTTCACAAGAAACATTCTTAGGTTATCACAACACAAATAAAAATATCAACAAGAAATAGACTCATGCTAAACAAACACGCCACATGTAAAAGGACCATGGATCACTTACAAAATAAAGCTCCTGATGCTATAACATTGAATTATATATCAAGTGTAATGCCTCATCTATTATGCTCGTATATGAATAACGAAAAAGTTAACTGATAATTTTCTTACACCATTAAAGTGGAGAGCCAAAACCACACAATAAACTAACATACCCAAGTTGTCATATGAAACTCTTCATGACACACTTGTCATGCACACCAATCAAAATTTATGATGAAAAAAGTGGAAGAACTAAACATACCATTGGATAATGAACCACAGTTGACATAGAAAATGAGGCATAAGCAAGAGATAGGATCATTAAAACTAATGGAGCTCTTTCCTAACATATATACAAGCTACAAAAATTAGAAGGGCCGACATAAAAAATTTAGAATATTTGCAAGAACTTGTAAGTGGGTTAGAATTCAACCCAAAAAACATAATGTTTAATAGAAGGATAATTGTGTCTTTGACCTTAAAATATGATTGTAAACTATGAACCTGCACACTTTACTATTTGTTAAAAACCTAAAAATTATGAAGGCATATTGAACCCCAATTTTTATTTCACAAAATAACATGGAAATAAGAGACATCATTAATTTATAATAATGCAATGTGAAAATAATCCCAACATTTTCTATGAAAGGTTTTTCGAGCCTCAAAATCCTCTTTTTATTTTTCATGTTTATAAAATTCAATTAGACTCCAAACCTTAAGCTCAATACACATCAAACCTCAAAATTCATTAACACTTCGCACATCTACATATTACAAGTTCATACTAAACTTCAATTCCATGAAAAATCTAAATCCATGGAACTTTTGATAGAAAAATATGTACAAGTTTAGTAAAGTCCCTATTGATCTTAAAAGCTTATGCTTCTCTCAAACAACCTTATGGGAAATTCAGTGAGTGGGGGACCTACTTGTGCCTCATTGAGTAAACTTTGGGATTGTTAAAGAAGATGACTCTTCTCTAGGTATGGGAAAAGGGAGAAGGAAATGCATAAAGTGAAACTAGAGATAGCGATGTGCCAAAGGTTTTACAACATTTCAAAGCTCCTTAACAGCTCCATTTTCTAATAAAGTGAACACAAAATGCCACAGACCCTTCATTATTAGAAGGAGAACAAACACCTAAGGCTGATGTAGGCACACAGTAAACATTCAAATCCCCTCATGGGAAGCACCCATTAAGGTTCAAGAAGAAAAAGGAAACCAAAATTTGAATAGGATACTTTAGATACTTATAGAGCTATCCACTTAACAACATAATATGAACACACTAGAAAATTTAACATGAGATTGAAAGAATATTGAAAAATGGTTCAATTTCCTAAAAGCTTAAGTTTAGAGATCATAGAAGCTAAACAATTGAGAATTAATGATCAAGAATTACAAGAAATAACTAGAACACATAACATTCAATATATATGACTGAGTATAAAGCGTAAAAATAAAGGCCACGTGAGTACAATGTGATACACCTTTATTCTTGATATTACTAAAAATGTTAAGGTCAAGCAATTGAATAGGTGTCTTGGCATCAATTACAAAAGAGTGATTAATGCTCTGTAAGAAATTTGCTATATCCTATCCTATTGCTACTGATAATCTATCTATTGATCGAGCATATCCTCTAATCATTTGATGATCATCTGTTCATGTGATGATATCCCTTCTAGGAAAAAATCCTTTTTATAGGAAAAGGAAACATATAGTCATCAAGCACTCTCCTCCACCAAATCTAAAAACCCTAACAGGTGTCACCACTAGATAACCTCAAATCTGACAAAAAGTAATCCATCAGATATGATAATAAAAATAAAGCTACTTGCATAATGGAAATAGTTAGTGACAACTCAATGATTCAAATCTCAAACAAGCTTCGTGTAGGTCCTCTTGTCAGAAAAAATATATAGTTTTAAATGCTTGTCTCTATCCGATCCAATTTGATAATGATGAAAAAAATGGTGATGTCAAAAGAAACCATATTCAAGAGTGGCAAATGAAACCAAATTTTTTCCACCCAAAAATATTTGTAAAATCCATGCCCTAATGGTGAAGAGAAATCCTTGAAAAATGATGGGTGACATGGCGAGTGGGCAAGATTTATTCAAAAAATGAGAGAGTAGTTTGGAGGAAAACACTCATGAGGGTGCCACATGTATACCATTGAACCCAAAGAGAAAGTAAATCTTGAAAAGGTAGCAAAACCACTATGCGGCACCATTGCACACCTTTTCACTAAAATCCTTCTACAACTTCAAAAAACCTTCACTGACGGGACAGGTGATAGGACAAAAATATGAACCGAAAGAGAAAAGGGCCTTGGAGACAAGAGATCAAAGAAATAAAAACTTAAAGAAAAAATGATCCATAGTTTTGGTGATTCACAAGGGGGCCTTTATCTATAGAGGCATGAACCTAGATATCCAAACCGCATAAAAATAAAGAAATCTACAATTCCTCGGAACCTAGGGAATGTAGAATGCAGAAATTCCCAGTCTTTGTCAGAAGGAAATACTAATGCATGCAATGGCTCTGAAGCTTGATCAAGGTCGCATATTTTCTTGAAGGAAATTTCTCCCCATTTTCCTTGGGCCTCTCCAATGAGGGAAAAGATCTAGTCCAAATGGAGCAACATATTCTCAATCTCTTTGGTTGTGGGTGGTGAGCTTAGCTTCTCAAGCTCCAACTGGTCTTGTTGCTTGGCCTTTAAGGCCTATTTGAGTTTCTCTTTGGTGAGTACCACTCCATTAGGTGAAAATGGAGATGAGAAACCAAAAATAACTAAGGCTCTAAAATCCTCCATTATATCATTGATCTTCTTAGTTAGTGCTAGCTAACAATTCTTACCCCTCTAGGTGGCCTGGTTGCATATGAATTCGTTTGCCTTCCTAGTAGCTTCTCTTTAGTCTAGAATCCCATAAATCGCTAGAATCTCATCAGTCACATGGTATAGCTTGGTTATCAAATTGGATGACTTGGTAGATCAACAGATGACTGTATTTAGGATTTGGCCAATAATTGGGCCGACCTTTACATTCAGCTCCTACACATCAACTATGAAACCTACTTCTGGCCTCAAGGTTGTTGTTGCACCTTTGATTCTTTCCTAGTGGGAAAAGAACAACCTATGTTATCAAGAGGAGCTTATATCTTCTTTCCAAAATCAATTCTTGTTAGAAATAAGTCTCCTTATCCTTTGTCTCCTCCTTCAATCGATCAATGTATATCTAATCTCATTGAAGCTCTTTAGTTGCTTGAGACTGAGCACTGGTCATATTTCTTTTCATATGGGTCTTCTCTTTCTCAAATTTCTCACTCAATTGCTTAGTTTATTCCATTTATTTAGACCATTTCTCTTGCATTTTCTACAACTCTCTTTGCAATTCCACATTGATACTATTCTACAAACCTGAGATGTCGATGAACTCCTATTTTTGTTGCACTTCCTTTGTAGCTTGTTACATTTGGGATTTCACTTCTTCAGTCATCTTGTGCTCAGTCTCAACCTCACATGTCATTTTATGAACCTTGGCTAATAGCTTATCCTTTTCAGTCTAAGCGGCTTGAAGTGATGTGGCCGCTTCTCCTTGTATGTCATGTGCCTGCCTAAGGTGGGTGATCTCCATGTCTTTTTCTCTTATCTCTACTTGATCTCAGTCAATGGTGGATTTCAAGGTATATAACTCCACCTCTCACTTCTTTAACTTCTTCTCCAACCTAGTGTAATCATTATACACCACCTTTTGCATGGCCTTGGCAAGGCCAATTTTGTTGTGGGAGAGCACTTCATTCATATTCAGACCTACAACCTGAATCTTGTACTCTTCATACTACATTTATCCCTTAGGCTTGGAGGCCATTGGATTCATAGCCAAAATCATTAAAGATCTTCACTCTTCATGAAATAATTCCTATAGCCTTGCAGAAGCTAGAGCCACTTTGTTCTTTACCAATTATTTTTGCTTTCTCTCCTTTTGGGCCTACCTATTTAACTCTACTTGAGTCTAGAGAATCTAAATGGACTCAATGCTTTGTGCAGCAAGGGGGAAAAATAGAGGAAGGCCATAAAGAGTGGCACAGGGTGTGCTTATGGATGCTTGAGCTTTGAGAGAGGCAAAAGGGAAGGCTATTAGAGAGAAAGGAAAGATGCCTCACAAATGTTGTGTCAAAAGTAGAGTACTCATTGCGGTGATAGGTGTAGTGGTAAAAATTAGTGGCAAATTCCTAGAGGTGGGTAACGATGATGAAAGATATAGCATGGGTGATTCCAGAAATGAAAGATGGGATTCAGATAAAGCGATTAAAGTGTTTACCACAGCTACAGTAGAAGACAAATGCTCATCACGCAAGGCTTCTATATGATGTTCTTTAGCAAATATGGATAGGGTATGTTAAGGACAAGCAGATCATAATCAACATATGAAGGATTTCTTTTGTGGATGATTATGTAGTAGCTACTAACGATGCAGTGGAAGAAAGAATAGCAGGTGCAAAAATTACCTAAATTGTAGGGGTCAAAGACACTCAAAAAGCAAAGTCCACTTCTCCTTCTTTGTCTGAGGATCCTTGCCTGCCTAGGTCTTGGATTATCCTTCTCTTTATAAGGGGTGCATTGGTTGCTCTAGACCCTTTGACAACTGATCCTGACAAACCTTAGGCTTTTTGAACTACTAAAGAACTCCTTATAGACCATTGAGTCCATTTTCCTTTTTTGAAATGCTGGGAAAGGATGAGACCGATGACTTAATTTTCTGCACTACTACATTTTTTTCCCTTTACTAGTTATAGCTACTAGAGGTGGTGAGTTGGTTCCTTGGATATTCTCTTGTTCGGGATCTTGATCGGTTTCTTCATTTGGATCATACCCTAGCCACTTTATCATAAATGTCATCAAATTCATCGTTGGTGGGAATGGTGCCACACAAGGGGATTTTATGGTTGATCTCCTATCGATATCTCTAAAAATAAACCATTTTCCTCATGAACCACCCCTTCTTCCTCAGTTGTTTCTTATAAGACATACTCATTTGAAGGCCTGGGTTGAATTATATGATAGCATTGTAAAGAGGAAGCCATGGATACCATACAAATGGTATGGTATCCAAATCCACAGAGGCTTCCTGGTTGTCCAGGGTTGGATTTGATCTTTCCTCCTAGTATGGCCATGGATCATGTCGAAAACTCATGTTCCTTTTCATATTGTACCTACATTTATCACAAATGAGCCTAAGGCTGAGATAGGCCAACTTGCTATCAATAGTTGTTACTCTTCCCTCTTTATGAGAGTCACTTTACTAGTGTTGATAGTAAGGGGAATTACATCAAGGAGATTCTTCTTCTTTCTAGCACCGTAGTTAAGATCTACAATCGACATTTTCCAATAGATCTCCAAAGCAACTTTCCTAGCCATTACACACCTAGGCGGCTAAAAAGGCTTGCTTGTAAACCCATGAAATTTGATAAAATTGAAATCCAACCCCATCAACCAATCTAGTAGGGTTTTATGATTCTGCATCCATTCTAGATACCCAGGAGGAAACATTTGCAAAGGCTACTAGGATAAATCTTGAAGTATAGGATTCAAAAAATATTCTATGAACAAATAATAATCATATGTGCTCAAAATCACATGGGTCCATATTGATACTAGTTTTATCAACCTTGAACCACTAAACCTATCAAGCAATAATCCCAAATGGCTAGAAAAATAGGGTTCTAGTGCAAAATCAAATGAACCAAGAATGATGAAAACCTGAACTTAGCATAATGGTGGCACTTGCTCAGTTGTTCGAGCATCCTTTATGTAATTATCATGGTGAAGTCTTACAGGCATTTCCCCTTTTCTTTTTTGAGTTTTAAAGCTAAACCCATTTGGTACTCATGAACATTATCAACGCGATCTAGGCCATACATGAAATCCAACATCGAAAAACACATTCTTCAAGTTTGATTTTAAAAAACTAAATGATAGAGGGAATTTGGGCCCCTCATCATCATCATGCACCTCACTCATTTCATCCTAGTAGAAAGACATCATAGTTCTCTAAGTTCTCCAGTATCTCTTCATATCATCCCATGAGAAAATTTTGACCTCCATATGAGTATGGATGCATAACATATCCCTGATTGCCACAACAATAATGGTGACTTTGAGCTCCCCACCTCTGATAGTTCCACTCACCTTGTCTAGCTTTTCAACACAGATATCCACCAATTATAGGCATGGATGCATGTAGGGTAGCATGCATTGTGGTGAACCTCAATTCCAGAGCCTTTCTCCCAAGCCTACAACTTTTCCCACTAGTGACATGGAAAAAATCCTCTACAAATCCCCTTCCCACAAACTCTTGTGGTTGGTATGCAACTTTTGTTCAAAGATATCATCTACAAAATATTTGAATTCCTTTGTGTCAATGTGGTCTCTAGGCATTATGCTTCTGGTATGGGGCAAGTCTCGTTCTTACAACATGGTTGCATTGGCAAAGGATATATCCCTGAATATTTCTACACATGTTGGCTAGGACGAAATACCCTTATTGGAGGATGATGCTTTGGCTGCCATTATTGTAATTTTTGAAAAGTTTCTACAACACTTCCTTATGGACTTAGAGAGTTTTACTTCTACGAAGAGCCATGCCACTTAGAAAATTTTTGTTTTAGTAACCAATTTACTCATGTGTTTGAAGAATAAATGCATGTTTGTTAATGCTATCCATTCAAGTACTACTAGCGAAGGGTACTACATGCAATATAAAGTCCTAGTTTCTTTGAAAACATGACCTCTGCTTTAGGAAAGGAATTTTAGTACATTCCTCGCTTGGATTTTGGTAAAGGATAGAATTGAGAAATGGGAGACGTAATTAGGAAATATTTTTGTATTAATTAAGCAAGAAGTAGCTTTTAATGACAGTCTTTTCAAGTGATGGAGTTGGTTGATGGTCACAAAGGTGACAAACACATGGCAATACATTGTATATCCATTTATTGATAACATCACCTACATTTCATTTTAAAACCCTATGAAATCCTTAATGTACGATTTTCCTTCTTCTCTTACTGCCAACGTGCATTTCTCATTGTCTTTTCAATAAAATAAAATGTTTTCCATTTACAAACTTTCCAGTTCATATTTTTCTATAAATAGAGTATTTCCTTCACCAAAATATTCACTAATTTTGCAAGTCCTTTTTTTTATTTCTTTTCTTTTAGAGAAAAATGGGTACTCCAATTAGGCTTCTAAGTTTAAAGTTGAAAGCCTCTTTTATTGGAGAAATCTATGATGGAATAACCAAACACCTCTTGTGGACCCAAGACCATCTTTCCATTATCGCATTCAAGTGGGTATTGAGGAAAGACTATGTCACGGACTTGAACCAACATTGTTGCAATATGAACATCATTTCTTAGTTTGTTGCATCTCTATTAGACCCGGACATTGGAAAGCCATGGATAGTGGAACTTTTCTAGACTATGCTTTTCCTATCATACCTAGAAGGTCTTGAGAAGATTGTCAATGTGGTCATTCTTGGCATTGGAATCCCTTTTACAGTGGATCTGTGTTGACATGTTGATAATGCGGAGGTGGTTTTGTGGTTTCCTCTCTTGTTAGACCCCCGAATGATGACTCTTTCCTACCACCACCAATGAGTGAGGCTGACCAACTCCTACCTTCTTTGCATCAACAATATTGAGCTGATTCATGGCATGGGGTGGATCATTTCATTCGAGAAGTTAGTCGACAACCCGGAGGAGTAGTGGTAAATGTTGATGACTGATGTCTAGAAAGGTTGTCATTGACCTCTATGATGAGGATTTTGTCATTGTAAAGTCTCCAAAAACCATGTTTTTCTCATTGCAAAGTGGAGGTTGGGAATTCATACTTTCTTGTACAACTACCTCCAAAATTTTGACATAATTGATGAATTTTTCTATTTGGCCACTTCTGAAAAAGAAGATTTTTTGTACTTTTCCCCCTGAGCTCATGAGCTCCAATAAATATAGGCCTTTGTACCCCAAAATATATTTAATCATTTGGAATTATTAATACAATATAGCTTCTCTCTATTTTAGCACTTGTCTTATTCACAAAAAACATTTTTACAAAAACTTTTTACATATGTTACATAAAGTGATTTTTTTTAAAGAACTACGAGTTTTTAATTGAATATTTTCAAGTGAATACCATTCACTGGTATCCCCATAATTTTTTTGTCTAAGTCATCAAGCTCATATGTGTTGTTCACCTTGCATTTAGAAATTTGAAAGGCTCCCTTCCATAGGGAATTGAACTTGGTGTGCTAATCTGGTTTCATGGCTCGCTCGTCAAATTTTAGCACAAGACTTCCCTCCCTGAAATGTGGGTTAGAGGCCTTTTTGTCAAACTACCGTTTGAATACTTGGTGGCATTTAATCATGGAATCAAACACCTTTCTCTTTTCTCTTCAAGGATTAGTAGTTTAGGAAGCCTCACTTCCATCCTACTGCTTTCTTTGACCTCTAAATACTTTAGCAATTGTAGCATCGGTATCTCCATCAAAATAGGTAGGAATACTTCCTTCTCATATACCAACTCATAGGGAGAGGCCTTTAGGATTTTCTTAGGAGTAATGTGGTCTTCCCAAAAAGTGACTCGTAGATACATGTACCATTCCTTTTGATGCTTTGACTTGATGCATTTGATCAACTTGATCAAGTTCTTATTGATGGATTCTACCAGACCATTCCCTTGCGGGTAATAGTTTGAAAAGGTTTTTAGGTAGACCCCATTCTTGAGAGAAAAGTTGGAAATATCAGACTCCACAAAGGATCATGCATTATCTAAAATGATAGTCTTCAAGGATCTGAACCTTGGCACTAACTCCTTTAGGAAGTTAACAACCTCAACTTCCATTGCATTTTTTAGAGGGGTCGTCTCCTTCCACATTATGAAATAATCAGTGGTTGTCAAGATCCATTTGTGGTCTGACCTAGGCATGGGATTGATCATTATAATTAAGTTCAACCCCCATTGTGCGAAGGGCTCCTAAATCATGATCGTGTTTAAGGGCATAGTGGATTTCTTCTTCGTTCTAATGAAAAACATCGACCTATAGTATTTTTCCTACATGATTATTAAGGTAGTGGTCTTGGTAGAGAAATTTCCACCTTCTAGGCTACTATGAAATTTGCCCAAGATTCTATCCACCTAGACTTTATCCACACAATGGAGTAGAACTTTCTCATAATTTTTTTTAAATAGAATGCCTTAAACAAGCATGTATCTGGTGCCTTGAAGCCTATAGTATCTTGTTTTGTGTGTCAAGATGTTGGGTGGGTACCGACTAGTCTACATGAATCTCATCTAATCAGCCACCTAGGACTCATCTGACTCGAATTGGTTTGTGAAGACCTAGTCAGTCTCCTCTTTTGTGTTAGGATCAAGCTCTTGAGCGAGATACTCGCATAGGATTCTTCCTCTGACCAATTTTATCATTTGAATGTCAACATCATACTCTAAGATCTTAGTGATCCATTTTTCCCTTTTCTAGGTGATTTTTCCTTCTATGATGTACTCCATCACAATGGGATAGCTGACAAGGATTGTAATTTTATTGGCCAAAACCAAATTTCAAAACTTTTTGAGGCTTTTGCCAATGGCAAAGGCCTTATTTTTGAAAAAAAAATTACCTGGTTTCATACCCCTTCAGGGTCCTTGAGTGGAAAGCAATGGGGTGTTCCTCGCATCCTTCTTTGTCCTTCTATGCGAGCATAGAGGCTATGCTATATTAGTCATTGTAAACATACAACACAAAGTCTTTTGAAAATTCCAAGTTGGCTAACACCAGAGCTATGGAGATGGCTACCTTGATCTTCTCAAAGGCAAGTTTTCCTTCTTGATTCCATTTTAATGCTAAGCCTTTCTTTAACATTAGTGTGATAGGTCTCATAATGCTTACGAAATCTAAGATGAATTGGCTAACGAAATTAATCTTCCCTAAGAAAGATTCCAATCGCTTTTGATTAACAAGTTTTAATTCTATTATAGCATTCACCCTTTTGGGATTGATGGCTATTCCTTCCTTGGATACCAAAAATCCAAAAAAATTCTTTGTAGTACTCCGAATACAAATTTTTGGGGATTTAAAGAAAACCCAAATGGTTGGCACTTCTGGAAAACCATTTCCAGGTGATTAAAATGGTCACCCTTGGATTTTGAAAATATGGTTAGGTCATTGAGATATATAAGGATGATCTTGTTGATCAAACCCTTCAATGCAATGTCGATCACATGTCCATCACACATTGAAAAGTGGCACCCATATTTGAGAGGCCAAAGGGCATTTTCACATATGCAAACATTCCCCACTTGGCGGTGAATGTGATTTTGTGTTGATTCTCCTCCTTCACGTAGACTTGATTATAGCTCAAAAATCCATGGAGTAGTGAGAATTTTTTTTATCCCGCTATAGTTTGTAATATTTGTTCCATTGAATGCAAAGGGTAGTGATCTTTTAATGAGGGTTTGTTCAAGTCCAAAAAATCCACACACAGCTAAATTTCGCCATTCCTTTTTAGACTGGGACCAAATTGGACACCCAAATGGAGTCCTTAATCGGGTATATAATCTTTGACTTGATCAAATTTGCAAGCACTTGAACCTTTAGGGATTCCACCTTCAAGTTGACCGGCCTTTACTTCTGTCAAATTGGCTTGGATCCCTCGACCAAGTCAATAGTGTGTTGGATTATGCTAGGATCATATCCTTTGAGATTATCGTAGGTCTAGGCCATAAATCCATTGTACTTAGTGCATAAGGATCTCAACTTCTCTTTATCATTCTATGACATGTTCCTCCCAACTTTGTGCTTCCCACCATCTCCAACATCGAGGTATTCATAGTCCTCCTTATCAATTGTGAATCTCTGTTTAATGTTTCTAATGTCCTCAGTCAAAGAGGTTCTTGAGAGAGATTAGGCCTCACATGAGCTTATTATTTTTGAGTTGGATCATGTGCTCGTCACTCTCTTCATACCTAGATTGTGCTTGATTAGAAAACTGGGTATGTGCAAGATCATGATGGAAAAAATAGGCCCTTAAGTGGTGAAAAATTCAAAAAAAAAATAGAGTTAGGAAACTTGACGTAAAAATTTGAATATGTTATCTATATTATTTCAAAAATATGTAAGAATAGAATCTGTAGCAAATTGAATGTAGTTTCTAAACTACTAGGTTTATTTAAAAAATAATAATCTATTTGGTGAAAATTTGAAATTTCAATGCAGTGGTACTTAAATTTTAGGGAAAAAATAAGAAGTAGGTGTCTATCTGACCACCCTAACCACAATAAAATGATAATATTTTTTTATAAGATTTTAGATATAAGTAGAGGACTCATGTCCCAATGTGATGGATATTTTTTTGTAATTTTTTTCCAAGTAAATAATTAATTATATTTTTTTATTACAACTTCTAGAAAATATAAAAACTCATATGTCTAACCACCTTAACTTGGTCAAAACTTCATGAAATTCATTTTTTTTAATCTTATAGTATACGAAGCATAGTATATGATGCATGTTTCAGATTCAAAAAATGTGATATCGTTTGAAAGCTATAGATGTTTTTCAATTAGCTTATCAATCAAGAATTTAGTTGTAATTCAAATAGAAAATCAATAATAATTATTTATTAAATTCAAATTAAATCATAATTTATATTGGTGGAAAGCTAAGAAATTCCTTTAAAAACCCTTTTCATTTTCATCAATTTTTGGTAAAAAAAAATCGTCAGCCACATACCCTACACATACCAATCATATCACCACTTTTTGGCCCATCATGATCTTGCACATACCCAACTCTCTTAACTGTTGTAAGAAAGTAGCAATTTGAGCATCATCTTTGAAGACCTACCAGTTCTCATCATTATTGGGGATAAATGGTTAGACGATGATGTGCACAACATGTTCATTCTTTGTTGATCCATAGGTTGGCTCAAATTGCAAGCCAACCAAATCCATTCTATTCGTAGAAATTTTTTGAGATCTTGGGATGACCTGGATATTAAAAGCCTCAAACCTTTTGATTAGGTCTCATATTTTGTGTCAATAGGACTACATTCTCACATTCTTAGCAGACACCTATCCTCAAATCTGGCTTACCACTAGCTCGAAGTCATCAAACACTCGTATTATTTTTATGCCTATTTGCTTCGCTAGAGTTAGACCATGAAGCAGTCCTTCATATTTTACATCATTGTTCAAATA
Organism: Sequoia sempervirens; assembly: GCA_007258455.2. Classification (NCBI taxonomy): domain Eukaryota; kingdom Viridiplantae; phylum Streptophyta; class Pinopsida; order Cupressales; family Cupressaceae; genus Sequoia; species Sequoia sempervirens. The sequence goes on from VDFB02193867.1 coordinate 93,530,485, forward strand.
AGGGAACTAAAGCCAGAAATATCTAAGGTTCTTTGACCTAGTTGGAGACATGAGACAATCTTGGCTCCAAATCTAGCATTACACTTGACACTGTCAAAATGTAATGTCCATAAGTTGTTGTCACCTAGTACACTTGGTTTATCTTGCTCTTTGACCAATTTCAGGAGGGCCTGATCTTCATCAAAGATTACATAAGTACCCAAAGCAGTAGAATGGAGGTTCTCGAAAGGGTTAGAATCAATAAATTGATTGAGTAGGACATATTCTTCAAGGGTATAAACACTTGTGGTCTCTTCTTCTTCCAACATCTCCACATAATACATCTCCTTCTTGGAGATGGAGACAAGTGTCGCTTCAACACTCAGTATCTTATTCTCTACAGTGTGTTTGGGATGCAAAGACTCAAACAAGATCTTCATCTTTTCTTTGTACTTGGTTTGTAAAATTAAGTGAGACTAGTCAAGAACCAGGTATCCACCAATCTTTGCTATGAAATCCCTTGATAGGAACATTCCGAAGATAGGGGGAATTTCAATTATGACTACTTCTTGGGTGAGGTTTGGCTCAAATAGGAAAAAGAGGTCAAAGAGAGGCCTTTAATGCAACCAATGGTTGGGACCTTCTTTCCATCTAACTACATAATTCCCTTGTCAAGGGGTTCATATTTCAAGTTTAGAGTGTTGGCCACCGGCTTGGGCATGACTATAGTACTGGCCCCTGAATCTATCATATTATTGTGTAGTATCATGTCCCCTATGATAAGAGTCAAGAAAAGGGGAGTGGGCTTTGGATTACTTACTTATAGCCAATGAAGATTGGGGGTTCCATGAAGGCCTTTTTCCCTTTTCTTGATTATGCAGTAGGATCAAATCTGGTGGCAGAGTTTGTTCATCTCTATTCAATGCACCCCAAAGTGAATTCTTCTTTTATAGAATGGATAGGGCATCCCATAGGGATACATTAGTGGGAGCCTTCTTTAATTTCTCCACCACATTAAGTTTTTTGATTGGTGGGACCTTTGATTTGAACTGGGTGCTTCTTCTGCCTTAGGAAAAGGTTGGTCTACCACAGGTGGACTAGAAAATTTATCTATGGCTTTTGGTTGTGTTTGTGGTACTTGTAGATAGGGTCATTGTGGTTTTTGGGTAGGCATTGTTGATGGTACATGTGGCATGTATTCTTTGGTGAACCTTCTCTTTGATCTATTATTATAGTCTGATTGTACTTGTGGTGTTCTCGTGGTTGAGACTTCATTTGTGAACACTGAGTCTTCTCCCTCCATCCAAGAAAAGAGTGCTTGGTCGAGGGAGATATCCAATTCTTGCTCTAGGGATATTCCTTGCATTTGAGCACTAAATATGACATTCTCAATCCTGGGGGACTAATAAATTTCAGTATCTGAGGGATTTCCTTGACTTCTTTGTTCCATTACCTTCTACTAAATATTTCCCCACAGATAATTTCAAGGCATATGGGCGTTGTTGCATAGAAAACACCAAGCATTTATATCTTTTGCCTGGTTGTTTCATCTTTGAATCAAGTCCTTACAAATGTTGGTTTTTATTTTATACAATGGGATGGTCACTAGGACCATCTGTCATGATGCCTATGACTAGTTAATCCCTCTTGAAGCTCCTTAGTATGTGTTATGCTAGAAAGGTGACCTCCCTGCTTGATAATATTGTGCAAGGGTTTTTCGAGGCGCTGCCTGCTGGTGTTGAATAATGACAAGAAATCATTTTTGAAAGTCCTCATTAGATTTTTCATGTCGGTTACATTCATAGCCAATGAAGAATATCCCAACGTGCTTGGTTGTACATTTGGGTACACATACATTGAAAGTGGTGATGCAGCTGATGTGCAAGAGAGCAAAGTAGAGGTGCTGGGAGTTACCTCCTCTTGGGTTCTACCAAAGATTTATGTGGAAATCAACATCAACGGTCATGGTGGAAGCTTCCCAGTATATATTAAACTATTCTCTACTCACATAGCCAGATCATATGCGTCAAGTAAGGTATCAACTTGAACCATCAGTTTTGTTGTTCTATGGACTTCTCTTGCACTCTTAGGAACTTTCACCTAAAAGGAGAGAGATAGAACCCTAAAATTGAAGGTGGTTCACTCAAATAAAGGATTGTATGATGTGATTAAGACTAAATGCAATGATCTAAGTGCAACTAAGTTATGAAAATGACTAATTATTAATGCAGAACTAATAAAATATGCAATGTTTGAAAACATAGTGACATTTGTAGAAAGCTTAAAAAGATGAACAAAAACACAAATGAAACTAAATAGAAAGCCTATAATTTAGAATGTGTGCATATGTGAGGCTAATGAAGACTGGAAAACACTCTGAAAATCTAGTAAATTTGACTTTTATGTTGATTGGGACTCATTCGCCACCCTGGGCGAATCAGTCCTAGTTCAGCGTTTTCTACTTGAAAACTGGTTCTCACTTACTAGGTATCAAGATCTGCATCTAATTTTGAAAGTCACCTCATCAGGGACTCATTCGCCATCCATGGTGAATTATTCCACTTTCAATTTTTTGCAAACTTAGATCTCAAACCTGCATCTTGACACCTATACAACACTTCTCGATGAAAACCCAAATCAGGATCTCAAAAAATTCCTACAAAATAGCTTAAAATTGGTTGTCTAATGGGGGGTTTTCCTTGGTCAAACCCCTAGTTGGGTAATCAAACCTTGAATGGAAAAAAATCTACATAAAACCCTAGCATTAAGTGTGTTATAGACTAGGAAAATCTGAAGTATGTCAAAACCCTATTATATTGTGCTAGAATAAAATGTGCAAAGGTGATTTGAATGATGCAAGAATTCAACCCTAGAAACCCTACAACATATCAAATAGATGTAAATGACACAAAAGATGGAATCACTTTGAAAACAAGTCTTTAGGTGTGATTTGATGGCTAGTTGCATCTCCTCAACCTAGATTTCTCCATGATTCACCATAGGCATCCATCAACAACTCTTTGTAATGTTAAATCTTGATCAAGAAGTGAGCTTGAAGACCTGCAAAAACCCTAGTTTACTGTCCTAAAGCTTCAACTTTGTTGTAGAAAATGCAAATAAAACGTCTTGTGGAAGACTCCTAAAACTTAACTTTTGAAATTGCTTTGTAAAAGTGACTAAGAGATGTGAAAAATGACTTAAAATGTGTATTTATAGGCACCAACACCTAATTTTCCCATTACTTAGGCCTAAGAATCCGACATCCACCGAAAAAATAAGTTGAATTAATTGAATTCCCACTCAAAATTGAAATTTCCCTCAAAAGGGACTCATTCACCACCCTTGGCGAATGGGTCCCACTAGAGGGGACTCATTCACCCAAGGTGGCGAATGGGTCCCACTAGTGGTTTTTGAAGGTGGGTTTTTGGGATATGAATGAATTGAGTGTTATTTCTTAGGATTTAAGTGACTTTTTAAGTGAAATGAGCCTCTAGATCAAAAATAATGGGTCTTAGGGGCCTATAAATGTTGATTTGAAGGATGAATAATGCAGGGGTACTCAAAAGTAGGTCTAAATTAAGCATGAAATTGTCTCTTTTCTCAAGAGTGTCCGATTTTCAACGCCACACAACTATGAGTGACTATACCATGACTGTGATATCCGAATTGAAATCCTTTAGATAGAACATGAAATCCATGACTGCTAGAGGCCTAACTGCCATGGGAATCCTTGGAAAAACTTTATTGAACCTGGTATTGAAGTTAGTCATGGCCTCCTATGGGGCTTTCTTGATTGTAATCAATTGTTGTAGTAAGGACGAGTAGTCTCCTTTCTCTTAAAAGTGATGAAAAATCTTATCTCTGAGGTCATCCCAAGAATGGATGGTATTGGGAGCCAGGGATCTATACTAATCTTGAGCCTCCCCTTTGAAATGTTGGATGTTGTGGTTGTGTCGCTGATATGTTGTTATCATTGATGTCAACACTATTAGCATTAATGCATTAGAAGTTGTATATGTTGAGGATATTGAGAAAATTGTAATAGAATAAGTTTTAGGTTGTTAGTGATGAAGTGAAGTTCAGTCTATTGGTTAGCTCAGTACGTTGATTATCAAAGGTTGTGGATTATAGGGTTTTTTTTGAGTATATCTAGTTTACCCACGTTGAGTTTTAGAGATCAACATGAAGTTTTGATTGAGTTATGAATATTTGTATTCTGATAGTTTTTCTATTGTTTCAGTTGGTGATCCTGATTGAAGATGATGTGATTCTAGTAAGCTCAATTGTTTCAGATGTTTCTCTAGTGATTCATGATTTTTGTGGATGTTTCTAGATCTTGCTCAATCTTTGTTGCACATCTGCATTGATCGTTGTGCTCGTGATTTGTTATTTTCTCTTGCGTGTTCATGTTTTTCATGTTCATGGCTGACAGGGTGATTGTAGCATGTTGTGGATCTTCAAGGAATAATTTTTGAAGGTGGTTCATGTTTGAGGATTTATTTTGGGTCTTCACTATGTTGTGGCTGACCTTGGTTGATTCGCATTAATATTTTCTATTGATTTGGGCCGACAGTTTGTATTCATTTAATTATTTTGTTTAAGCTGACATGTAACGATGTAATTTCTTGTTGCGGATATATATAAGCGATTTCTTATGCCATTTGAAGGCATGCGAGTAGATGAGATGTTGTGTGAATAATGTTCAAATCATTTGAAGGAAGAGTAGAGTGTGAAGAAGAGTGGAGAAGAGTGAAGAAGAGTGACGAAGAGTGTGAAGAAGTTTTCATGTGCTTAACCGGAACTCTAGTCAGGCATTAGCAGATGCTATTTTCTTAGTTCAAATCCTTGCAAATGTAATCTGAATGTTCCTTTAAGACAGTGTGTCTTCCTTTGTGTAGTAAGTCTTGTTATAATTGAGCAGTGAGCTCTAGGCAGTGTGTCTGAATGCATGTGCATTCCCCATTTTAATCTTTATACTTTTAACAAGGTATAATCTTGTGGACTAACGTCCACCGTGGTTTTTCCCCGAATAGGGTTTCCATGTAAAAAATATTGGTGTTATGTGTATTTCTAATGTGTTAATGATTTATGCTTTCATGGTTATTAATTAGATCTAAGAATAAGGTTAATAAGTTTAATAAGTTTGAATTTCTATGACAACTGATTCACCCCCCTCTCAATTGTTTTCCCTTGTGTTGCCAACAATTGGTATCAGAGCAGGTTCCTTGGAAGAAGTTTAACTGCTTGAGGTGATCCGGGATGGTGACATACAAGAAGGACAGTCTGAGATTTGATGGAAAAAATTATTCTATGTGGAAGACTTGAATGGAGTGTCATCTGAAATGCACTGGTGAATCCTATGAGAGCATTACAAGTAATAGGTATGTTATTCCACATAATGGTCCCACTACTACTACTGAGATTAAGGATGTTGAGTGCAATATCAAGGCTAAGGAAGCATTATTGAGTGCTTTGACTGATTTTGAGATGACTAATGTTATGGATCTAAAAACTGCTTATGAGATCTATAAAAATTTGGAAACTTTGTATGAAGGTGATGCTAATGTGAAGATTGCTAAGCTACAAAGTTTGAAAGGGAAATACGAAATGTTGAGAATGGGTGGCGATGAGAATATTACCTCCTTCATGCAGAGAGTGAATGAACTTGTGTGTGGTATCAGATGTGCTAGTGGACAGTTGGAAGAATCAGAGATTGTCGCTAAAGTGCTTAGATCCTTGCCTGCTGCATACAAAGTCAAAGCTACAACAATTGAAGAGCTCCAGACTATGACAAATGTTACCAAAGATATGTTGATTGGTAAGCTTACTACTTTTGAGTTGAGTGAATTTGGTGATTCCCTTCCTAAGGTAGAATCTGCATTCAAGGCTACTACTTCTGAAAGAGATAAACAAAGATATGATGAAGGTGAAAGTTCTTCTAGAAAGGTATTTAAGTATGAGGAAGAAATGAGACAGACTGAAGAAGAAGAAGAAAGAGAACTAAATGAACTTGAAGCACTTATTGTCAAGAGAGAAGCCAGAGGAGAAGGTAATTATAAAGGAAAGTTTCCTATTAAATGTTTTTCTTGCAATAAGATAGGTCATTTTGCATCAAGGTGTCCAAAAAGAGTTCCTAAGTCAAGACCTAACAAGCCTAGATTTCAAAGAAAGTGTTATTATGCTACTGATGAAGGTGTGACAGATGATGAATCTGATAAAGGGAATGTAAGTGAGGACGAATGGGTATTTATTTCTATCAAGGAAAATAATCTTGTGTCTACTAAATTTGCTAGTTATACAAATGTGGAGAAAGCCCTAGTTGCTCGAGTTGAAGAGAAAGATGAATGGGTGATCGACAGTGGATGCTCTCATCATATGATAGGAGATAAAAGTAAGTTTGTGAGCTTGGAAAAGTATTATGGTGCTGTAGTGAGATTTGATGCTAACACAGCTGGTGTAATCCATGGCAGAGGCTGCATTTCTCTTGATGGTAAGCATAATACTGATGATGTCCTATATGTGGAAGGTCTAAAGCATAACCTTTTAAGTGTTGGATAGATGGTTGATAAGTGATACAATCTTTAGTTCAAGGATGGAAAGTGTAGAATATTGGGGAGTTCTGAAAATGTGATTGCATCAGGTATAAAAATAAAAGGTAATATCTTTCAACTGAGTGATGCTAGTAAAATTTGTTTGATTTCTCAAGTTGATGAAAGTTGGTTGTGGCATAGGAGAATGTGTCATGTCAACTTTGAAAATATAATCAAGATAAGTTCTACAGGTAGGCTATGAGAGATCTTCCTAAGTTGGTAAAATCTACTAATGTCATATGCAAGGAATGTCAATTAGGGAAGCAAACTATAGTTTCATTTTAGAGAAAACAACATAGTTCAAATGAATTGTTGGAGCTTGTGCATACTGACTTGTGTGGTCCTGCTAGAATTAGAAGTTTACAAGGATACATGTATTTCATATTACACATTGATGATTATTCTAGAATGACGTGGGTTACTTTCTTGAAGGAGAAATCTAAAGCACTGGAGAAGTTCAAGATCTTTAAGGCTATGATTGAGATAGAGACATGCCTGAAGAATAAGTGTTTGATATTAGATAGAGGTGGTGAACTCACTTCTGGTGAGTTTAATTCTTTTTGTGAAAAGCATGGAATAAAGAGACAATTATCTACACTGTGGATGCCTCAACAAAATGGAGTTGTGGAAAGGAAGAACAAGACAATTGAAGAAGCTGATAGAACTATGATGTTGGAAGGAAATGTTCATCTTATCTACTAGAGAGAAGTTGAGACAACTATTGTTTACACTCTCAATCGGGTACAAATCAAAGGTGATACTGGTAAGACCCCTTATGAGCTATGGTATGGTCATAAACCTACTGTTAGATATTTCAAAATCTTTGGGAGTAGATGTTATATCAAAAGAGATGAATATATAGGAAATTTTGAAGCTAGGAGTGATGAAGGAATCCTTCTTGGTTATCCTACTAAAAGCAAGGCCTACTGGTGTTACAATAATAGATTGATGAAAATGGTTGAAAATGCAAAATTCAAGGTTGATGAAGACATAGATAGACCATCTAGAACCTATGGATATGATTCAAATGATCAAAATGATAGTAAAAATAAAGGAAAGAAAGTTCAGACTTCAAATCAAGTTCAAATCATTTCGGTGAATCAAGAAAATCAAGAGGAAGGAGAAACTAGTGAAAGTGTAGAAGAGAGAGCGCAAGAGCCTGAAGTTCAAGAACATCCTAAGACTCCAAGGTATGTAATATTAAATCATTCAGAAGACCAGATTATTGGTGATAAGAATAAAGGTGTTCAGACTAGGAGAAAAAATGTAGAATAATACTGTTTGATTTCAAAGACTGAGCCTAATAGTGTGAATGAAGCATGTAAAGATGAAAATTGGGTTGAAGCAATGAAACAATAACTACAACAGATTGAGAAGAATGATACATGGGTTCTTGTTCCTAGACCTAAGGACAAAAATGTCATTGGAACTAAATGGGTCTTTAGAAACAAATTGAATGAGAAAGGTGAAGTTGTTAGAAACAAAGAAAGACTAGCATATAAAGGATATTCTTAGATGGAAGGAATTGACTTTGAAGAAAATTTTGCCCCTATTGCTAGGATTGAAGCTGTTAGACTGTTTCTTGCTTATGCTGCTTACAAAAACTACAAGGTTTATTAGATGGATGTCAAGTCAACATTTCTAAATGGTGAATTGGAAGAAGAAGTGTATGTTGAGCAACCTGATGGATTTCAGTTGAATGATCAGGGAGACATGGTTTGTTAGTTGAAGAACACATTGCATGGACTTAAGAAAGCCCCTAGAGCTTGGTATGCCATATTGGACAAGTACTTGTTGAAGCTTGGATTTAACAAAGGTACTGCTGATAGTAATCTGTATTTCAAGATTGATGATGATAAAGATTTGATTGTGGAAGTCTTTGTTGATGATATCATTTTTGGAGGAGATGATGGTTTGTGCATGAATTTTTTCAATGGTATGCAAAGTGAGTTTGAAATGTCCATGATTGGAGAGATGAAATTCTTTCTGGGATTGCAAATTACTCAATTAGAAAAAGGGGTCTTTATATCTTAGTCCAAGTATGTGAAAGAATTGTTGAAGAAGTTTGGCATGGAAGATTCAAAACTAGTTGGTATACCTATGGTGACCGAATGTAAGTTGACACAAGATGATGATTCTTCGAAAGAAAATCAGACTAGATACAGATTGATGATTGGTAGATTGTTGTATTTAACTCAAACTAGACCTGACATCATGAATGTTGTATGTATTGTTGCAAGATTTCAAGTTGATCCTAAGGAATCTCATGTGACTATTGTGAAGAGGATTTCAAATACTTGAAGGTGACAATTGATTTTGGCCTATGGTATCCTAAAGATGATTATCTTACTTTGAGTGCCTTTACTGATGTTGATTGGGAAGGAGATGTGAATGGAAAAAAAAGTACTAGTGGTGGTGCATTCTTTTTGGGAAAGAAGCTGATTTCATGGCTAAGTAAGAAGCAAAATGCCATTTCTTTATCTACTGCAGAGGCAGAACACATTGTTGTTGCTAACAATTGTACTCAAGTATTGTGGATGAAGTAGATGTTGAAAGATATCAGAGTTGTGTATGATGAACCTATTCCTATATTCTATGATAATTCAATTACAATTAACATTTCTAAGGATTTAGTGTTGCATTCAAAGACCAAGCATATATCTATCAAGTTTCACTTTTTGAGAGAGAAAGTGAGTGAAAAGGAAGTCAGATTGGAGTATGTGCCTACTAAGGAATAGATTGCAAACATATTTAACAAGCCATTTCCAAAGGATACTTTTGAGTATCTCAGAGGGAAGTTAGGGGTGATTACCCCTCCTAATCAGAACTAAGATGCATTGCTTTGCATCAGTCTGTGCATTTCATAGTAATATCTTGATCCAGATTGATGTTGTGGTGGTTGCTACTCATGGGGAGTAATCAAATATTTAGATATGTGGTTCAAAGCTTATAGAGATCTTTGTCATTACTGTCAAAGGGGGAGAAGATCGTGTGAAAAAAAATTTGGGGAGAAGAGTCATGTGAAGAGTTAAGGAGAAAAGAGTCAGAACCTAAGGGGAGTAAGTGTTAAGAGATAGTTCCATTGATGGTTTTTTTCACATCATGTGTTGCGATCAATGCCAAAGGGGGAGATTGTTGGATGTTGTGGTTGTGTTGCTGATATGTGGTTGTCACTGATGTCAACACTATTAGCATTAATGCATTAGATGTTGTATATGTTGAGGATACTGAGAAAATTGTAATAGAATAAGTTGCAGGTTGTCAATGATGAAGTGAAGTTTAGTCTGTTGGTTAGCTCATTACGTTGATGATCAGAGTTTGTGGATTACAAGGTTTTTTGTCGAGTATATCTAGTTTATCCACATTGAGTTTCAAAGATCCGAATGAAGTTTTGATCAAGTTATGAGGATTTGTATTCTGACAAGTTTTTTGTTGCTTTAGTTGGTGTTCTTGATTGAAGATGATGCAATTCTAGTAAGCTCAATTGTTGCGGATGTTTCTCTGGTGATTCATGATGTTTTTGGATGTTTCTAGATTGTGCTCTATCTTTGTTGCATGTCCGCGTTGATCATTGTGCTCACGATTTGTGATTTTCTCTTGCGTGTTAATGTTTTTCATGTTCATGGCCAATAGGGTGATTGTAGCATGTTGTGGATCTTCGAGGAATAATTTTTGAAGGTGGTTCATGTTTGAGGATTTTATTTTGGGTCTTCACTATGTTGTGGCTGACCTTGGTTGATTCACATTAATAATTGTTATTGATTTGGGCTGATATTTTGTATTCATTTTATTATTTTGTTTAAGCTGACATGTAACGATGTAATTTCTTGTTACAGATATATATAAGCGATTGTTTATGCCATTTGAAGGCATGTGAGTAGATGAGACGTGTGAATAATGCTCAAATCATTCAAAGGTTGAGCAGAGTGTGAAGAAGAGTGAAGAAGAGTGTGAAGAAGTTTTCATTTGCTTAATTAGAACTATAATCGGGCATTAGCAGATGCTATTTTCTTAGTTCAAATCCTTGTGGATGTAATCTAAATGTTCCTATAAGATAGTGTCTTCCTTTGGGTAGTAAGCCTTGTTGTAATTGAGTAGTAAGCTCTAGGCAGTGTGCCTAAATGCATGTTCATTCCCCATTTTAATCTTTATACTCTTACCATGGTATAATCTTATGGACTAACCTCCACCATGGTTTTTCCCCTAACACTTGGTTTCCACATAAAAAATCTTAGTGTTATGAGTATCTCTAATGTGTTGATGATTTATGTTTTCATGGTTATTAATCAAATCTGAGAATAAGGTTAATAAGTTTAATAAGTTTTAATTTTTGTGACAACTGATTCACCCCCCTTCTCAGTTGTCTTCCCTTGTGTTGCCAACATGAAATACATAGCTAACAATCTAAGGGTGACATTTTTCTCTATGATGTTGTGAACACTACAAACCTTTGCTATATCCTAGAGGTGTTCAGAAGGTGTTTTAAAATCTTTCTTGGTGAACTTTGGGATTACTTTGAGGGTATTAGCAGGGATGATGGGCCACACATCTAGAGGGGTGGGAAGAACTAAAGGAATTCCACTATCCCAAGTTATAAAATTTCTAGGACCTCCTTGGAGAGCCATCAAAAATAAACCCCTATGGATTGGGTGAACAGGTATTCTAATTTGAAAGGCTTGGCCATCTCGAGGGGTGGATAAGTCACTAGACTTTGGGCTAGCACTCCTAACCCTATTGCTTCTCCAAGTGATACTGAACCTATGGCTTGTCTCCTCCCAAGGGCTGAAGAGGGTAATTAAAAATACTATAATTTTCTTCTCGAGGATGCTCTAGTTTAGAATTTGTCCATGAGTTTACTAGTCTCTCCTACTAATGGGTGATCCCACAATAGTGGTTTACAATTTTTGGCCAAACTGAACACTGAAATTATTATTCTTAACTAAATCTTCACATTTGGGAGCCTATAGCGGCTAAACCGTGAGGAATTTGAAGATGATGCAAACTAGAGTCTCATCACATTTTTTCTGTAGATTCTAAAAATATATTTTTCAAAATTTTTGGAATTAGATTGTACTTCTTTTTCCATATCCCACGAAAACTGGATTTTTCTAGAAAAAACATTTTAAAAAAGTGACGCACACCGTATAACACATAAATTTTTTCCATGAAGGATAAAATTCTAATTCTTTTAAATTTAGATTTGTAACTCTGATATCTAGTGCTTCCACTTGGTTAGATAGATTTTTATTGAATATTTTTTCCTTAATCAAGTTTTGAAGTCAAACTAATTGCAATTCAAGCATAGCGCAACTGTATAACTCGTAATTTTTTTTGTATACATCAAAATTCAATTTATTTTTTTGTTGGATCAAGGACTTCAATATCTAGTGCACTCATATTTTTCAAAAAAAAAATTGATAATCTGCTATTTTTCCACATGTGTAGAATAGAGACCTTCATTTTTGATGAAAAACCTATGTTTAATAAAACTAAACTAACAAATACATAATAAAATGAAAACATATTAAAATTATATTCGTTGGATAGCTCATTCAGAGGACTACCTGATTCCAGTTGGGTTTGTGAATATTCCTCCATTTTCATCCTCAACTCAAGCTCTGAAGTGCCAAAATTTAAGTTTTTTTTGTGTCTTAGGGGGGATGAGCGATAAGGGGGGTTGGTACGAACCCCTAAGGGTTCGAGTGAACCCCTAGGGATTCACTCGAACTAGGGTTCATTTGAACCCTAGTTCATTCGAACCCCTTCAAAGGGGTTCACTCGAACCCATTTGCTATGCATCTTTTTTTGGTTTTTTGGTGGTCAAAATTCAAAGGGCTTCATTCAAACCTCTAATGGGTTCGCCTAAACCTATAGGTTTGTACGAACCCCCAAAATCACTTTTTTTGCTTTGGGGTCATTTTTTATGAGTTTTCCTTCCTCACTTGAATTGTAAACCACTATTGTGGCTTCACCCTAATATGGTTTAGGTTCCTATTGAAGGCTAAGTATTAGATAGTATGAAAAAAATTCAGGTCCCATCGGGCGTGCCATAAAAGAACTATTGATCTTAAAAGATTGCACTTCTCTCGGAAAGCCTTATGGGAAATTCAGTGAGTGGGGGACCTGCTTGCGCCTCACTAGATAACCTCCAGGATTGTTAAAGAAGCCAACTCTTCTCTAGGTATGGGAAAAAGGAGAAGGAAATGGATAAAGGGAAACTAAAGGTGGCAATATCCCAAAGGTTTTAAAGCATTTCAAAGCTCCTTAACAGCTCCATTTTATGATAAAGTTAACAAAAAATGCCACAGACCCTCTATTGTTGGAAGGAGAACAAACAATTAAGGCCGATGTAGACACAAAGTAGACAATCAAATCTCCTCATGGGAAGAACCCATTAAGGTTCAAGCAGAAAAAGGAAACCTATATTCAAATAGGATACTTTAGATTCTTATAAAGCTATCCACTTAATAGCATAGTATGAAAACACTAGAAATTTTAACAAGAGATTGAAAGAGTATTAAAAACATGGTTCAATTTCCTAAAAGCTAAAGTTTAGAGATCATAGAACCTAAACAATTGAGAATTAATGATCAAGACTTGCATAGAAATAACTAGAACACAAAGCATTTAATATATATGACTAGTTATTAATAAAGCATAAAAATAAAGGCCATGTGAGCACAATGTGGTACAAATTTGTTCTTGATATTACTAAAAATGCTAAGGTCAAACAATTGAATAAGTTTCTTGGCTAGCATCAATTACAAAAGAGTGATTAAGGCTTTACAAGAAATCTACTATATCCTATCCTATTGCTACTGATAATCTATCTAGTGGCCAGTCGAGCATATCCTCTAATCATTTGATGATGTGATGATATCTCTTCTAGGAAAACTTCCCTTTCATAGGAAAAGGGAAGCAAAAAATTATCAAGCACTCTCCTCTACCAAAGCTAAAAACCCTAATAGGTGTCACCACCAAATTTAACCTCAAATCTGACCAAAAATAAGATTAGATTTGATAATAAAATTGAGATGCTTCCATAATGGTAATAGGTGATGACAACTCGAGGATTCAAATCTCAAGCAAGCTTCATGCAATTCCTCTTGTCAGAAAAAAGGTACGGTTTTAAAGTCTTTCCTCTATATGATTCGATTTGATACTGGCAAAAAAAAAGGCGATGTCAAAAGAGGCCATCTTCAAGAGTCGCGAACGAAACCAAAGTATTGACACTCGACAATATTCGTAAAAGCCCTGCCCAGATGATGAAGAGAATTCCCCAACATAAGATGGGTGACGTGGCAAGCAGGCATGCTTTTTTCAAAAAATGAGAGATCAGTTTCGAGGAAAACACCTGTGGGGGAGCCACATGTATACCGTCAATCCCAAAGAGAAAGAAAATCCTAAAAAGGTCGTGCAGCCACTACGTGGCAACATTGCACACCTTTCCACTAAAATCCTTTCATTGCTTCCAAAAACCTTCTCCAATGTGATAAGTGATAGGACAAGAAAATGAACCGAAAGAGAAAAGGGCCTGGGGGTCGAGAGATCAAAGAAATAAACACTTAGAGAAAAAATGCTCCACATTACCCAATATTTATGCACAAACAACTCCAGACTCTGAAATTCTATTCTAGTTCATAAAACACCTTAAGTATTTTTTTCTAAACTCCAGATTTTCAACACTTCATTCTTTTGAACTTAATTAAATTTGTGAGCTAAATAATGTTTTCATGGCTACAAATATAGTTGAAAATAACTCTAAGACAAAAATAAACAAACAACGTTTTATCATCAAATGAAGCATAAGTTCCATATTTTATATTTTTATGAATGAAATTTGGGATATATTCATGAGGATGTGGCCCCAACTTGGCCACATTTTTTACCTCTCAATATATATGGATCCCAAGATAAAAGGAACTTATTGAATATAAATCTAAAGCTAAGGACATTAAAAATATTACTCACAAGAGAAAGTCAACTCAAAAGACCATGTCCTTGAGTTATATAATCATTCAAGAAGTCTCAAATAATCAATGGAACTCTCTTCCATTATGATAACACAATATATCCACTTAATTACAAAACACAAAGAAGTGACTTAACATACAAGGGAGACTACAATAAGAAAGATTAATTATTTTCATTGATAAGATAAACCACCACATGTATCAATTCTATCATAAGGAAAATAACCTATTCAAATCAAATACACTTATACAGTTAAATGATAGAGAGCCACTTCTACACATGGAGGGATCACACTTTATAATAACAATTATACAAAAATTATTACAATATTTTGTATCCACTAAATGATCCCAATACACAAGATGAGGAAGGAACACTACTAGTTGTCATGCTATCTTCATGAAAGGAATAATGGGGGAATATTATTTTCCACCGTACCATATAAAAATCATCAAGTGCAATAGATCTATATGGAACTCTAGGTAACCCTTGAGTTATGGAGAGGATCATAAATACATAGTCCCAAGGATAAATTCACATCATACAAGGTATCATAAGGCACCAACACACACATATACATAGGGATCATATGAGATGGTAAAAACCACCACACATGACACAAGAATTATCTTAACACAATATTACATGTGTTACATCAAATAAAAAGAGATAAGAGGAAGGAAGATAAGGAATAGGAGAGGTCTTCCCTTGGTTCTCAAAGTATCCTATAAAATCCACCATATCCAATATAATTTAAGGGATTGTTCTATTCAAGAGCCAAAGAAGAATTCAAGGGACAATTTCTCCAGAAGAGCTCAAGAATGAATCTAGTGATAATTTATCCATATAAATATTAAGAATAGTTTTGGTGTAGTTTTCCATGATTTCACATCTATATGTGTTACCTCACATGCTCCTAGTTAGACATGCGTACATATCCCTTAACCTCAAAACCTAAGGATTATTTCTAGCCCCCATTCCTACTAGTATTGTAAGCCCTTGTACTATTATTCATGTAGACATATTTCTTCTCACTAATTATGTTGAAGTATCCTAAAGGAACCTCTCCTTACCCTACTTTTATCATAAGAAAGAATGAGAAAGATACTTCATTAGTCAATATTTTATCAACTACTACTATAAATATCCTCTTAAAATTTGATTCTATAACTAGAATTCAAACAAATAGTGGGTGCCCCATGAATAAATGGTTTATTGAACAATGTAAAACATTAATTGTGTATTATTTAATACATTATTAAACACAAACATATCATTACTAAGAGTGTTTAGAAAAATTACCACACTCTTCATCAATGTAAGAGTTGATTATTTTTCACACATCACCATGGCATGCTATTCATATTCTGCTATGACCTATACTTTGTTGGTTTCCATCCTTCCTCATGTTTATATTTTTATCATTAAATATTGTATTTGGTTATCGTATGTATACTTTGTTGGTGTGTTATCCTTCCTCATGTTTATATTTTTTACCATTAAATATTTTATTTGGTTATTGTATACCTATAGATTATATAACATTCTTATTGAATTAGAGTAGGGAACTAGAAGTTGGCTTTGTAAAAAAATCAAAACCAAAAATAAACCCAAGACAATCAAGGTAGTTTGAACTAAACTTCACAAAAATCCTCAAAATAGGGGCAAGACGGGAATGGAATGTCCTTCCATTTTTTGAAAGAGAAAACTCAATCAAAGGACTCACACCTACAACATCAAGTTTCCTTATAACCTTGCATGGGGATCGTTTATCCACATCAATGTGGTCATTATCTATTGTTTCTAGCACCTTCCTTTTCACCAAATTTAAAGAAAAATATTTCTCAAAAAAGGGTCTCATGAACACAACATGTTCCTTGCTTGAGGAGCTTGAAACTTGATCATTTTTCTCTCCCACAGTAGTTTCCAAGAGCTTTTTCTCACTTGAAATCTACCATTATTGGGAGGTTCTTTTGTCATAGATCAAACATTAATAGTATTCACAACTGGGCATCCAAATATTTTTGTTCTCCTATATGTGTGGTATATTTTATGAATGGATTCCTCTTATTCTCCTTCCATTCCATTGAAGGTTGTACCAAACTTCTCCAAGGAGACCCCTAGTTTCTTGGTAAGGTATTTCTCCATTTAAAAATATGATATGTTGGTTTCAATGCTACCAAGCTTAAAATAGCTCCTATTTGGGTTTGTTTCCCAGAGATCCCTTTGGAATTCTTAGATGAAAGTATCATCCCTAGTATTTTATGCTTTTAATCACAAAATCTAGAACTAGGTTTACTTTTACTAGGTTTTCTATTTGTATTGAAACTCATTTAAAGTTTCCTAATAGTATTAAGTTTTTCTCCAAGCTTGGTGTTTAGAAGCAAGATCTTCAATATGAGGCTTCTTGGCTATACCACTTCCACAATGTTGGGCTCTTCTCCTTTTTATGCCAAGATCTTCACTATTATGTGCACTCCAATGAGGTCAAGACTTCTATTGTTGATTTTCTTGAACCTCATTATTAAGGGATGGTGTTTAAAACTACTTGGAGAGACCACACTAATCATGTTTCAAGTTTCTCATGCAAGGAACATGTGTTTATGAGCCCTTCTTTTGAGAAATATTTTTCTTCAAAGTTGGTGGATAGGAAGGTGTTGGAAACTATGGACAATCACCACTTTGATGTGGACAAAGGATCCCTATGCAAGGTTAAAAGGAAAATTGATGTTGTACTTGTGAGTCCTTCACTGAGTCTTCTCTTTCAAAAATTGGAAGGACATCCCATTCCCATCCTACCGCCCTTTTGAGGCCTTTGGTGAAGTTTGTTTTCAAATTTTCTTGATTTTCTCAACTTTGTTATTGGTTTTGGGTTCTTTCCAAAACCAACTTTTGGTTCCCTACTCTAATCAAAAGCAGTTGCTAGTCCATTTTGTATTTTTGTCTCTCTTCTTGTAAAACAAGTTTTTTTTTCCCTTTTATCTTTTGTAATTGGGTCTAGGCCCTTCCTATGTATTCTAATTCATATCTCTAGTCAAAAGCAATTACCTTAGTTGAAACATTCTTATTGAACCCCAATCATAATACATTTCCTCTCATCTTCATCATCTTCTTATAATTTATAAATAATAATCACAAAGTTAAAGAAGTCATTTATAAATTGTAAAATAATATAAAATAATGAATTTTATTACATTACAATTTGAATTCCTAAAGTATGTGGCATTCATACTTTATTCTTTAAATATTGATTTATTTAATGAAGTATGACCCATGAATCCCTCCATCCTAATCTTCTAACATTTTTTTAGTATTAAGATCAAAGATACATGTTATGCATCAAAGAATCTTGCCTGATTTGATCTTGCCACTTGAGTAAGGGGAAACAAATAGATGCTTCTACAAACACTAAAACTATAACCTCCTTGTTCATTTCAACCTCTTATTGGCTTGAAACATGCAATTTATAGTTCTTCGCATACAAGACCTAATAAAAATAATGAAACTTTCAATCAATAATTGAAAGTCTCACAAAGTTTCAAAACCAAGGACATATACAATATAACATATTTGCTATAATAAAAACTCTCATATTACAAATTTCTATGTTCCAATTAATTTTGTTTTGAGTTTTATTATTACGCATAATTTTTGTTTTATGTTATTCTATTTAGAGACAAATTAAACATACTTTGTTAACTGATACTAGACCTTATCTTTGGTCATGTTATCCTTTATAAATATTTATGAACACAAATTTCAATTTTGAATAAATTAATCCGCCCATCTAGGGGATAGAGGTCCATAATAGAGCAGGGTCCAATACTGGGGATAGTAGTCCTCAGTGGGTCTTATAGTGGAGCACCTTAATATCCAATTGTAAAACATTTTTTATCCATTAAGTACAGAAACTGACAAATCATGTGATGCCACATCAGCACACCAATGAAACATGACTTAGTGCACCACTATTGATCTCACTTTTTTTTGGGCCTTTTTGGATACCTCAACAAAAAGCATGCTGATGTGGCCCTAAAACGAAATATAGAAGCACATAAGTTGCCAAATAAACTACTATACAAAATTGGGAGTGATTTGAAATTTCCAAATAGGATTTTGAGAAATGCAAAGTTAGGGTGCTCCACTATAAGCCCCTCTCCCCTACCTAATCAGAAAAAACACTCATTATTTATTTAATAACTTTGATGACGCACGAAATGCTCCCTCTTCCTTTTATGTGTAAATAATATATTGTAAACTTGAAGCAGCAATACAATTAATAAGCTACAGTTAGAAGAAATGACCATCAAATCTCAATTTCAAACTTCTCTGCAGTACAAGGGAAAGTTAATTCCATTCCATTTAATATTGCCTTGCCATAGATAGGTCAATCAATTCCATTATCTACGAAAATTTTGAGTGGAAGAAAATTTCATTGCCTCAGAAGGAATCTCAGATTCAGTAAATATTTCAACTCATTCTATTATTTAATTACATTCCGCACTCACATATAATTTAATTTGAATGTTCGACATTGCAATCAGAAATTTCATGAAGCACTTGATAAACCAACTTTTTTCATAAAACTCTGTATAAAATTTCTATTAACTGTCGAACAGCTTCATCATTAAACTACAGACTCTATTTACAACATAGAATTTGAAAAAAGTTATTATTAGCATTCTGCTATTGCATAGTATATGTCAAATTGACATGGTCAAATCTAAGTTAATGGTACTTCCTACTCTAAAGCCACCTGTAATTGATCCATTGTGACTTACTGGACATTTAATCATTATGTTACGGTCATTTCTAGGAGATACATCATTGTCAGGAATCTCCCATTGATTTTTATACTGTTGAGAAGTAGCTGTTTTTCCACTCTCCTCATTATGTCTTTCTATCAATGATGGTTCCGAGGGGACCCTCCACATTAATGGCTGTTGAATATTTATTTGTTGGCATTGCTCATTTGATAGTAATAAGCGAAGAAAATTCTCAAAGTTGGTGGCCTGTCAACAAAAACAATGAATTGAAAAGAACCCATCAGAAGACTTTTTAATATTTTATGGATATATCTACGAAAGAGACTGCCATAAGGGATCTTAGAACTCATTCAAGGAAACTACCTCGTCCTTTCCCATTAGTACAGAGAACAGGCTTTGAAAACGAACGTAATACTATTTTATTATTTTATCAAATTGGAAGAGCTTTCAAAACTCACCTCGATACTTGTATGTGATGATGCCTGTTTCAAATTTCCTTGGATGCAAACATCAAGTGCACGAGATTTCTGTTGGGTTAGGTATTTCTCTGAAGGCATGCATGTTTTTCTCCGTTCATGAAATGTATCTTGTGTAATTTGATTCATATTTTTTTCACCATAGCTTTGAAGTAGAGGGATATGACATTGACTCATAACCGAACCATCTCCCAAGTTATCATTTTGTATGTAATTTTCACTGCTTTTACTTATTAGTACATGCTGACCTGTTGAAGTAGTTTCTTCTGGATCTGTAATTATTTGACCCGCCGTCGCAAAACATTCAGCCTCTTCGGTCAATAAACTGTAAAATTGGATATGTGCAAACAAAGAAAAGGACGTTATAGAAAATATGTGAAACAATAAGATTTTCCTAAGAAGTAAAATCCTACTATATAATAGAAATTATGTTTTGTGGGGACTACGACGAAGGAAGAATGAAAAAAATATCATTTAATAGTACAATAAAGTAGTAAAGTAGGATATATTTAGCTAACTGGTCTTAAGTTCAATTTGAATTTGAATTTTCTTCATATTTATTTAATGAATAAATATATGTATTATTATTTATAGAATAATATTATATATATTTATAAAAAAATTGTTAGTAGAAAATAGTAACATTTTAGAGTTCAAACCAAACATAAAAATGAACAACTACGTGACAATAGCTAATGCAAGTTATTCAAAGGAGGACAGGGATCTTAATCATTTGGGCTACCCCATACATCATGAGGTCCAATCTCAATGGAAGGATCCCAACTAGTATTGCCATCATGTTCATTACTTTTCCATTTTAAGTTTGAGTGTCATGAATAGATGATATAGAAAGAGAAAGGTGATAAAATGTACTAGTGCTAGGCCAACCACTAAACCCATGCCTAGGAGCTTGGCAAGAAGAAAAGTAATGACAGGGGTGAGACTACCCTCAATGAGATTGGTCTCTAGGTCTTTGTGCAAGAGGTTGTGAAGTATGAGAATGTACATCATGTTCTCCATGAGATCAATATGATTGCCTTATCAACAATGCTTACAAGGCCAAGAACTACGCCAAATAGAGGCAAGAGTTAAAGGGACTTTGACAACATTGAACATAACTTTACCCCAATGATCCAAAAGTACCTAAAGATGTGTCACCTCAAGGGAAAACTTATTACCTTGCACCTAGATCTATCTACATAAATTGGAACAAATCATTGCCTTATTATAAAGTGAGCAATTATATTATACCATTTTTTTATAAAATAGGAAAGAATCCTATCTTTCCATATGTTGAAAAGAATTTCCACCATGAAAATATGGGTATTTTTAAAGGGGATTCTATGTTAATCCATAGTAAAAGCATATACCATGAGAGTAGCTTAGACTAAAAGGGTTTGAAAAATCATGAATATAAGCCCACATAGATTGAGCGTAGGAATCAAAGAAGGTGCTTGAGAGTTTTCTATTAACCACAAAATGAGAATAAAGAAACATTGATCCTAGTATGAGTTAATCTAGAACTAATTGGTAGGCATTGAAAAATAATACACCAAGAAAAATGAGTAAGCTTTGGCTCTAGAATTGACAATTAAATAGTTTGAAACCTATATTTTCATGTGCTAAAAAGGATTACATTGTAAACATCTCTAGTTTTTAAAAAATACCATAGATACGTGTGGAGAGAAATAGGATTAGCCCTTACGATGATTGTAATTATGAAAGGGCTTGTTAAGATGTAATTTTCAATATTTCCATGATGGCTCGAAATAATAAACCAAAAAAATTGAATTACATCATGAGGCACATAATTATTAACAAAATTGAAGGTTTTGATATTCTACTTGAATAAAAGAATCCTATATTTGGCTTAAGTATAAGTAATAAAATTATTGGCCCTTCTAAAAAAAGGTCTAAAATATTCTTGATTCCCTTCTTCAAAACACTTAATGCATGCACCCATAGATTCTTGGTTATAGGATGGTCTTAATAAGAGGTAATAGGAGACAACAATATAGATTATTGATTAATAGAAAGCCATGTAAATATTCATTTCCATTCTAAAGTAACAAGGGTTTAATGGATTCACATGATCTCCAAATGATTTTCATCCTAAATATTGATTGTTTCCTTTATTATAAGAAAGGTTTTGAGGCCAATCCCTTTCCAAGCTTGCATCTCATAAGGAAAGCTTATATTATTCTCATGTGAGGCTTAAAGAAAGTC
Source organism: Sequoia sempervirens (assembly GCA_007258455.2). NCBI lineage: Eukaryota > Viridiplantae > Streptophyta > Pinopsida > Cupressales > Cupressaceae > Sequoia > Sequoia sempervirens. The sequence goes on from VDFB02193867.1 coordinate 93,552,496, forward strand.
CATAAGAATATTTTTGATTTTTTGATAGGATTCTTTAGAAGGAACCCAACATGAGGAGTAGTAAACATGAGTAGTTATCGAAATATATAAGCACACCCATAATTTCCCTACCAAAAACAAAAGATGCTTTGTCATCTAATAAGCCATCTTCTTTTCAATTATAAAATAATCTCCCATAAGGAGGATGGATATTCTTGAAATACAAAAGGAATTCCTAAGAATATAAATACATCTCCATGATCAATTAAAGTCCACTAAAAAGTGTCAATCTAGGGATGCCTAGAAGAGGAAGATTGCATATAACATTGATTTTCTTCCATTGAATACTAGAGATTGACACTTTATAGAAAATATCTAGACAATGTAATGTGTGTTTAATGTTACCTTTATTCTATGTTATAGTAAGAAAAATACCACTAAAAAAATTGCACTCACTAATTGAGCTAAATAATTGACCAAAGAAATTCCTTTAACCAAAATTTGTAAAATATAATTGGTCAAAAGATATTCAAAAACTTTAACAGCAAGCACATAAAGAGAAAAGGGATAAATGAAATATTTGACTGATGGACTTAAAAATCACAAAGGCACTATATTTCTAGCCATTGATAGTGAGGTAAATTGAGGCATAAAGATAACATGTAAAAAAATTACAAAAAAGTTGATGTCTAAATCCTAAAGCTTGAAGTATAGCAAGAATAAAAGGGCACTTGATTCATTGATAAGATTTAAAAATAATAATGCTGATAAACACAACCTACTATTATGATCTTTTCTCCCATTCTATGCCTTCCCAAGCTAGAATAATATTGTCTAAAATATATCTAGACTTGATAAAAATGGTGTATTTACAATACATTATCTATAGAAAGAGATAAAATAGATTCAAATCAAGATCCTTAGATATGATCTCATAGGTGACATTAAGAATAATTAATCTCCTATTGTAGATCTCTAGATCTCTAGACTTTGATATTAAATTAATATTTCCTTTGTTTATAATTTTACTGAAGAAATTATAATGAAACACTTCAAGATAAAATTTATGCAAATCCTTTCCAACTACATTCTATGGAATCTTCTAGAATTCATAAGGAAATCTATCAAACTTGGGAGATTTTTATTGGCTATTGAAAAATAGCTTTCTAAAGATCAACAAAATTATCTTGAGATATAAAAACCTACTAATGCTAATGAATAAATTATTAAAGAACATCATGAATTTTAGTCAAGAGATGATGGCCATCTTTAATTTTTTATAATTATCTCAAAAGTATGGTGAGCACAAAGAGCTTATAAAAAATATTTGGAGACTCAAAATTCTACATTGAACCAATATATAGGATTTAATATGAGGACATTTGGTTTTATGATTATTAAAAATTTGCTTGTTTTGGTGAATCTCTACCACCCACAACTATAAACTAGGTCCAAAAGGGGTGATCTTCTAGTACAACATTGGTTAGGTAAAGCTTCAACATGATACCCTTTTGAGTGGTGAAAAACCATACTAGTTGATAGCTATAAATTTAAATTAAATGGAAGGTTCTCTTAGTGTAATTATTCTACCAATAAATCTAACCTATCAATTGAGTGCGTTAAGGCTCAAGGTTCAAGACACATTATATATGAGCCATCTTGGGCTAATTATTTAATAAGTGTTGAAAAAAATTAGTTCTTACTAACCTTGGGTTTGGTAGATTTCCATTCAATGCAAAAGCAAATTTGGGAAGAGTGATAAAAAAGGATAACATCTTACAAAGGCTCCATTAGAAGGAAGAAAAAATAATAAATCTAAAGAAATATTACATTGAAAGCATATCATAATCCAATAATTTGTCTAATGTATCAAATCCAACCTACAAATTTGTCTACACATAACAAAGGCAATGATTGTAGAAGTGAACCATGTTGGGATTTTAAAGATCCAATATATTGCACCTAAAAGATAAAACTTTTCTTTCAAAGATTATCTAGTGAATGTGGTGAGAACCATATTTATCACATGGCATATCCATTATATTAGTCTCTACATAGAACCCAAGTGGTAGTAGTCATTAACTTAGCATATAAGTACCAAAGGAAAGATCATAGAATAGCATCATTAGATACATAAACATTATTAACTTTAAATGAATGACTGTAAATATTGAACAGACCTCATAATACTCTATTAGTGGCATTACATTTATGATCAACTAAATGCTATTGTCACCTAGGAGAGGGAAAGGTGAAAAGTCCATAGTTTACATTATGACTATTAAATAAAATATATTGGTTGGCCATATAACATTGAAAGCAATAGAAATTAAAAAACCCATAATTTTAACCTCTTGTGAATAAAGAATATCTATACCTAAAATTGTTGATGAGTATTTCTCACCAAATACTTCAAAGAATGGTATATAACACCTCAAGCATTTAAGAAAAGAAAATTTATTGATAAGAATCAAGTGGCATATCATTGCTATACAACTCATCAAGAGTGGCATAGAAATTTTAAAAGATATTCTTTTGAAAAACTACCGAAGAAAAAAAGTAGGGTATGTAATCTTATTTTCTCCAGGGTATATTCTCCCTCTTTTAATACTCGTGGAGGACTACAAATAGGATATGGACTTGGTAGGTGGAAAGAAGTAGAAGAATGAAGAATAATTGTCCAACTAATAATATAAAACTAAAGTTGGTTGAGGCATTATAGCTTACTAGACAACTCTCCATTAGAGAGAACCACCACTTTCTCTTTGTCCCAAGGTTCTTAAACTTTGTGAATTGGTAACTTAAGAACATGATTTTTAGTGTTACCTAGTTAGCATAGCTCCACTATTAACGTTTTGAATTTTTATGATTCTTGATTGTGACACACCCTTCCTTTTCGAGAAGGAGAGCATCAATTGAAAACTAAAATGTTGGATTGTTGCATGGGGACACCAAGGGATGATCCTTGATCTTGTGATGAATTAATTACTTATGTTTTAGGGTGATCTAAGAAGAAGTTGTCTAAATTGACACAAATAATTTCACCAAGCATGTTGGTGATGTTGATTAAGAAATTCTAAGATTGTAAAGAAAAACTAATGAATTCCACCCAAATAGGGAAATGAAATGCCCTTTCCTCAAAAACAACAAATTATTGAGTCAATTATTGAATCTAAGGTTGGAAGACCAAATCAAGAAGCACAAATAAACTGGGATTCATGTTTATGAACGTCTTCTACATGACTAGCTTTAGAAAAGTGGAATGAAATAAATCTTGGGGAGACTTTAGATGGCCTTAAGACAACCCAATGCAAAGCCCAAGTCTTGTTGACCCACTATCTAAGCATGCTTTTAGGGGGAACCCTCTTGACAAAGATCATATTAAATTGAAAATGCTAAAGCTATCTGGAGGCACTATAAAACTCTAGGATGGGTAGCATCAGATTTGGAGTGAAGTCAAAATTCATACATCATGGAACACTTTGGAGATGAACTTCCTAGGATTCTTATTCAATAGAATCATCGTCATGAACCATCAAACTATCAACACCAGCAAAATTGTTTGGACTGATGATATTTGAAGCCATTAAGAATACTAGGGGAAAGCCGGCAGACATGGAAAATTAAAATCCTCTACAATTAATGCCAAGGATTGAAGAACTTTCTTGTGCAAATATGCACTATGATATAAAAAACAAGATGATACATAACGAAGAGCGAAACCCTGGTAGAGCTCATGCAACTTCAGCTCCGAACTTTTTGACAGTCAAAATTTAGAAACACAAGAGTTACAAATTTGATTCCCATTATTCTTCATAAAATTAAAAATCTATTGATCAAAAGAGGCCAGCAGACAAATATAACAACAGAATCTGATGCGTATGATACGACCCTAAGCCAGAGGACAACTAAAAGATTGGAGACCATCTATAGACCAGCAACCAAACACATTCTGCACAAATCACTTCAGATCAGAAGACGAAAGAGATCTATTTATTTCACACAGCAAGATGACAGAAATCCAATTTGGATAAAAATAGAAGTAATTCAATCGATTCTGACTACCCTAACAAAAGAAGGCAGGCTTCGAATTAAAATAGAAATATTTCAAATCGATCTTGAATACCTTGACTAAGCTTCTCCCATAAAACAAGGAAGACCAAAACTTAGTTGGTAATGACACAATCCAAAGAAAGAAAGACATGGAAATTTAAAATTGAAGCAAAATTCTGCCAAACGCTTAAGTGATTATATGCCAATATAAGTCCAGATTCCTACCGCCAAAGGAATATAATGAAAATCGACCTGCGACCGGGCACCCTTGAAACACCTTAGTTATAGAAAGAAAAATCTGTCATCACACTTATCAGAAGAATTGAACCGATTCCAATTTCTATAAACAGTCAAAATCAACACAATGCTTCTTAGATAACTTCACTGAAGAAATAGAAATAAGTCTGCAAAAGCTAAGAGGCAGAAAATTCGTTATCCATGCCAGCACAGAATAGCAACATTTCAAATCAAACTAGAATATGCTGACAAAGATGTGCCCATAAAAATTGGAAGATCTCAAAATAACAAAGTTGATGACAAAATTAGAAGCAGAGGAAAGAACGTAGTGAATACTGATTGACAACCTAGCTTCCGTAAATCACTCCAACTCCAATTAGCAAATACTATTAACACTTTGGCTTGACAAGGCGACAAGACCCATGCCCATAATACAGATAATATACCATTTACATCTGAAGACATAACTTTCGAAACTATTGAATAACAAAACAAAATTGATGTAAATCGATTTCCCTCTAATATATGTGGTTGATATTAATGCTTAAAATTTTATTTAGAAGATTGTTTGCTTGCGAAAAAAAAGTTATAGAGCCTCCACTATTTGATTTCTCCACACTTCAATCTCTTAATAATCAATTTAAAATCATCTTTAATAATAATATTTTCTACAAAGACCTAATTTTAAAACAAGAATAAAACCTTTAATTTCTACAACATTGTTCATATTGTAATGAGAAACTCGTACCCATTGCAACTACCTCACTTTTATGATTTCTAATAATAATCTCTCCTCTAAACATCCTAGATTGGTTTTAGATGTTCCATAAAATTTAGTCTTAAAAGGTAGGGACCACTTTGTTTTTTATTTTTTATTTTTCTTCCCAAACATTGCTTTCTCAAAATCTCACAATATTTCTAACTTTCTTGAAAAAGTAATAAGTTCAATCAAGTTAGCTTCTCTTCTTTCTTCTTTGAATTTAATATTATATAAAGTATTATAAGAATGTATGATCTTTTTTCATAGAATCTATTGATATTTTTTCTTTAGAATTGAACACTCTACTATTTATTTGAAGTGGAATCTTTCATACAATAATATTTGAAGTTATCTAAACCCATGATATGTTTTTTGCTTGTTAAATCACTACTAAGGGGCAGCACCCTGTATTATTCAAAAAAGGAGATTACATAGTCATCATCCCATTAACAGACTGGATCACCCAACCCCACACCAATTAAACCAAGATTCCTATCAACAAGCCTCACATCATATACAAGTTTGCATATGTCCTTAGAATTGATAGAAACCCCCAATTCTTGGCCATATTTTACATTGCATTTGTTTTGGGCAACCAAACCATTGCAAAACTTCTTCTTTTTCTTTTCCAGCTCCACCCAAGCTTCATTGTTATCTTCTTTGGATTGTTGAGGATTTCTAGGTGTTGGAAGGGGAGAAATGGAATCCCCACCTGTACATGAGTGTGGCAGGTAGTCAAATGAAGTGGCCTCCTTCAAATTTATCCCAACAGCTAAAGTGTCCATTGAATTGGGAGGTGACATTTGATGTACCTCTAGACAGTAACCATGAATCTCATGTTCTTGAGGGGAATTTGAAGCAACTACATAGTGCTCTGGGGTAGCATCCTCCCACAATGTGGAAGTGCACAAAACCTTTGCTTTGTAGTCAGGGCAATGTGCAACAAGGTGACTAGTGTTGAAGCACCTCTGACACCGGAAAGGGATGCCTTCATAGTCCAGTTGTTGGACCCAACCTTGGCCATCCACCCTGAGGGCTATCTCTGCTAGAAGATCCCTTGAAGTATCCAAATCAACCAAAATCCGAGCATATGTTGTGTGCATGAAATATGATAATTGTGTCAATCGCCAAAATTTTCCCCAATGCATCCCTAATTTCTTTAAAGCATCTAAACCCATGTTTTATTAGCTCTATTAAAGAACCAAAAACAATATGTTCTGAATTTTATTAGGATAGTTACATAGGAATAGTAAATGGTCACTCTTTTCTTCATTTCTTAGAAAAAGAGGTCATCTCCCTAGACAATTAAAATAACTTTTCTTAAATTGATCCTAAATCAAAATACTCTAATGCAAAGGAAAACATAGAAAAATAATATCCTTCAACAAACCTTTAGCTCTCCCAATTTGAGACCATGGGTAGTTAAATATGTGGGAATTTTTAGCCAATGAAATTTTCTTATACTCATCCTTGCTCATATAATTTCCATTTCTTCCTAGATTCCATCATAAATTAATCATCTCTTTTGCAATTCCAAATAAGCCAAAAATTTTATAGTAACAAAAAAATTGTACTACCATCCCTTTCATCAATCTTAAGAATAAAAGACAAATATTTCTAGACTCTAGATTCTTGTGCTTCTCTATCTTTTCTTTCCAATAATATTAACATTAGATCCCCACTAGGTTATAAAGTAGGTATAAAGGTTCATAAATTTAGGAACATTATCAAGAGGACTATCAATCGACAATTGATCTTTTCAAAATGAGACAGGAGAACCATCTTAGATCTTCTAAAATTTCTAGCCCTCAATTATCTCTTTTAATTTGTTAATTTCTTACCAAATAGCTAATCTTAATAGGATATTTATAGCATTAAGCGTACTTGGAGGTTGAGAATCCTTTTGATATTTTGATCTCAATACATGAATCTAGGATTATTTAGAAAAAAGAGATAAAGCTCCACACAAACCTAGCTAAAATGGCTTCATTAAAAAACTAAACATATTTAATGACTAAACCCCAATCTTCTCTATTAACTAAATTTTGTTATCTAAGCTAATTAAGATAAATCAAAATTATCTTGAAATCCTTTCCATAGAAATTCCCTCCCAGTAGACTTGATTCTTGTAATAACACTTTTACGAGCTACAAGAAGAGTTAAAAAATAAATTTGATTTTTTAAACGTTAGAAGAACCAACTTACTAGTTAATGATAGCCACCTACTAAGTTTTAACCTTCCAATAATCTTTTAAAGTTATCTAAAATTGTGTTGTATTATAGTTTTTCATTCTTTCTATAGAAGAGAGAAAATCCCAAATAAGTTTAGAAAATAACCTTTCCAAAAGGAAATATAATTACTTATAAAATATTATTGTTTTAACCCATGTGAAGAAGTACTCTTTTAGATTTAGACCTATTCATCACCTAACCAAAATTTTATTCATAATTTGATAACAAATTCATGTTTTTTTAATTTTAGAGATGGATGGAGAATAAAATATCATTCTATCATCCATAAAATTTTAATTAATGTCATGTCTTCTAGATAAAAATTTGAAGCCATATAAGGAAGCTTTATTTTTAAAGGAACCAAGATATTTGCAAAGATATTTAACTAAGATATTAAATTAGAAAGGGGGGAGAAGATTACCTTTTCTAAGCCCTCTCAATGACAAGGTGAAACCTTTCATAGAACCATTTATGAGAACTTAAAAGGAGGATAAAGAATAACAAGCAAAAAACTAATCAAACCCATCCTTACTAAACCTAGATCTTGCTTTTTTTGGTCAAATAATACCCAATTTACCCAATCATAAGCTTTAATATTCTCTAGTTTTAAGAGAATTTATTTTATTTTACTAGCTATATATAAATGGGTTATTTCATGAAATAATACTCCCATCCATTACTTTTTAATGCTTAGAAAAATGGTGTGTTCTTCAAAGATCGAAGAGGAAAGGAAAGGTTTGAGTCTATTATCAAATGACTCTAGAAATGATCTTATATATGGTTATACAAATATATATAGGCCTTAAACCCCCTATTCTAAGATCCTCCTTCCTTTTTATAATAAATTTGAACAAGAAAAGTGGAATTCATATCTTTGAGAAACTTTGTAGAATTAATTGATTGTTGCACCATATTTTTAACTTATTCTTCCATAATATCAGTATTGAAATAAAAAGAAAATTCTATTAGGACTAGTAGCACGATTCCTACCAAATCCAAAAGATAATTCCTAACTTATTCTATTAATATCCTTTTCAATCCCTCTTGACCAATCATAGAAGCAATAGAAATAATGAATAGAGATTATTTTTCCTCCTAATCCATAGCTTCTTTAGTTAGCATATTTTTATGAAAATATGCAAGAACTTTTGAGTAGATCAAGATTATCACATATTTTTCCTTTTTCAATTCCAAACTTATAGATGAGGTTTTGTTTTCTCATATTATAAGAGATATTAAACCTTAGTATTATTTTTTATTCCTTCAATTTCATTTTTATATTTTATTCTAAATTATATCTTCACATATAATAATTTCATCAATTTTGATGAGTTTCCTCCTCCTCATCTTTCAAAGATTCATAAATCTAACCTTATTATTTCTATTTTGGTTATACCATGCACTTTCTAAATTATTTTCTAGAGAAAATATGTTTGAACATAAATGTGTTCCAATATTTTAGAAAACACTTGAAGGCTCTTAACTTCTTGGAAAATATATATATTGGTACTATAGAGGTTAGTGTACCTTCTAAAAATTGAGATAATCATTATGTCATTATGTTTCAACTATATTTTGTTAAATCCAAATGGGTCCTTAAAATATTGTCCTTATCAAAACATAAAGGGATAGGCTAATGATATAATCCCATTTCCATCAACCTGAGTTAAATATAAAGTCATTTTATTGATGAATTTGAATACAAAAATATATCCAATTTGGATAAAATATTTATATGACATTTTCTATTATTATACCAAGTAAATCAACCAATATAAGGGTCAATAACGAATAAGTTTTGATTAGTTAAACATGGGAAAAGGGATGGGACCCATTATAGAAAAACCATATAGGCAAGTAGGATGAATGTCACCAGTAGTGAGACATGAAAAAAAATAGAAAATATCCAAAGAGGGGAGACAAAATCCAACTACATAGAACAAAAATACCAACAAATCTAGAAACCATATGCTCTCTACTCTCATCCTGATGATCGATCACAAAGTGTGATCTGAAACATTAATACAAAAAATAATACACAATCAAATTCAAAAATCATTTCATAAGAATTAACATGGATTGTGGAAATTTGATATCATTAATACCAACAAAGCTTAGAAACGAGTTGAAGAGCAAAGACCAACATAATATTTTGACTAGAGAAAAGAACTAGAAGTTGTTTTTGGAAAGAACCCAAAAACTAGAAACAACAAAATGATCACTTGGTAGTTTGAAATCAAACTTTCGAAGAGGCATCAAATGTAAGGTGGGAACAGATTAGAAATTCCTTCCAAAATTCATTGGAATTAACAAATTTCCTACTCCTAAGCCCCAAGCATGGGGTAAATTTTCACACTTTTGGGAAATTTTGAATTAGACTCAACCAAGACACAAAATCTAGAAAAAGAAAGCTAGATCCAGATTTAGTGACATTATCAAAAGTAATAAATTGAACAATAGCATTGGAAATTTATTATAGAATACCTTGATCCTAGAATTCCAAAGGGATATTTGGGAGATACAATAAAAAAGGAGGCATATGAAACTAGGTAATGCTAAAACTAGTTGACCAAATTTCTAAATAAAGAAAATCCTTACCAAAAAACCAAGGACCTCTCTAAAAAATTGAAGTGTAGTCCTCCACAAAATGAAAGGAGTATAGTAGATAAAAATTCATCAAGGCCATTATGTGAAGACAAAGGTCCATCAAACAATTAGAAGCTTGACTATAAATAACATCAATATTCATTCTATAACCAAAAAAACTGCCAATAAGAATAGATTACAAACTAAACATAATTCTATGTATGCATCACTATTCTACAAAGGATACCTATGAGAAGACAACCAAAGCTTACTAGAGGGTAAGAGGGGAACATCATCTTCTAAAAACCTAGCTTATCCTACACTAGAATAAAAAGAAGAATCAAACCCCTCCACATTCTGATTAGTAATAGGAACATCCTCTTGATGAACACCAACAACTCTATAATTGGTGAATCCTCGAGGAAGAACATTAAGAATAGATTTATAACAAGAAAGAGGTTATGGATCCATGGAATGGGGAACCTCCAAAACACTACTCTCTTGCAAAACACTATAGAGAGGCCTTTGAGAAGCTCGAATGAGGGCCTCCACCAAGGAAAGAAAGCCCATAAAGGAACCACCCCAAGAAAGAGGGAAAGCTTAGGAACCTCATCGTATACAATAAAAAAATGGGAAGGAAAGTGAATCAGTTTTAGTAAGGGAGATAATGACTACAAACCTACTAGAGGATAAGGAGGTTAAATCTTACAAGGGAAATAGAAAGCCCCTCTTGAGATATTTACTTAGGTAATTTGACCTCAACCCATCTAGAATAGGCTTGGAAAAACCCACTCCATGCATTGAGTGCTTTTGGGCAGAACATTGGGCATCCAACCACATTGAATGAAATGAAACATCTTCCTCATGATCCATCTAATCATTTTTCCACACATAAAACCTTAACTCCACACATTTTTGGGCATTGAAAACAGCCTCCAAAACAATATTGAAGTGAGTTTCTTCCTTATCCTCGCATCATGTATTCTCCCACAAACCCTCAACCGCATCCTCTAAGACCACACCATCCTCATCATTTGAATATCCACCATCTTCATAAAAAGAGCCACCACCATCATACGACAAAAAGGAATTTTGTGTCACCACTTCTAGGGTTCTCATTATAGAACTCATGTCATTTCAAAAATGATGCTATAACCAAATAATGGAGTTATTCAAAATTACCTAGTTATCTTTAATATCCAACAAGTTAGAATATCTTAAAAATAAGAAAATTTGAGGTTATAACTAGAATCTTAAGAACCCTTGTTTTAGTAGAATCAATTATAGCATTAATATCCCACTAGACTCCATCGTTTTCTATATTTAATCTCAAACTAAAACCATTTTACAACCAACAATGATCCTTTTCATTAGAGGATTACAAACCATAAATATTAACAAGGGATTTTTTCATATAATATAAACAACTTAAATAGATGTCTAAGAGTTGGAATTAGGAAATTTGAGAGGAAAACTACCAAGAAATTTAAGATTATAGCCAACCCTCTAGTTAAACCTTTAGATTTATATATTGAGATGTGTCATCTTCTAGATGTCCTTAAAAAATATTTGAAGGCATCCATGATACTCATGGACTTACTTTATTTTAATGAGGTTAGCTTTAGATTGTATTTCTCTAATATTACTATAAGATAACAATTCTTTGATGAAGAATTTAAATTCCATTATGTTGGACAAGAAAGCAGCATTATTGACCAACATTCATTTTATTGGTACCCAAAAAGATAACCCATACTTGAAATTTATTACTCATTACAACCTTATTTATTATTTCATTTGATACAAAAAAAAACCAATTAGGTGTCCTCACCTAATTTTTCAAAAATACCCATTCTCCCTAGTTGTTATTTTGAAAGAAACAAGAAACCACATTTCCCAAATTTCCATGTTTAGGACTAGAATCATATAAAGGTTTGAGGTTAGACTTACTTGATCCTTGAGTTATTTTCATGGAAAACATGAATTTGAATGATCTACTCTCTTCCCCCTAAATCTCCCTTTTTTGAAGATACAAAAAACTCTTTCTGAAAATCAAGACTTTTTTATAGATCTTTGACTTTTTATCCTCAAAAATTTCTCACTAGTTTTCTTTTCATTATCATTATGTAATGTTTCTTTAGTTACACCACCATTCTTCCTAGAATGTAGGATAGTTTAGCATTATTTGAAATTTTTGAGGCAGCTAAATTTGTGTTTGAAATTTTTATTATTATTTAAATCATGAATCCATATGCATCCTTATTTTATTTGATCTTATTATTTTAGTTCTAAAGATTACTTGAAATGGTGTGACAAACCCTAGAATAAACTAGTCATACTATGGCATCCCATACATGTAAGGATAGAGAACTTCATAATCAAATTCTTAAGACCATTCAAAATCCTCCCATTCATAGAGAAGAGAAGAGAGGTCAATTCTACACATGTTTAAATATAAGTATATTGACCATGCCCATAAAAGGTCTTTAAATATCTAAGGTACTTTTTCAAATAATAGGTGAATGTCTCAAAGACATGGGTAGACTAAAAACAGGGAAGAGAATACATCTAGATTGAAACTAAAGTTCATTATAGGATTTCATCCAATGAATTAAAAAACCCACATGCCAATTTCACATAAAAGATATTTTTAATGTACTATAGTCAAGGACCTCCAATCTATCTATAGAAAGATTCATTAGAGAAAATCTATGAAATTTCCTTAGCGAATACTATATTTAGGAAATCCTCTTGGTCTTCAATTTTCTTTTAATCATAGTTAAATTCTTTCAAATGTATATAAGAACCCAATAATCTACAAAATCAAACTATGTCCTTAAATGTAAAAGATTTATATTGAAATTTTCTAGGATGAGATTGATAATTAGATATATTTCTAAGTAGGGATGCATGGTGTAGGATTATTTACCTAGAATATCTACCTTTCTTACTAGCTATGTTGATTGCTACATCAATTTCATTTTCACAAATCAATGATCTAAAACCAAATCTAACTAGAGTATATATAATTTTTTGAAAGGGGTTCTATCATCCCCATTTATTATGATCCATTTAAAGAATATTGAGAACCAAATATTAGTAGAACTTAGAAATTATAAAATCCTTAAAGACACTTGTGATTTTAGTTTTACTTCTAGTTGGGTCTACTAAGTTTATGAATCTTATTTGGGAGCTTGTAATTTTTGAATTTTAACTATTCTTCTAATTAGTTGTGGTCTCCTTTATAGTGATTATAGTTTTAAGAGCATGGGCACCTCTAGTTGTATAATTATTATTATAGATCCCATTGATAATCAATCCAAGATAATATTTTATCAACTTGTGATCTCTCTAATATTTTAATTTTGATGCACCGTGAATATAAAATATTATTTGCATGCGGATTTATTTTATTTAAACTTGTGTGCAATATTCTTAAATTATTTATTTTATGGACCTAATTATTAGGCTAGCTTATATCTCCCCACTTTACATTTTAATTGAATGCTAACTTGTTCTCCTAGTTACTTATAACTTATATGGTTCTCTTCAATGCATTGAATAAAAACTAGGTTAACCTCTCAACTATTTTTTTGGGGTCCTTATTTCCTTTAGAAAGCCTCAAAACTACAATCATAGATGTATTTTTCCATTGTGCAATATAAATGGTTACTTGTAACTCTCTTTATACTAGTTGAATCAAAGCCTAAAGAATTTTTTATCCTAGGACCCACAAGATCTTAAATATTGAAAGTGGCACATGCCAAATTCTAGCTAGCCATGGTCCATTATTGGAGTGATTAATAAGCACCTTTATAAGCCTCTTATTTCTCTAGTGCTATAAATGTGGAAAAATTTCACTACAAATAAAAATGGTATAAGGTAGAACTCAATAACATTTATTTCACCATAATCAACCTTTTTGGGAAATTAAATGTAAAAATTTATGGCTTGAAGGCGATTCGAAAAATATAATTGATAGTCTTTGTGGTAGGTCCCAGCCCGCATGGTCGATTAAAAATTGGATTGAAGATGCTAAGGTTTTACTTAGTAAGTTCGATAGAATAAAAATAACTCATGCTTATCGTGAGGAAAACGCTGTTGCGGATTTTTTTTCCAATGAGGGAGTTAAGAGTGACAAAATCCTCATGTGGCACAAAAAGATTGACCTCCACTCTGACGCTCAAGCTTTATTGGTGCTCGATGCAGCGAATGGAAAAGTGGTGGTTTCTTGTAATAATGAGGAAGGTATGAGTCGTGAATAATAAAATTAGATGACATAATGGGGTTGAGAGGATCTGACAGATAAATTATTTACTTTGGCACGCTTTGTGGGTCCTGCGAAGCAAAGGAACTATCTGGAACAGGTTCTCCGTCTACAAAATTATTCAAACTAAGATCTCAAAAATGGGTGGGGAATGAAAGAGGGTTGAACCTACCAGTTTCGAGTCACACACCAAGAACACTAAAGCGTGGAGTAAAATAAGAAGGGTGGCTTACTTCCATTCATCGAGAAACTCCATGGCCCCAAGGAGGAGATTACTAATTTCTTTGAGAAAAATTGGAATAATGGGGAGGTTCTCCTCTTTGGGAGGAAAGTTCAGATTGATGAAGCTTTGATAGCGGAGGTGACTGGCATTCCGAGTGAAGAGCATAAATTTTTTAGAGATAGGAAATTCTCTGACGAAGCCATGTTGAGGTTCCCTAAGTCTGAAACAGGGAAGCAAAAACTTGTCAATATGATGAACAGTTACTATGAAGCGGACACTATAAAAGCTTTATGGAGAAAAGTGCTAAGGGTTATCATGGAGTACATCACTCTCAATGGCTGCTTCACTAGGGTTTATGGATATCACTTCGTGCTGCTCAATCACTTCTGACATAAGGTGCATGTTTCTATCCCTTTCTTCTTGCCCATTTCCCTGAGAAATAGCTTTTTTGACCATAGTAGAAGCCCTAAAAGATACCCAATTCTTCACACGGGTCTTTTAAGGCTCATTTATGAGCACTTTCAAAATATGCCTACCCTTCCAAACCCTATAGCCCCTTTGGAGCTTGATGAGGACGATACTGAGCCTAGTTTATCTGATTCTAAAGTTTCCCCTGGCCGTGTCAAGAGCCCCTCGCCTCCTCCGCCCCCCCTTCTACTTCTAGTCATTCCCCCCAGCCTTCTGGTGCCTACTCTATTCTTGCCTCTGGCCGCACTAACCCTAATGCTAAAGTGGCGAGCTCTAGCTCCCTGGTTAATAAGTTAGTCTCCTACCCTAATGACTCTCCTATTGTCTCTGCTAATGCGGCCAAGGTTAGTCCAGAGGACCTCCACATCTCTTAGAATATTCAACAGGAGAACTATAGCCCTCCTAGAGGTGCAGAGTCAGTTATTTTTGGGGTCAACTCTGATTGTGACCCTCCTTTTGACTTCCTGGGTACTGCTAAGAGTTGTTCTATGGACCAGTTTAATTCTGCCAAATGGTTATTTTATGAAATCAGTGAGTTGAAAACAAAAAATTTGTCTCTCCACAATAAGTTGGGGGAAATTGAAGCCAAAGTTGTGGGGCTAATTTAGCTCGAAGCAGAGAAGAATACCACTATGAAGGATAATACACAAAAGGACAACACTGTTGAAAATGATCTTGAAAAAATTAAAGGAACCATGAAAAAAATTGCTGATCAAAACTGCAGAATTGCCAGACATAACTCTTTAATCATCAAAGCCATATCCAAAAGACTAGAAAAAGCCCAGAAGAGAGCTCTGATTGTCAACCTTGATCAGGAGAAAGACCAGGAGGAGGAAGCAGGGATCTCTAAGCGAACTAGATCAAGCACGAAAAGAAAAGCCCTGACCACCCCAAATATGACTGAGATCTTCATGGAGGGGTTCCAGGATATGGTGGACCTGGAAGAAGTTGCTGACAAGCTTTTGAAGTCTATGGATTAGCTGTGGTTGGGCCCAACTTTGTCTGTTTGCTGGCCGTTTGTTGGTTTTTTTTGTGACTTTTTGTGGCTGTCTGTTCTTGCTATTTTTTTATCTTTTTGGCAGCCTTTTTGTCTTTCGAACCTCTGTTATGGTCTTAGCTTGTAATGTTACTTTGTGGTTTCAAGTCCCTGTAAAACCCATTTATCCCCTTTATCAAAAAAATTTATTTCCAATTCATTGAAACCAAGATCATCAAGTTGGGGGCAATTCATCTAAGCTATTTTTCTAAAAATAAGGTAAGGGCTATTTAAAGTTTTGAGTGCATGTGAGCCTATAATATAATATTATGTGCATACATTAGTATTAATTCAAGTTAAGGAGAAATTAGTGCATCATATTCCTATTAGCCAAGGGATTAGCGTTTGAATTTGGTTTGGAACTAATAGAATATTTCCACATGTGCATTAAAAATTGATTAGGATGGGATTTTTTCTTTGAAAGAAACTTAGGAATCATATCTTATTATTCCTATCTTAATAGCATATCTCATTCATAGGTTAAAGAATATTATTAAAAAATGAATAGTTTTTGGTCATGTTTAATCTGGATAATGAACCTCAGCCTCAACCCATCCGGCAAAACCAATCCTACCTTCCTCCCACCACATCTTAAATTAAAACAACAAAAGGAACATATAAAAAATTTACTCAACCCATTTTTCCTTGTCATCAATCTTGAGTTCTATAACTATCCATCATTTTTTGATGTAGCGATTTAACATATAAATAAACATGCACCCACATCTTGTCCCACTATGTGTTGCGGTGTCTTATTCTAGGAATGGAATGTAAGCTCAAAATTTTGACTTAATTTGATGGCTCATTCTTATGGTAGAATTTACATCCCTTTGTTCCTCAAGACTGCAACAAAGAATCTCTCTATTTGTCCTATGATATAAATCATGATCCTAATTATGAACTTCAAAATGTTGGGCATTAATACAAAGAACCAATCCACAAATATTACAAAAAAATAAAAGAGGATATATAATGGAACCATACAATTAGAAGTAAAAGTGTTTATAAATTATTAATGAATTTATTTTTTCAACCAAATAAAAGGGGAGTATTTATTTTATTTGTAGGATATAAAAATTGAATTTAATTAGTAACATGGGAAGTAGAATTTAATTCACTATAGATTATTTTATCCAAAGTTTACTCTCTTTCTTGGTGTTTATAATAATTATTGTTTGATTACATCTTGGTGGATATTGAGAAGCCTCATTACTAATAATAAGTTAAGAAAAAAAAAGGAGTAAGTGAAATATATCTAAGCCTATTATAATTATATATAAAGAGAAAATGATGTTATTGAATGTGTGTTACCTTATTGTATTCAATCAATGCTTGAAATCAATATCATCCATAAACAGAGAGCATGCATGCATGTTTGAGGGTGATAGTTTTATATTCTAAATAGATAATTAATTTAGAGAGTTATCCTAATTCATGTGTATAAAATAAAATTTTTAGAATATTATTGGAAATGGAATTGTAAACTATTTTTTATTCAAGGTAAACGCTTTTGACCTGAGCTGAACCGTATAATAAACTATCTAACAATACCACCCCAACGGGGTTTGAACCTTAGTGGAAAGAACAACAATGCCACCTATAAGCCATCACACCATGCCAATACCGGGGAAATAAATTGTAACTATCAAAGATAAATGATATCGTGATATTCATAGAATCATATTCACCATTGTTTGAAATTAATAATGAAACACCCATTTCACAAGGATCTAAAAGGAGTGAAGATGGTCCTTGGTGTTGATTTTTATTTTGGGCCCGAAAGCACAGGTAGGGTGGAATAATGAACATCACTTCATGTTTTGTGGCCTCCTTGCTCGACCTTGGTGAGAACAAGGAAATGATGAAGGAATTGATTTCTTTATTGTTTAAAAACATAATCTCCAAGGCCTGAACGAAATCCTTGTTTTGGTAAGGCTTGTTGTTGGTGTCCCACAGCCACGATCTACCTAGCATGCTTGTGTGGCCTCTAGTAGTGTTGAATGGCTCCCTTTCCTAGAAAATTCCATGGTTGAATTGCACACATCGTATACAACACACACTTCATTTTAGCCTCCCAAGCAAGTGAACAACTTGGAGCAAATGACTAGCTTCCAATGGATTTTGGATTTTGATGCCCCCTTTGGTGTTGTGCGAGCATTTGGTCTTCCCAAACCTCTGCTTAATCTATTGTTTTTTTTTTTGGATTACTTTTTATTTTAAGGCCTAGGTTTTATTTTGGCCTCTCTTTTTTTTGAATGATTTCAAGGGACAATATATTTGGTTTTCATCCCTTTGCAATCTATAATATGTAGTATCAAGTGGAATTCTCATGCTCCTATTTATTTTTACTTTATATTAATATAAATAGTTTAGTCATTTTTCCTTTTGCCAAAAAAATTTTAATGTCTAGGTATAGATTGGCATTAGAATTGAATTCTTCACACTCCTTAAGAACTAATGATTATAACAATCCAAGTAGAAATGGAATGAATTGTATTTACTTATTGGAAATAAACTTAAATATGACTATTGGTCATTTGTAAAGTTTTATTGGGGAAATTTGGGAAGTAGTGAGCTTTCTATGTATCTAGTCTAGTGGGGATTCTTTCTATATTTTAGTATAAGTTATTTTAACTATGGAATGTATTTATTGCAACTTATTTGAGTCTATTCTCTATTAATAAATACTTCCAAATTAATTACTACATAGATTTGAGTGACATTTCTAATTGTAATCTATGGAAACGTATGGTGGTCACTCCTTTTAATTACTTGAAAATGTAAATATTTATTGTTATTTATTTTTACTAAATAGAAAAATATAATCTATGTGTGTCTATGATGGTTAGTTATAGTTACAAGAGATTTATTTCCTTGGAAGATAGTATTACTATTACTTTTAATTTTTGTTTGGATAAGGTATTATTTGAAAAAACTTATGTGTTCATGGATAAGAATTTGGAAGCCAATAACTCTTTTCTAGTTGATAAAATTACATTATATTTATCCATCCATAGATCTATCTCTATCTTTATCTCTTAATATTTTTCTCTTTCCACCTTAGTTTTCGTAAGATTTGTTTTGAATTATAATAGGTTTAGTCTAAGACTAGTTGAATACACTTATATGGGCTTTAAAAAAAAAAATCATCTATCTCAAGGCCTTTTTATTTAGGAATGACTATAGATCTTTGTATAAGGGAACGAACTAACTAATGTGTTGACTGACCAAAAATATTAACAAATCACTGATAGAAATATTGTGTTAGCTTGTGACTTGCCTTAGTAAATTGTGATAGTATACTCAAGAAATATAAAACATTAGGAGGTTTTCTCTCAAGAGAGGTGGAGTACGCTTCTACCTTGCCTAATTTGTTGTGTCAGCCTTTTGAACTTGGTGTAATTTTTTTCCCACTAATATATAATGTTTTTAAAATTAAGAATTGTTTTAGTTCTTTATTGTCAATATTTTATATTGTATTTCTATTGCCATGGCTACATCATGGCTTGGAAGCAATCCTAACACTATTATGTATTTGTAAGCATACAATTGATATTTCTTTTATAATACTTACTACATGGTAGATGAACCAAATTAGAATTGTTAGAATACTCAAATATGTTTCATTTTTATTAAGTATTATGTATAAAAAATATTATAATTTATTTATTTTATCGCCAAGGGATGAAGGACATTCATTGTACTTTCTATACTGAAAAAAATACAGCTAAAAATAGTTCATGTCAAGCTCACCAAAATGAGGAGGGGATTGACCTACCAACACTACGAAATGAAACAAAAATAGTTCATGTTAACAACAAAATGTAGAGGGGGATTAATGGCTCAGGACCCTAGGTCACAGGAGGGTCTAGAACAATAGGCTTTCCTAATCTACCTCAAGCTAAGGGGATTGTTTCAGGAGAGTTTAGAGTTTAAAGGCTAAAAGGAAGAACAACTAGGTTGTTGTTCTTTAGTAAGCCTAAATGCTTCAGGAAGTCAGGTGAGCAAGTTTTCATAGTCTAGACTGCAACTTAGGTAGCTCACTACCAAAGGACTACAACACGGGACACAAACAATAGTATGGCACACTAGCCTCTTAGTGGGGGTGCTAACATCCATATGGATAGGAAGCATAAAGTACATTTGAAAACTAGAAAAAACCTACTAACAATCTAACCAATATAGTTTGACACAATAATAGAAATGGAAAGGAACTAAATAACAAAATAACAAGAAGAATACTTAAACTTAATCTAATCTATGAATTGAAAAAATAAGGTGAGGAAAGAACACCTTCCTACCCACAAGCTGATATCTTCAAGGTCTTCACTTAATGAACAACCTACACATGCAAGAGTGAGAAAATGTTGGGGCTATGTTTAGAGGACTACCATAGTTAGTCCCTTAGTGCTTCCACCTCCATAGACAGTCAATATAGCAACGATGGGAGAAATTTAATAAAGAAAGATATTGAAATAGGAATACCAAGCAATACACTGAAAAAAAATATGCTACGATATTGAAATGATAATGTAAGGGAAAAGGAAAATGGATTGATATCACCTTCAACCATGTGCACTCAAAGAAAATGGGAGGAATGAGCTTGTAAGCTATCAAAGATTGACATTTCCACAACAACGAAGAGAGTAAACCAACCAAAATATCAACTTGCAGCTTCAATGGAGGTGGTAGAACTTGAGAATGCTATGAGAAAACTATGTAGATAGTTTCCAAAAATGAATGAGACAAGAGAGAGTGAAAGAATGAAGAGATAGTCATTTGAAGGGTGAAATTGGAGGAAAATGATTAATTTGAGGTCAATCAAGGGAGCAAAGATACTATGCTTTGTCACCAATGGAGAATTGTAACGCCTCTATAGATTCCAAAGGTAGGAATCATGTTAGGATGGTAGCACGCCACGTAGACGTCCATGCACCATGCTAGTGTCCTAGATAGAATATCCTCCACCAACACAAAAAATAGTTGCCAAGTGGATGGGAAGTGAATAAAGGACGTGGAATTGCATTATCGAGCTTAATTCTCTAAGGTAGGAGGTATGTAAATCTAAAATTTACAAGGGGTGCAAATTCATGCCATTACAATAAAAAAATTAACCATCACCCTATCTCATTTTTTCCTTGGTTTTTAGTTGATCCTAATCCTATATACTTTATTAAATCAATCTCTTTAGCCTACCCATACCCTTTTCCAAATATACTAGTTAATTTTAATTAAGTTTGGAACCTTTACTAGATACTTGTAAATTCTTTTATTCACATTTTAGTTTCTTAAGAGGAAAATGTAGTAAATTCCCCTACAATTAGTTCCTTGCAACATCTCTTAATTTCATTAGTTAATAGCTAAATATAATTTTGATAGTGATGAATGAATGGTTTTAAATCTCCTTGCTCTTGGACAAAATCAAGGATTCCACTATTGAGTCAACTTTAGAGGATGAATTTGTCCCTAATATCCATGGCATCATAGTTGATGAAATTGTTTATTTTTAAAAAATTATAATTAAAAAAAATATTTATGATGAAAAAAATCATTTATGATCACCAAATTTTCACATGTATAGAATTCCCCAATGATGTAAAGTAGGCCATTGTTAATCACTTCCCTGTCAATAAGCCACTTTTAAAAAATGATGATATGTCATATATGTCATGAAGTATTTTTTTTATTTTAATGAGAAATATCTATAAAGTATGTTCAACACAAATGCACATCAACATAGTTAAAATCACTACTATGTCACTCAAACTTAGGTATGAAGATGAAAATTATTTTTCTTTTAATTGTACTAGTTAAAATTAGAGAATGATGTTGATATTTTTTTATTTGACATGAGAAGTTGTTGAGGTTCTCTATTGAGTGACCATTCTCTATTTTTTTGCAAAATCTTTAGGAGCTAAATCATTCATATTTTTTGTTCAATCTAGCTCAAGAAACTATGATGAAGACCCAAAATGTGACTATCATTGGCTTTCTTTACTATTTAAGAAAAATATTTGGATGGATATTGAATATATAGAGATGCTCAACCAATTAACATGATCAAATAGGATATCTCTTAACCCTACTTTTTTAATCATTTTAATGTCATTTTGATTATGTTAATTCAAATAAAAAATACATGTCAATTAAGTGTGAATAATGCACTACCCCAAATTTTAATCTTGCATGATAAACATCTTAAATATTTAAATAAATGAAATGAACCCTAATTTAGTGAATTCAAGGGTATACCAACTAGCTTACTAACTATAATAGTCTAGATACCCTTTATCAATGCCTTGAAGAGGTGGAGAAAGACTCATTTTGATCATTATTATCTTGAATATTATTGTATATAATGTATGTTGGTTTTTCATTCTCATATTCCCTTCATCATGTTTCTATTATTTTTCTTGTTGTGTTATTATTTATTTTGTGGGTTTGTTGTTTTTGATAAAGGGGGATAAACTGGTTTCCATAGGACCCGAAACCGGTAGTATCAATACAAACAAAAAGACCCAAAGAGTTCCAAAAGTGCCAAAAAGGGATTTTAAAGAAAACTAGCTAAAACAGATAGCCAAAACTAAAAACCATTGCAACGGCCAGAACTGCATTAATGTATGGCTCACCACAAATTTTAATCCATGACTCAAAAGTTCTACCCAGAACCTCTTCCAAGTCCACCATGTCCTGGACCCCCTCCATAAAGATCTGAGTCATATTAGGGGTGGTCAGGGCTTTTCTTTTCGTGTTGGATCTGGTACTCTTAGAAATCCCGCCATCCCGGGTCTTTCCTAGTCATAGTCGGCTAACGAGCTCTCTAGGTTTTCCGTTCCAATCTTTCAGACATAGCTTTAATGATAACAGAGTTGTGTCTGGCAATTCTACAATTTTGATCACCAAGTTTTTTCATTGTAACTTTCATTTTTTCCATTTCATTTTCAACGGTGTTGTCCTTATATGTATTATCCTGCACAGTGGTATTCTTCTCCGCATTGTTCTAAATTAACTCTGCAACTTTGGCTTCAATTTCCCCCAGCTTACAATGAAGAGATAATTTTTTTTGTTTTCAACTCGCTAATTTCATGAAATAACCAATTGGTAGCATTAAACTGGTCCAAAGAACACTTCTTGGCATTTCCAATGAAGTCGAAAGGGGGGTCACATTCAGCATTGGCCCCAAAAATAACCGACTCCGCCCTTCTAGGGGGGCTATAGTTCACCCTCAAGAAAATTCTCGGGAGGGAAGTGGGGTTCTCGTGGACAAGCCCCCGCTTGCTTTAGCGTAAACAATAGGGAGTCATCGTAGAAACTAACTTTATTAACTAGTGAGAGCTAAGCCTGCCTCCTTTAGACTTAGGGTTAGTTAGGCCAAAGGCAGCTGAAAGGTGCACTGTAAGGCTTGGGGAACGGCCAAGGTAAGGTGGAGGCGAGGAGGCTAGGAGCTCTGACGCTTAATGTAGCTTTAAACAGGAAATGCTAGGCTCAGATCATCCCCATCAAGCTTTGAGGGGCAAATTGTGGTTTGGAAGGTAGGAAGTTGGAAAGTGTTCATGGGGACTCCAAGACCCTCAGGTGAAGAATCGGGTATCTTTTAGGGCTTCTACTGTGATCAGAAAAGCTATTTCTCAGGGAACAGAGCAAGAAGAAGGGGATAGAGACACGTACCTTATGCCAGAAGTGATTGAGTAGCATGAAGTGGTATCCATAAACCCTAGTGAACCAGCCGTCGAGAGTGATGTACTCCATGATAACCCTTAGCACTTTTCTCCATAAAGCTTTTATAGTGTCCACTTCATAGTAACTGTTCTTTCAGTTTATTTTGTGGGTTTCTTGTTTCCTACAATATGGTTTATTATTTTTAACTCTTCTTATTGCTCATATTAGCTCCTATTTTTTTTATATTATGATAATTAAGTAACAATATATAACAAATCAATTCATCAAATGATTTTTCTTTTGAAACTATAGAGTATGGTGTTGATTATCTTGATCTATTTTATTTTATTCCCAAATTATTTATTTGATATTCAAATATCATGGAAACTAAAAATATCTAAAAGTTTTTTAATGAATTTAACAGTTAAAATAAGGAAATAAAGCTTAATGATTGGATTGATATTGATTACTTCCTTTTTGGACAATCCTTTAAAAAAAAAAATTACTTAACAACCTAAAACATGATTCGTTAAATATGCCAAGAAATAAAATAGAAGAAATGATAATTTTTTGCATTATATATTCATGTGTCAAAGATAATAGCCATAGAGTTATCACTTGACTATAGTGGAGCAATTCCTAAGAGATGGAAACCACTCTACTATAATTGAGAAATATCTTATCTAGACCTATGTCTACTCAAGGAATATTAGTATTAGGTAATCAATATCTAGAAACACACACTTTTATTATGTTTCCATAATTTTATTCTTTTTCATAATGTTCTTAATTCAAGACTATTTTTGAAAATTGATTTTATTTTATTTTATGAATAAAAATAGAGATTTTGAAGTTATGAAAATTTTATAATACTCTACTTTTTTTAATCTACCATCCTTTTCTCACCCTTTTTATCCTAGCATAGAAAAGCCTAATTTAGACTTGGGTCCATTGAATTCAAAGTCAGGTAAATCTTATTTGTGCCTATTTCTTCTCAATTCTACCTACCTTGGGACTTAATTGTGATCTATATTTTTCTTGTTATTTGGTCTTAGGATTATTTTTCTTCTAGACCATTTAAAATTATGTATTGGTCTAATTGATATCTAACTAAGATCAAATATTATCTAATGTGATATGTACAATTCCCCTACATTGCTTTTCTATAATGCTTAAATTAATTTTCTAACAATAGACATTTCATTTAATTCCTCTCAATCATGGGTAAATTATAAGCTTTTGAAGAATCTAATATAACCATCTAGGGGGGCAGAAACATTAAAAAATAGTCAAATGATAATTTATAAGCATTATAAAATTCCTTCATAGTGATAGGGAGCCTAAGGTCTCAAAACATAATATATCTACAATATGATAGATGCACCTTAATACAAAAACTCATATTACATTATTCTTGCACTATTAAATAGATTTTAGATTATAAATTAGAGAATCTTAGATTGTTAATTAGAAATGAGCTGATTTTTTTTATAACATATAGATGTATTTATTTATTATTTAGAAATATAATTAATAAAACTTAATGTATAACATCAATGTTATTTATAGTTATTTTTTGAATATTATAAATAATTCCATCCTAGTTCATATCAATAGACATATACATAAAATATAATGAATAATATGGTTATTTAACTATTAGAGTAATATAACTTACAATGAATCTTAGACATTATTTTAATTATTTTCAATGCAACTTTAAAAGTTCAAACATTTTTTTGATTATTTTAGGTTCTAATAATTTTTAAATATTTAAATGATATTACTAAGTTCTTAATAAAAATCTAAAAAGATTAAAATGCATTGATAGCACAAGAGAGAAATGAAAATAAGGAAGAAATGTCTAATAAAAATGATTTTAATCCAATGTATTTTAGATGTGATCATTTTTTGTAAATTTATTCTAAATTTAAATACTAAGAAAGATTGAGATATAATGCATTTCATTTAGCAAGGCATAAAATAAGTTAAATACTTTAGTTTGTAAAATTTATAAAGATGATTTGAGAATATTCAAGTTAACAATAGTGTCAATATTATTGGCTTTGATTTTTAAGTGTAACACCAAAGAGACCAAAAATGATTGAGTGAATTAAACAAAATTGGATATTTTAAAAATAATAATTGAAGAAATTGATTTTTGAGTATTAATATTGTAGTTGAAGGTGACAAGGGGCTAAGTTTATTATACAAGAAATAAATTGGATATTGATGGCATCAAAATATTTAGACATATATCCTAGATAGTGTGTATTGCTTTAATCTATTTTTCTTGGCCTAACACTTAGATCTAACTTGATTGATAAGAAATTATGAGTCCCTCCTCAACTCCCAAATAACCATCTTCTCCCAGACCCCAATAATAATGGTTCATCTTCTGATTGAAAATGATTGAAATTGTAAAAATGGTTATCATATATGCAAGATTGGACCATGATTCCACAAAAAAATTGAATGTGATAGATTGATATTCAATAGGATGAATTATTGTTATATGCAATATCTTTTATTAAATCCTTATTTTCCCATGAACCAATAACTAACCTACGAGAATGCAACTTCACAACTAACTATTAACTTATTATTTACTAACTACTAAAATACTAACATCATTTATTTAATCTTATCCAATAAAACTATCTATTTAATGTAACAATCCAACATTCCCCCCTTATTACATTAATCCAAACAAAGGATGGATCATTGCAAGAGTTGAATGCAACACTTTTGGAGACTTTGATGAAGCATCTTCACCAATCCTCCTTGCTCACCCAAAAAACACTAGATTAACTCCATCAGTGGATCTCCTAACTATCCAACCTACACAACTCTACACAACATGAAAAAACATATGGTGTCTCCAGCCTCCTTGCACAATGAGAGACTAACTTTTCTTTGAAATTGCACATCTTCTTTAAGTGTGTCAAATCCCTCCTTACTATTGTACATGAAATATCAACTCTCCTTTGAGAGTACGCATTTCCCATGTATGTGTTAAATCCCTCCTCCAATGTTGTGGAAACAATCCTCTGTTCTACAAAAGAACCCCAACCAATCTACATCAAGTACACCTACAAAAAAAATCTAAAGAACAAGAAAAAACGAACTCCTCATTTCTAAAAAAACACAAATAAAAAATATGTTTACAAGAAACTAACGGAGAATAATAAATATCCTCTACCTCCATTTCCTCCAACCGCCAATCCAATACAACTAATTTATCCTCCTTATCGCTCGCTAATCTTTTATTCATGATTTCCAACATCATCACCTTCTATGCAGTGGTTACACTTTTTAACCCACCAAATGGAGCACTTAGCGTGAATGGCCGAAAATTATGTTTGCTTTCAAGAAATTGAGGCCAATAGTAACAATCTTGTCCTTATTCAGTCGACTTGTATTAAGATTATTTAGTAACCTCCTGTGACTCATCTTTCTAGTAATATTGGTGACTGAATAAAAAGGTCACTTACAAAATTCTTAAATGCCAATGGTTGTCAAAAGGTGGGCGATGCCGAGGCTCCTCATGGTGTACTGTCCGTAGAAGAACTCCTGCAAAGCTACTAGGGTAAATACATCCGCAATCCCTAATGGCACATGCAGTGGGGCAAGACGACGAAATCTCACAGCTTGCGGTTCTTCTTCGAGATCGTGAACTCGTGCGATTCTCAAGCACCTCACTTCCCCTAGTGCTGCCTGTGTAGGTCTTCCAAGGATTTTTCTGTGGATTTCCTGGGTGCTACCATTCTCAAATATAAGAGAGGAAAGCATATTATTTTTTCTTCCATTTAGTCCCCCAATCCAAAGTACCCTAGAGTGGCTCCACTCAGTATTTCCTGCACATAAATCACCATGTTCTTTTTCTTTTGTGCCCAATTTGCATGACCCACTTGATATCTTAAGGAAGATGGCCATAAGAGTTAACGATAATACATCAATGATAATTTCAAAGCCATTATGGATGTCAAGGAGGGAATTTCAATAGGAACCAAAGTGCTGCAAATATAACTGGAAATAATGATAAAAATAGAAATTCGACAGATGAAAATAATGAATCTAGTCTTGCTATCTTTCAATAGAGGGCATGAAAAATTATTTCTATTCCAATTTCCACTGCGTCTAAGAAATATGAAAGAATAGGCTCCACAAGAAAATTTGGCCTTTTTTGTAAGATAAACGGGCTGGGCCTTTGTGGAACTGGTAACACGCGAGACAAAATGCTGAGAGTGGGTGCAGCGTCGTTTACGGTAAGTTATCAGCATCTCCTCCTATCATATCTTCAACCATTGTCATTTCTAAATCGTCTCCCAGGTTTAAAATATAACGGCTCTGATACCATGGTGGTCGGACACAGTAAAATGAAAATCATAGATTGATATTCAATTGAATGAAATGACTTTTTTTTAAAGTGTCTTTTCTCATGAGCCAATCTACTTAAAAGAAATATAACTTCCCAACTAACTATTAACTTATTATTTACTAAATATTAGACTACTAACATTATTTATTCAATCTAATCTAATAAAACTATTTAAATAATCCAAAAACTATTATAAATTTTCAAAGAAAAGGATAATATTTAATAAGAAAAGAAGATTGAGATCGATTTATTAGTTTTCTAATCTAGAAATTGTGACTACCTCACAACTATTAGGATTGGATAATTTAGGTATATATGACACCATGCATAGATCAAGTATTGGTACATATTTTATATATTTGGTACATATTTTATATATTTGACATTTATAGTTTACTAGTTTTATTCTATAGAATGAAAAAGTGAGTCATTTTTTTTACTTTCAACATTTTAGTTTATTTTTTGATTATTCTACTAAAATATTGAGGACTCATTTACAGGTGAGTTTATTTTAAAAATCTAATTAATATTATGTTAAGAATTGAATCATATGATAATTTATGGGAACATACCCATGACAATCAAATAGTAATCTAAAGTAGAAAAATAAGATTTTTGTTAAAATTGCAAGGTCAATATTAAATAAAAATCAATAGGAAAATGAGGTTTTGGTAGAGGAAAAACTTACAAATGACTATATTATTAATTAGAACATGATTCTACTATTTAAGAATTATAAACCATAAGAATGATAGTTTAGTATTGAAATAAATGTGAGACATTTCAATATTTTTTTCAACTAAATGTATACATGTCATATGAGATACTATAAATAGTTAGATATAAAAAGTGAACAATTAATTACTATTATTTTATAAAAGAGACAAGCATAGAAGTTGTGGAATAAAAAGTAAGAAGAGTTATATCAAGATATATGATATTTCATGAAGGAGAAATATGGAAAGAAATTTTAGAATTGTAAATCATAGTAATTACGAAAGTTGAGTCTTCAAAAGAAAAAATAATCATTTTACCCCTAATTCTAGTGAGATCTCAATTTTTCCATCTAATATAATATCACAACTACTAACATCTTTCTTGATTTTAATTATAATTTCAAAGAAAAAGTTATGAAAAGGCCTATAGCATGTGAAAATGAATGAGGTTAGTTATTTTAGTTTATCTTCTCAAATTCAATTTGAACCCAATTGTTATGAAGGTCTAGATTAGGCAGTTATCTATGAATATTTAATTTATTGCAATTTGTAATGAAACATCATTATATGTTAGATAAATTGAAAACTTCCCTTTTTTCTTTACATAGATGACTCATTTTTTCTATAAATAATAGGTTCAGTATGATGTTTTAATTCAAATGATAAATGATGAAATATTTTGAGATAACAAATTTTTTAGTTATTTATCTACTTTGAATGGCGATATATTAATCATATGTTGATATTTTTAATTGTCAAAAAAAATAAAAATTATTGATATTTATTAAGAATATTAAGAATGGACAAAAGAAAAAATGGCAACTTCAGCGAAAATTAAGATAGGAAGATAAGAGAAATATAGTATTGCAATCAAATTTTTAAAAAATGTGATCCTATAAGTTTTAGTTGCTTTTTTGAACAAACACTATCGCCATTTTTATTATTTAAGTAGTTATAAATTGTTGAATATAAGGTAAAAAAAGTCATTATTAAATCACCATTGTACACCTCCATACCCTTGAAAATAATAAGCAAGTGATTATTTAGAATGCAAAAGTAACATGGGGAGAGAAATTCTTGTCTATGGTTATAATAGGCCTTATGATTTACAATATCCTCCCCATAGGGTCCTTAATGATTCCTGAGGTCCATAAAAGCTAGGATCTATTAATGAATGATATGATATATCATTTCTAGTTTCAGCAAAAACTAAAGGGACATGATGATATAGATTTTTATTCTTAGATTTGATATGTTTTATTTTGTTAACCATACCAAGAGTCAAAGAATAATATTTTATGGCATTGAAGGTAGGGAAAAGGGGATTTACCTCGAGATAGAGTGTCTTCCTTACTGAAGTATACACCTCTTTGAGAAAGATATTAATATTGTGAGTAAATAGATACTCATTTCCTTTTATATATTTAGTAAGAGTAATTGTATCTATATTTTTAAATCAAATTTTACCCTCATTTATTTTCCTCCATGTTAGTATCTATATCCATGTTTCCTTCTATTAGCATATATTTATCTAAAACAATTAATTTCAACTTCAATTGAAGATTCATGTTGCACATTAAATCCTTTTGAAACTATTGTTGAAAAAACCACTCTTTATGCTTTAGAATTTAGGGATCCTCTCTAATAGGATTAAGTGGGATTGCTTGGAGTTAATACAAAATTTATTCATTCAATTACAATTATTAAACAAAAAACTTTAATTTCTCATTTGATTGTCCAATTTGAAATGAAATAGTTCAAGTTGGATACTATTTTCAAGATTATTAGCTAAATTTTAAAAACAATACTATTTTTGTAGAGAGTATAAATATTACTTTTGAGTATATCCTTATTATTCTTACTCTTCATCTTGAAAGATTGTTAAAAAGAGGCGAATTTTTTTTAATAAGTGTAAGCTTTGGTCAATAGACTATTGGTACCATAGTTGATAACATTTGATCATTCAAGAAGTGTTCTAGATGGCTACCAATTTAAGAATAGTTCAAATAGAAATTACAAAATAAATTAGAGAGGAAATTTATAATTTTTGCATGCAACATACTTATATTTCTTTATATTGCCCATTGAGTCCTAAATTGAATGATTATACATCTAAATAAATTTTCTAAATAGGTAATGGAGAAATTTTCCTTATAAAGTATCTTTGAACATTGTTATCATGGAAAAATAACTTCCCTTATCTAGATGTGTTTTGTCTCCCAATGGTTGAGGATTGAAATAGATCA
Source organism: Sequoia sempervirens (assembly GCA_007258455.2). Lineage (NCBI taxonomy): Eukaryota > Viridiplantae > Streptophyta > Pinopsida > Cupressales > Cupressaceae > Sequoia > Sequoia sempervirens. Next base: position 93,583,339 of record VDFB02193867.1, read on the forward strand.
CCACACTACAAAGAAAGACATAACTTTTCCACTTTGTTTTCATGAGTTAGTGACAAATGATCATTTTTTCAAACACACATCTTTTAATAAGATACATAAAAGATTTAAGTGTCTCTTTATAGACTCAAGTCACCCTTTGGAAAAATTCTTTCAATTTCAAGGTCTTAAATGCCTCTAATTATGCATTAGATAGGCCTACATGCTTATTCATTATCATTAGAGTAAGGGAAAAGTCATATACTTCTTATAATGTTAGAATTAGCATCTCCTTTATTCAATTTAGTTATTTTAGTGGCTAAAAATGCATACCTAATAGTTGTTTGCATATCTAATAGTTTCTTCTTATAATGTTAGAACTATCATCTCCTTTTTTCAATTTTTTTTTTTGGACATCTAGTATATCACTATATGTTACAAAATTTAATCATATCTTAAAAATGTCTTGAACATCCTTCTTACATCTGAATATATACTAAAATATCACATGCACACACCATTTCCCCTTTTGAAATCTCAAACATCTCTCTTCCTACAACACCTAAATGGAGTTGTGTCAAAGAAACTGCATTTTCACTAACAGTTTTCTTATATGTGCTTTGATGATCCCAAAACATCTAATATTTATTAAAGTATGATGATTTTTCATTGGCCTCATTAATAGTGTCATTAATGAAGTTTGCAACTTTATTACCATTGGATGTGCTTCTGTTAAATATATTTGCAACCCTTTTTTTATGGACAAGAATCGTGTTCCTTTTTGCCACAATAGTAGTATTTTTCTACCTTTCTTCTTGAAAAAAAACATGATCCACCACTCTTGGAATATAATGAAAGAGGATTATTTATTAAACTTTCACCATTATTCTTTGAATATCCTTCTTCAAGAAGTGTCATAATCATGCTCCCAAGAGTTTGTATTGGTTGGTTCCCCAAAGTAAAAAATACATTAAACATTGGTGTCATATTTTTGAGTAAAATTGCCTTTGCATTGTCTTCATCTACAACTACTCCAATACTTGCAAATTGCGTCATCAAAAACTTAAACTTATTAATACAACCGATAACTTTCTCACCTTGACACATCTTAAAATCAAATAATTATTACTTTAGTACGACTTTGACATTACATATCTTTGGACAAAAATAATCTCCAATTGCCTCCCAAACATCTTTTGATATCTTATAAAGATCAACTAAATAAACGTAAGAATTTGATAGACCCAAACCAATAAAAGACTTGGCTTTGTTGGCATTAATTTCCCACTTAACTAAGTGTTCATCATTCGCAGTAAACTTAAACTCTTTGCCCTCGACAATATTCTGCAAATCATTTTCGATTAAGTAAAATTGTAGCTTATCCTTCCATCTTTGAACATTTTCTTCTGAAAATTTATCTCGAGACATTTTTCTAAAAAGTACACTAAAAAGCGTGGAAAGAAAAAGAAATGAATCTCTTTTCTCGTGTAAGACGCTTCTTCCTACAACGTGGGAGCCAACAACAATGCTCCTTTCTTCCTAGACAGGCTCACTAACGCCTTGCACTATTATTGCACCATGTTCGATTCTCTCTGAGAATTGAATAGCTGCCTATCTCATTCTTGCACATCTAGAATTGGTATAGGCGGTAGTTTGCATACCTCTTGTGCACCACTGTTATCTTGAAAGTTAGTCAAACGCGTGCTACAGGTCATCAACCATGCTACAATCCGGTACCATGATAATCACTTTACAGTCTGTCGGGGCCTCTCCTAAAATCTAGTCTAATTTATAATGAGACTTGTGAACAGAACAACCTCTCCCACCATGCTTGTTTTCTCTCAACAACTCTGATAAGAAGCTTACCAACTAGCAGTGGAAATTAGTGAGATATTTAAGTCGAAGGTGATTACAATTTATAATTTGACTGAATCTCACTAACTTTTTACAAATATGAAATCGAACGACACCTAACTGTATCTGATTGAAATCCAACATGACACCAAAGTGTATCTGATTGACAACAAATTAAAAACTTTTTCAGATAACAAACTAAAAACTTTAAACACATCTACTCTCTTTGACATATCTACAACTCTTCTGTTTAAGATATCTACTGTCTTTGACATATCTACGACTCTTAATGACACATGTTCAGCATGTTATTCTAACACGAACTAGCTAGTATATTCGATTCTACATAGGAAAAACGGCCAGAGATTCTAACCCTTTGATTACTCAAATCATTCCTCTTAAGTATAGCCTGGGGTCGATGGAATATGAATTAAGGGTCGAATGGAAGGAGTGCCCAGAGTTTTAAATTTCCGGAATGATGACAGAGGAAGAGAGAATGAATCATGGTTGGAGAATGCAAAGAAGTAAGAAGAGTTAATTCCCTTTCTGTGATATCCTTATATCCCATTCAATCCCTGAGAAGAAACTGTAAAGGGAAGAGATTCTACGTTATCTATGGAATCGAGCTGCATCATCCACTTTTCAAAATCCAGTGCCTCGTAAAGGTAGACAATATGCTCTTTGTCCTTTGAAGTCTCTCAAGTTTGAACCCTCTCGAGAACAGAGAGGTTTCTTTGTTAAGACAATTGAAGAAAACAGTAGCTGGAATTTAAAGGGTGAGAAACAAGGAACTCAACCAACCGCAGTTCCGAAAAGGCAGCAAGGAAGAACACATCAAATCAAAGAAAAATTTGGCAGAAAGTCTACAGGGATGGGGAAGACGGAAACACCTGGGAGGAGGTTTGGGAAACATCATAAATTAGATAGGGAGGGAGCTGGGAGGAAGTCATTTGAGTATAAATTTTGAGCGAATCCTTAGAAAAAGAGATTTAGAGAAATCTAAAGTATAATATTTCTGTGTGTTTCATTTGAGCATAAGTTTTCATATAGTCAAAAGAATAATGTGTTCCCAACTTTTCTGTCACCATTATTTTTCTACTGCATTAATATAAATTACATCTACACCATTATCTTTAGCAGATTAGCATATTTAACCTGTAAGTATATAATCTAAACCGAGTTACATCATTCTATTGCTTTTTCATATAGAAAACGCCTAAGCTCCTATAAAATATCTTTAACAAGTCAAATAATTACCTTTTCAGTGAACTCTGATAACCACAGTAATTTATACCAGAATGCTCTCCAAAACTCTTTATTTGCTGCTTTAGAAGGATTTTGGACTCGGATTCTCCAGTAAGGCACCCTACCACAAAAGATTTTGAATATTTGCTTGAATAATTGATGCAAGATTCTCAAAAACAAAGCACTAAATTTAACCAATAAATCGACCTGGATGCACTTCTAAAGGGACATATTATAGTAAATTACCAAAGTTTTCTTCATCATTCTTGGTAGATCGGTACATCTGATTGAAAATTGCAGAGAGTACAACCAAAGTAAGTGTTCCAGTAATCCCAAAAAAGAAAGCTCTGGCCTTTGCAATACTTTTTATAAAAACAAACAGCAAGAAAGATTGTGGATTAAATTATAGAAATTTATTTTGGGTCATATCATGGAAATTATCAGGTTAAGATAGTCAAAGAAGAGAAGTGAAAAAAATTGATGAAAAAAATAAGTTTAAATACTACAATGCAAAAAAAAATGGAAATTACACGTCTCTTAGATAAAATATTTTGTATATGAGTGCAATTAGACCTGAAGATGGCTTTTAATATGGGAGATTCTAAGTCCCTTTACATCCATCATCTCGAGGACTGACTTTGGAGTTGCCTCTGCAAAACAGTGAAAAATATTTTTGATATTAGAAATAGCAGAATCTATAAGAGGAGCTTCCATCTATAACCCTAACCATTCTTCGTCCTGGTCATAGGCTGCAAACAGAGGCCAGAGTCATTGATCTATATAATCTCTACTCACTTCTGTTTATAAATCACTTGTTTCCAGTTAATATCACATGAGATATAAAAAGAGTACAAGAAAAACAAAGAGCAAGAGATAATTGATGAAATATGGAATGTAACTTAATAAATACTTACTATCTCGTCCTCCAAGGCGTTCTACAGCATTCACAAAACAGTGATGGAGATGAGGAGTCCAGCGAAGGCGAGGAAACTTGGAGCGTATGTATTGTCGTACTGGTTCTCTTCTTTCGCAGCTGCTCATTTTTTCTTTTTCAGACTTCGATTGAATTCGGTTTTAATACAAAGATTTCAGCACTTAGAAGGCTCTCAAACGCTAAATCTTGCAAATTTGGTCTGGTGAGAAAAGCTAAACTATGGATGCAAAAAGGAAAACTATAATCTTGAAGTCTAAACCGGCATATGAAAAGGCTACAGATTCTCAGGGGGATTTAAAGGACAGTTGGATTCAGAAGCCGATTTCACCACTAACTAAGGATCATTTCTTCTTCATCCTGCCGCCAAAATAGATCCTACAGGTACCTAACATTTGACCTCCATTTTACATCCATGTCTGGCGCTTCATACTACTTTAGATTCAAACCAATATACTTAAGGAGAAGGTACACATCAAGCAAATACGAACGCTCTTTTCTGTTGAAATAAGCAAGTTCTGGAATCTACGATTTGCTCTTCCAGATAATGAAATTGTCTATCCAACTAAGCCAACTAAGTCAACTATGTACATGAAATTCTCGAACTTAAAACCTCATTTGAAAATTCCACACAAATGCTAGGAAAAATTTCTGCTGTTCAAAATTTCTTGTGAATCCAAATCTCCGAACATTTTTCCCCCAAATTTTGTCTCCAGGAGAATTTATGGTTAGAGGGTTTCTAGAAGTTAAAGTAGGTAATCTGTGCTTGAGATTATAAGTATTTACCACCAAATTAATAGGGTAAATATTGCTCTGTTTTCCCTACTGAGTGAAGGTAATATTTGCCGCCCCTGAATATCCTGGAAAATGCTTAGAAAATAATGTTGCAACTGTCCGAACAGAATAGTCTACTTTGGGGTAGGTATTTAAACTGCAACAATTCATTACTACATAAAAATATAGCGATATAGAGATTATAAAAGACATAGTTCCAATCACTGTACTAATCTTTCATTCCTCTAGTATAAAATATATAAACCTACCCCAGTAGACCGAAACAGAGGTAAATTCTTCTGATACTTTTCAACCCTGTTAATTTAATAGTAATTCTTTCTCTCTAGAAAGGAATTCGTCCGGAGAGAAAACAGTAAAAAGTTTTATATAGACTGTACCAATAAAGCTATTGACTGTGTCAAAGACGCACTTTCCGAATGATTGACTCTTAAGCTAATAAAAGTATAATAAGCAAAGAATATTTTCCTTGTTAGAGCGGGTCTACCGGTACGGCTAAGAGGAGTATGCTGATGATGATGACGCTAATTATAATTATTATAATTACAATAGAAATTCTGTTACATTGGGATATGTCCAAATAATAAACGAATCAGATTGGTTTGGTGAGATTGGATAAAACTTTGACTTGGATGGGTTAATGAAAGGGTTTCTTGTGCAAAGTCTTGGGGTTGCGTGCAGTGGAGCATATTTTCCAAGAGCTACGTGGCAACTAACTCTTAGGTAATTAATTAAAATATTCTCTTAGGTAAAGTGCTTAATCAAAATAAATGTTTGTGTTTGCTCCGGTTTTCGTGGATTGATTCTAGGTGTAATTAATTAAAATAAATAAATGTTTGATTTATGCATTTTTACATGGTATAAATTATTACCATATTTTGAATAGCATGATGAATTAGAAGATATGAAGAAAAATAATTAGTTTTATTACCCTTTGACCTAATTCATTTAAATTGACTATAGGTTTCTATTCCCGTCTAATTATTAGCTTTAATCATTATTAGATATAAATTCAAAAGTGTTAATTTAACGAGTTATTTGTGTAAACATGTTGAATTTAGATTTATTAATTTATAATTATAGTTTTTATTTGTATTGAATATAAATTTAAATAATATTATTAGGAAGAAGGGTTCTGAATTATAAATACTTAAAATTATTTATGGTTCAATTTTATTAATTTTTTTATTAAGAATTTAATTAAATAAATTTATTTAATTAATTATCTTAATTTTTCCTTTCATATTATTTAAATAATTTTAATTATTTATTTAATTTTTCTTTTAGAGTTTCACCTTAAATAAATAAATGAAAATTTTATTTATTTAAGTTGATCAAACATATCATCAAAAAATTAATAAATAATTTTCTTTATTTGGTTCTTTGTTTATTCACATTCATAAATCTAATTAATCATTTGCAAAAAGTCAAAATGTGATTGATCTAATTAATTTGGACATCAATCACATCTAAGCCTACTTACCTATATATTCATCCTATAAAATCTCAATCCTCCATTTTATCTAAGAAAATCTACATCATCCACACTTCCATGTGATCTCTCACACATGTGAGAGAATACTTGTCTCATCTCTCTTCCCCATGTGATCTCTCACATATATAAGAGGATACGTGTCATAATCTCTCTTCTTAATGTAATCATTGCACATGTATGAGATGATATATCATTATTCCTTATATTACTTCTTAGACATGTGAGTAGGTTCAATTCCAACCATTTATGATTAAAATAAGAAAATCTCAACCCTCCAAATTTTATCAATCCTTTTCAAATCTAATTGCACCTATTATAAGGTACCACTTGGAGGCCTCTCCTTGCTCCAAATTCTTCACAAATACCTAACCCTTGATCTTGATATTCAATCTCAAGTATTGATCGAAAACCCTCAAAATTTATAAATAAAGCATCTTGAAGGCTATCTCATAAGAATTCGCTTAATGTTGAGGTTACACTATTGATTTTTAAAGCAATCACATAACTTCCATCTTCCATTATTTATCTCCAACACAAATACACACAATTGTACAATAAGAGGTGTTTTTGAAATTCATCCTATTATTTGCTCAAATGGAGATTTTTGGGTATGTGTAGGGAGATGGGGGATCAAAAAGTGATCATGCCACTTTTTGTTCCCTAGTGAACATAGTGTGAGTGCATCATAATGCAAGCATGTTATAACACACTCATATTTTGTTTTAGTTTAAACAAAAAAATTATGGTCAAGCTCATTTGAGCTTGTAAAGGAGGGGGACCGACCACTCAATGACTCCAGGTAACAGAGAGCTAGGAGTTGAAGGTTGCCCTAGTCTACCTCAATATTGCAAGTGTTTTAAGGAATTGTTTGATGTCGAGGATAGAGAATGAAGAGAAATCTTAGTGATTTTTTCATCCTACTAACCCGAAAGTTAGGTTTGGACCAAGCAAGTAGGTTTCTGGAACTTAGAATATACCTCGAGTAGCTCTCTACTAGATGACAATAGCATAGAATAGGGACAACGGTGTGCCGCGTTGGCATCTCATTGGTGCCCTGGAATTCGTATGGACAAAAAGTAAAAAGATATAGATAGGGTAATAGAAAACTTACTAAACAACTTAGCTAAAGGTTTCCTAGTGATGACTAAAGCAATAAATAACAAAATAATTGAAATGATGAGAAAGATGATATAAGAATGATAAGATAAAAGATGATAAAGATTCAACTCATGGAAAGTCTAGTTCTCCTGCAATCTCCTCGCGAACAAGCACCTATACACAACAAGATGGGGAAAATGTTGGAGTTTTTTTGGGGCTTTGATGGCAAGCAAGGTGGTGATGACCAAAACTAACTCAAATTGATTAGACCCAAACAAGAGACTATCCATTTCAACCCTATTGACTCAGTTTAACACAACCTCATACCTAGTTGCTTATAGCCTCTCAAAACTATTTTTTCTCAATATCTTTTAGAGAATGTCATACAAAGACAACCTAGATACCTTCTAAGATACTCTTAGGGCCTAACTCAACATTCCAAAAGGTTTTATGAGGTTTTTTATGGAACAATATGGAGAACCAATTGACTACCCCTATTTTTAAGCCACCAAATAGCCCTCTTTAACAAAGGAAGTACCCAAAAAACACCAAGTTAACCCCAAAACTCAATAAATAGTCCTTAATTAGGTTGCAAAACATCAAATTCCACCATCAGTCTTCAAATCCATGATCTCTAAGACACTAAACCACAAAACCCTCAATTTACATGCAAATGACAAGGGTTTATTAAAAACTCTACCTCCCAGGCTCATCTAACCCAACCAATGCCACTAACAGTTCACAAATACCGTGCACAAACTCAAACAACCATTACATAGACAATTCCATCATCATTTTGTCATATCCCTACTTCAACACCCCATTTTCACTTAGAAAACACATAGATATGCCTTAGGGCATCACCCAAAACCTAACAACTTGCTTTCTCTACCCTCTAAACCATGTGGAAACCTAGACTATCATTAGAGAATTCATTCCACTAAGTTGCAGACCATGGAAATGGGTGGAATGACTTAAAACATCACTTAACCCCAATCAAACCTTTACTCTACCCTTTTACAAGCTGTCTCAGAAAATTGAAGAAATCTCCCTCTAAACTCAGTGTTAGACTCTCAAACTAGTTACAAATTGAAGTTAATTCATGCCTCTATAGAAATAAGTGAAGTAAAATGAAATTACCAATTGTACGGGACTGCACTGACCTTGGAAAACATAAAATTACAGTGAAAATGTAGATAAAAATGATGTCTTTGATTTGAAATCTCCAATACAACATTCAACCACCCCTCCTCAAGCCTTTTAGAGGCTTTATATACTAGTTGCATTCAAATTCAACCACCCAAATATCTATAACTGCCTTTTAAAATCCTATGACCCTTCAACTTCCTAAAAGTTGCATTTTTGTAATTTCTTGTCTTGACAACTTTTCACATTTTTGCAACTTTTGACACTTTCACCTAAATGACTCACAAATGACTCAATTACATGCAAAATGGTCTCAATAGACCTTATTAAATTCAGAAAAGAACTTAAACACCTATACTTAGCATATTCACCTCCTAGTGTAAAGTTTATGTGCTTGGTGCATTTGCACTAGGCTTGTCATAGTCAAACCCCCGTTTTGGTGTTTCCACCTCCATGAACAGCTAGATAGATAGAGAAATAGAAATGTTATAAAGAAAGTACATGAAAGGAAATATCAAACACTACAAGGAACACTATGCTACTCAAATCCAAAAATAATGCAATAATAAGTGAACAATACCACCCTCAACTAGAGGTGCTCAAGGCCAATGAGAGAGGAATGCAAGTCTACAACATGGAAAAGTCAACATGGCCACAATGACATCGAAGGTAGTCTCGCAAGACACCAAGTTATAGCTTCTATGGTAGATGTGAATAATGTTGTGATGTTGGAATATAAAAGCCAATAGTGCAACAAGTAGCTCAAGAGTTGCTAGAATATGCTCAAGAATTATGTAGAATGTTGAAGAAGCATGTAGAGATGTCAAGAGAGTGAATGAGAATAAAGAATAGTCATTTGAAGGTCAATTTGGAGGGAAAGATCCATTCAAAGGTCAGTTGAAGGGTGCATGGGTGTTACATTTCATTACCAATGGAGAACATAACACTTCTACATATTCTAGAGGAAAGAATCTTGTTAGGACAGTAGTGTGCCACGCAAACATCATGCACACGCCCCTAACGAAAATTCCCTGACTGACATTAAAAACAAGTTCCAAGTGGAAGGAGTATGGATGGATGATGTGGAATTGCATGTTAGGGTTTTATTTTTCTAAGGTGAAGGATGTAAAAGGGGAACTTACAAGGGAAGTGAAAATTCACTCCTATACATTTTACTCGCACTTTAGCGAACATGAGTGCCAATGAGTGATAGGTAAAGTAAGTTAAAAGAGTTCTAAGAAAATATACCTAAACTATTGAGGACGTAGACCGTAATTTGGCATGCTCAAAAGTGTAGGACACGCAAATGGGTCTACATGTACTCTCTCCTTAGGAGAATTGAACAAAGTGCACCAGAGGCCCGCAAAACAACAATGAAAGATCCTGCAAGATGTAAGTGCTTCATAGGTCCTTGGACTTGCAAAGAAGGCACCCCCATGTGCTCAATCCTAAAGGAATCCCAATGTAGGGGACTCTATAAGTTAGATTGGAAAGCAGCTTCACAGGAGTACCTGCAAAGTAACATGTTAATTTGCAAACAAAAAATGTTAGATAACAAAAAGAAGCCACATAGGAAAACAAGCAGATAGTCACACAAATAGTTACAAATTGAAGGAAGATCATTCAAAGTGGTCCCTCAAGAACCCTTAAAAATAAAAGGTGTCCACTCAAGGGACACTCTGTTTGAAAGTGCAACAGTATTTTTCACAAATCAATTTCAACATCAAGGAATCCTTTTGAAAGATTTCACTTCATTAAGGAATTCGAAAGGAAGAAAGCCCCTTCGCAAGGGGAAGTACAATACCTCTCCCATAGGAAAAGGTGATCCCTCCTTGGAGGAAAGCTTCTCAAATTATTTCTTTACAAACCCACGATGAAGGAAAAGTAATCCACTAGGGGTTCTTGTTGAGGAATGCAATTTTTTAAAAATAAATATTTTCAAGAAGGGATTTGTTGGCCACCATTCATACACCTTTTTAAAATAAAAGTAGCATGAGATCCCCCCCTTAGGATGGTGTGTGTTGAGCACGAAGGCACATGACATCATAAGGAGAGAAAAGAAAGAATGAAAAAGTGATGTTGTGGCCTATGGAACATGACAAGATGTAAATGTGGTAATGTTGTCACACACATGAGGGAAAACACGTGAGCACTACAACATCACAAAGAAAGAAAGAGAAAGAGAAAGATGCAAGGAAAGGATAGAAAATAATGAAAAAGAGACAAGGGGATTTGATATTTTAGGGTCAGAGTTGCTCACAAATATAGACAGATAAGTATAATAATATATAAATTAATTGTCATCGACCCCCTACTATGTCAGACTATGTGAAGAAGGCACGTGAAGATAAAATAAAAATAAAAAAATGGGTCAACAGGGAAGGGAGGTTGAAATGCCCCCAACACTTTGTATGGTCCCTAATTGTCGAAAATAAATACACTCGACAAAGAGAAGAATGATGTGACAAATAGAAGAAGCTTTACAACACAAAAACAAACTCTTGTATGCAAGCACCTATGAGGGTGACAAGGGTCATCTAGTAACATATAAAAAAAGCACGAGGGAACACATCACACACACAATCTAATCTACAGATAAAGAAGAGGTGCCCCCTAGTCCTCATCAACCAAGAGGTCATCATTCTCCCAATCTAGATCACTGTAAGGGGAGGGAAGATGAGCTTGCAAGGGTGGAATATCAAGGGGGGTACCCTTCAATCTTCCTGCAACAAGAGCCAAGGAATAAGGCCCCTCGAGGTCCTCTCCACTCGGTTCTTGTGAGGTGAATGTTAGTGATTTCACAAAAATTGTTGATAGGGTCGGGACCTTGTCCATAGAGTTAAACATCCACTTCATAGGAATTCCATGCATCAACTCAGCAGGTGAGGGAGGTGATTCTTGAGATCCACTAATAAATCCTACTGAATGATTTGAGAGAATTGATAAACTCCAAGGATGTCGGGGCTTCCTCTATCACTAGGACAATGCAAGCCAATGCAAAACCATCCTATGAAGAAGGGAAACCCTTCATTCAACCCACATTTCTAATAGGGTCATCCTCCATCTTTTGCTTCATCGAAAGATGTGAAAACCCCATAAATAAAGTAGAGGGAACAAAGGAAGAGGAGAAAACCGCAATGCAAACCACCAAGGTATTCAACATGTCCACAGGTTTTGAAAATAGTGGGATGTTCAAAAGGGACATTAGAAGGGGATGCTCAACTGAAGGAGCAATGAATACCTACACCATCTTTGGGTGAGGATCATTCATGCTTGTAGGGGGAGCCAGAAGCAAGACTAAGGCTAAGGGAAATGAAGTAGAGAGGATGGAAAAGGAGGACACAATGGAAGATGTTGAAGTAGGAGTTATTGGCTCCTCTTCCTTCTTCTACAAGGTGACCTACTCAGCGGCTAGAGCCTTCCTCTAACACTCGCACTCATGTGTAAGGTGGTTCTACAACTTCAGGAGCTAGAGGTTGTAGCTAGAGAGGGGATGGAAGAATCCTCCCCAACCATTGAAGTACCATCATATTCATTTCCAATAGAGGGAGGGACTCTTGGACAAGAATAGGAGGAAGAGATGTAGAGAATGATGGAACAACAATGGGGGGAGTAGGATCAAGTGCCTTAGTAGTGGGCCTCTTCCAATTCACTACCTTATAGGTAGGAGCAGTACAGGGTCACAAAGACTGAGACATAGAGGATGCTCCATGGGGACCCTTCCCCTTATCATATAGAATAGGCTGAGGCACTGTGGGTAATACACAAAGTTCAAATGTTGGATGCTTGGGCTTTCACCAAGCGGGCACGATCAGACTCCCCAAAAAATGTATAGGAGTGGAATTCGATGGCACCACAACAAGGTGAGAGGAAGGGGTAGGTGGGAAAACATAAGAAGAAGAGGAAGAGCCCTCAGTAGACTTATCCTCTTCCCTTTTAAGAGCAACCAAGATAGCCTCATGGTCGACCTTCAAGAAAGCTCTATGCGAAAAGGCATAGGGAGAAGGAGGGTATCTTACCTTTGGTGTTACATATATATCCCCCACTTTTATATTTCATATAAGTCTAATACAAGAGATCCATCCTAGGAGGAAGCAAACCAACAAGGGTAGGCCAAAAGTGATCTAGTGAGAATCCCCCACGCACAATCATCAGTTTGTAACTAGTGTCATGGGCTACATGCACTGAAACCTCATGGGAAAACTTCAAGAACTTATGGACTACTGAGGGAATTACATTCATGGAAATCAGATAGAGAATTCCTAATTTCACTTTGAACAGTTTAGACCCCAAGATGATATGTCAAAGAGTGCATTCATAGTCCTAGGCCCTGGAACTAGGACTGAAAGCATGATACAACCGATGGGAGGAATGAAAAGCCCATCGTGTGTACATTTAGTGCTTCTATACTTGTCATATCCATCCTTATGTAAGAAATTGATTAACATGATCTCCTTTATAATGAAATTCACCTACATTGTAGGGTCAATGAGGACACTAGTAATAATATTCCCATTGATATGTATGAGGATGCACAAAGGGGATGGTTCTCTATTAGGGTTCATCAAAAAATCTTGTGAGGTAAATGTTATAGCAGGTGATCCACTTGCAGGTTGCATAGATGGGATGGATAAATGTAAGAAGGAAGTCATCTCTATGTACACTAGACAAAAATTTCACAAGAGCCCCCAAGGGTTTCACAATTAGATGGTGACCCACTCAAGGTTTCATTCTGTAATTCTTAAGGGTTATGTGCAGGATCATGATGAGCCAAAAAGTGGTAATATGATGGGTATGTGGCTGATGACTATTTTTTACCCAAAATTGATAAAACAAAAAGGGTTTTTAAAGGAGATTCTTAGCTTTCCATCAATATAAATTATGCTTTACTTTGAATTTGATAAGTAATTATTATTCATTTTCTATTCAAATTATGACTAAAGTCCTGATTGATAGCCTAATTGAAAAACATCTAAAGCTTTCAAATAGTATGACATTTTTTGAATCCAAAACATGCATCACATTCTATGCTTCGCATACTATAGGATTAAAGAAATAAAAATTGAATTTCATGAAGTTTTGACCAAGTTAAGGTGGTCAGACATACGAGTTTTTATTTTTTTTTAAAAGTTGTAATAAAAAATCATAATTAATTATTACTTGGAAAAAATTACAAAATATTATAAAATATCGACTATAAGAAATATCAACTATCATTTTATTGTGAGTTTAGGGTGGTGCATGTTGAGACACCTACTTCTTATTTTTCCACGAAATTTAAGTACCACTCCATTGAAATTTCAAATTTTCACCAAGTAGATTTTTTTTTTTAAAACAAACCTAGTAGTTTAGAAATTACATTCAATTTTCTACAGATTCTATTCTTACATATTTTTGAAATAATATAGATAACTTATTCAAATTTTTATGTCAAGTTGCCTAACTCTAATTTTTCTGAATTTTTTGCCACTTAAGGCCCTGTTTTTTCCATGATGATCTTGCACATACCCCATGGGAATCTTCCTGCTACGCCACTAGGGGTCATAGGTTGGGTTGCAAGGATAGGCACCTTGCAACACTTACACCCACAACACTCCTAGGATACGAGGGAAGGGTCTTTCAACACTACCTAATGAAACCAAAATGGTTCATATCAGGTTCACCAAAATGTAGAGGAGGACTGACCACTCAACAACTCCTGATCATGGAGAGCCAAGAGTAGAATGCTACCATAATCTACCTCAACCATGCAAGTGTTTTAAGGAATTGTTTGATATCAAGGATAGAGAATAAAGAGCACTCTCAATGCTTTTGTCACCCTACTATCCCAAAATTTAGGTTTGGACCAAGCGAGTAGGTTTTTTGAACTCAAACTGTATCTCAAGCAACTCTCTGCTAGAGGAAAACATTGCAAAACAGGGATGAAAACATGATGCGTTGGCATCTCACAGGTGCAATGGTGTCTGTATCGATAGAGAGTAAAAAGATACATATAAAATAATAGAAAACCTACTAAACAACTTAGCTAAATGTTTGCTAGTGATGACTAAAGCAATAAATATCTAAATAACTAAAATAATGAGAAAGACAAGATAAGAATGATAAGAGAATTTGAAGATGATAAAGATTCAAATCATCAAAATTCCACTTCTCTCGTAAGCTCCTCCTGAACAAGCACCTACACACAACAAGATGGGGAAAAATGTTGGCGTTGTTTTGAGCCTTGCTATAGTCAAACCCCCATTTTGGTGTTTCCACCTCCACGGATAGTCAGATAGATAGAGAAATAGAAATGTGATAAAGAAAGTACATGAAAGGAAATATCAAACACTACAAGAAAAACTATGCTACTCAAATCCAACAACAATGCAATAGTAAGTGAGCAATACCACCCTCAACTAGAGGCGCTTAAGGCAAATGAGAGAGGAATGCAAGTCTACAACCGTGGAAAAGTTGACATGGCTTGAACGATGCCAAAGGAAGTCTCACAAGACACCAAGTTGTATTTGTTAGGTCTAAAAAATGCAAGTTTAAACCACAAGAGGTTGCCAAGCTCTCACAATGTTTTTGGGTAACATACAAGGCCAAATGATGAATTTGAACCTTCTTCTCTTCAGGCTCTGCCAGACCTAGGTGGTTATACCTATTTGAATGAAATAGATTTGAACTATGTGTTTCTTCCCTACACAATCTATCCACAATGGCAATTAGAAGTGGATAAATGAAATCTTAATTTGGTTTGAATTGTATAAGCAATATCAAGGTAAAATCTAATATGTTCAATTAACAAATGTAAAAATAAAATGGATGAAACTAAATGATGAAATGTGTGAGACCAGTGCCTTGTTGGGTATATGGAGTCAAGTGAGATTTTAAGATGAGTGGCTTGTATCAGACAATAATTCTAACTGTTTGGAACTTTTATATGCACTTTTATGTTTATATCTTGTAATAACAGGAAGGAACATTTGCAATTATCAGATTCTTCTTAATAATCCAAATGATACTTCTAAATTACTATGAATGATCAAGAGGATTTAATCTTTTCTTGAAAGAACCAATCAATCATGCCACACAAATACAAAAAATGTACATTGATAAATTGAGTATATACTTGATATATCAATTTAAATAACAAAGAAATATCAAATTTAGAGATAGCCTAATAATATATTCAATTAACTCGACAAACAATTGATACCAACATAGAGCCACCAAATCAAATATTTCCCATTAACTTCTTCAAAATTTACACATGCATCTTGGTCTTTTGTGATGTAAACATTGTAGCAATCCCTATCATCCTATTTTCTTCTATCTAATCTAATCCTCTAATATTGTTCCTTATGGTCTTGGTCTCTCTTATTTATACGAAAGGCAACAAGCTTCAGACCAAAGCACATGAATTTTGGTAACAAAACATAATTAGAAGATAAAATGTAACTAAAACAATTAACAATTAACATGTACAAACCTGTTAATCCTCAAGTAAAATCCTGTGGTCATTGAAGACCTGTGCAAGACTTTTACTTTATGATGAACTTTTCTTGATGATGACTAATCTTCATCGGAACCCAGATACGTTTCCTGCCATTTACTTATTGTCAAATCATTTGGCCATTGAATCCCTGTGCAACAGTGAAATTCATCAAGTGGCTTCTCCATCTATTATCTAGCAAGTTTCTAACATCCACAAAAAATTGTGTATCCATTGTCCAACATTATAATCCCATCGAGCAAAGTATGAAACCTATCAAGACTGATATCACCATCACTCTATATGTGTGTCAAGCACTAAGGAACCATTTGTTCAAACTCATTCTTCCATTCATCCACATCTTTTAGTTGACCATCACCTTTAATGATTAAAGGGTTGAAGTTGTGTTTTATTGAGTCAAATGCATTCCTTCTACTCTCAACTTTCTTCTTCATGTCAATTACATACTTGTGCTCCTCAATCACCACCTTCACCATTTCCTAAGTAGGTTTGAGTGTCGAAGGGGCATCTGGATCCCTTTTTGTTGCTTTGCACAGAGTAGTTAGAATGTGGTAAGTGGGTTGCCACCACTTCTGAAGTTCCTCTAAGATAGGAGAATTAGCACTTATTTGTTCCAAGGATTTCATCAGATGGTTGAATCCTTCATGTAATCCACTTATCTTTTCTTTCAATAATTCAATCTTGTGCTTCAATACTTCTTTCAAGGCATCCAGAGTGTGATGTTTGACATCATTCATATTATGTTTCTTCAAATTTTCAATCTCTTCTTTCATATGTTGAATTTGTGGGTCTTTAGCTTGAGCAGGTGGGTGATAAACAATTATTTCATCTCCCTTCACATCTGTAGCTTGTTGCAACTATTGCTTCAATTTGACATTTTCAATAAACAACTTATTTATTTCATTATTTTATAATTCGAGTCTTCTCATATTCGGATATTTTCTTCTCCATGTTTTCCAACACATCTTTTGTAAACATAGTTGAAAGCATAGTTATGGTTGCAGCTTCTGTTGGAGTTGTATCTTTCAATTCCCTTACCATAGCAAACCCTCTCATCTCTTGTACCACATCAAGAAGCCTAGGCTTCCTTGTGCTTTTCTATTTTGTCCACAAGGCAAGGGTCTGGGTGGTAGGATTGTAGCCTGTTCCTGAAACTCCTTCTGAGTCAAATTCTGCAACCAACATTAGATCATCCTAAGCTCTAATTTGATCCAAAAGAAACACCTTAGAAAGTTCCATCCTTGGTATGATCAACATGTTACTCTTCAACACCAATTCCCTTGCTTCTTGGGGGGTAATATTGATATTTTCAATATTTAATTCTACCAGTGTCTGGGCCTAAACTTCATAGTGTTTTGAATCATCAGCTCCAATGAGATTAATCTTTAACCTGTCATCAAATTGCCTCATTTTTAGTTTGATCCAAAAATCTGTAAATTCCCTTGTATGAATGAAATTATCATCTTCCATGAACCGTAGAGAGGCAATTATTCTTTCATCATCATGTATTTCATTAGCAACCTCCTCTTATATTTTGATCTTGGGATCACGAGGCTCTAAAGTTTTTTGTTGCTCTACTACTTCCTTCATCTCAGTTAGAGTCAAAATTGCTTCTTGCTCCTCATCATTTGATCCATAATCAACTAGTGACTCAACTTTCTATTTCTTGGATGGAGGCTCATGTGTTGGAGATGGAGGAGATGGATGAGCTGGTGATTAGGGTGGTGCATGAAATTTGGATGCCTCTTGTGATTGTTGTTGGAGTGCAAGAACTGGAACCAACCCTTCATCTTGGGCCATCTTATAAAATCCATCAAATTTTCCAAGGATTAGCTGCATCCTTTTTAAAAGATTAGGTTCATCAACATAGAACCCCTTGAATTTCTTAATTTTTTCCTTTTTCTATTCCTCCCATTTCATCAGCATTAACCATTTTTTATAGTCTAAAACATATCATCAAATTATACCAAATTTCTTATCACGTCCTCTTTAGGATCAAAGGCATGGAATATGGCCTTCTTTGTAAGTAAAGTCCTTATGGTCATATTAATGTAACCCTTTGGGTCAAATATTCTTACTTTCCCATACTTGAGGGGACAATTGACCCTCATGAATCTTTGTAGCTCCTCTAGCATGTTTGATCCAATAGAAAACTCCTCAAACACTGCCAAATCAAGCAAGAATGTGCCTTTTCTCTGATTCCTTATTAGATCATGCTCCATCTAGAGCATCTGCCACATACATTCCAAAACGAAAATTCTCATAGGCACAAATTTTGGAAAAATGTGTGGTGCCTGCTCACAACCGTACACCCTGATGATAGTATGTTGTGGCATCAGGAACCAATCAACATAATTATGTGTAAAACCCTAATCTGGCTTGTATTACATTGGCTTCGTCACACTCATCATGGACTCGAGAAACCTTGGAGTTGAAAAACCAATGGAAACAATTATTTTGACTACAAAATCATCTCTAAACACAACAAAATCACTTTCATTGCACCTACTATCCCAAATATAGCAACAATTTTGTACAGGGATTCTAAATCCATTTTCTTGTGTGCATAGTTTCATCCTCCTAGTCCATTTTTTTTCATTCTGATACAAAATCAAATGACATAATAAATAATATTTCCTGAAAGACATAGGAGCCTTAACCTCTTTGACTTCCAAGAAGCCTTCATGAATTTGTTCTTCAACTGCAGAAGCAAAATCAAATTCAACATTTGATTTTGAATGTTGAATGATCATAGCCATCCTCATCAACCCTATTGACATGTCTTCTGCATCTATTCCAAGAATTTGACATAATGCATGATTTGTATTCTTGAAATAAATCTAAAAATAAGACATTGGAAAAGGTTCTAATTTCAAGGAAGGGATGGGAAGTACTCTATTGTTATCACCCCTTTTCATGTGCAGGGGAAGATCATCACTCCTATAAGTTCTCCTTAACATTTTGTATTCTTGCTTGAATTCCCCCAAATCCACTTTTGTAATAGCTTGTTTTTTCAGTTTAAAACACTCATTAATGTCTTCCGTTGAAACATCTACTAAACACCCACCATCTGGGAGCCTGAAAATATTTGTTGGGGAATGGTATCTATTGGCCAGGACTTTAATTAGTTCAATATCAATGAAAACATTCAGAACTATCAATTTGGCCACGTCAACAGTCCATGGGTTTGATACCAGGACCATCTCATTTCTATTCCTATAGAAATACTAGTATAAATTCCACTCAAACTTTGGAATAATAGGATCCCTACACCCCTGAGCTAAATCCCCAAAGACCTATTTTGGACCCTTATCAATTGAACCAGGTAACAAGGGAAGTAATGGCAACTACAAATATTTTTTACTAGGCTTTTCTTCTTTCTTAGCTCTTACTTCTATTTTCTTTGGTGCCATTGTTAAAATTCAATGAGTAGTGAGTAAGCTTACTAAGAATATAGCTTTCTCTAAAGGACTATTTTCATTGTCACACCTTGAGCTCACCTGTACTTAGCTTCTACTACCACAAACAAAAAAAATCTCAATCTTCCTTGTTTTTTTTCACATCATACCGTATTAATTCCCAAATCATAAATTCTTCATCATTCAAATCCTTCATATTTATCTCAATTTCATATTTCAAAGCTGATTGATGTGAATAGCCTACATTAAATGTTCCAACAGCTGATTATCGCATTACCTTGCATCACCTTTTATCCTCCTTCAGTACAACAATACATAGTATTACCATTGATGGGTAAGGTCATTCATGTCACAACTTGTATCATTTAATTAATTCTTTTATCGAATCGGGTGTGTCTTAGAGTAGTATGCGATAAGGATAGTTGTCACATATTCTTTTGGGGGGTTTGCACTATAAACAACTTTAGGTATTTTTTTTCCTACTTTAGGAGATTTCAGGAGCTCTTGGGAGCACTTTAGGAGCTTTCAGGAACTAAACTATAGCAACTGGGTGTTGCCACAATAATGGGCTACACTTTTTGGGACATCCTAATTTTTGTCTGAAATCATATATTTTTAGAAAATACAATGATTTAAGACTTTAAAGGTTCCATTTAAATGATTTTAATTAGATTTGGATTGATAAAAGCCCCTTAGATCAAACCCCCTTGTATAGAACCTTGTTATATTTAAACCATACCTATAATTGAGTCTCCTCTACACCTATCAAAATGTTGATAAAAAACCACTTTTGATTTACCTTTTGGGTGATCAAATGAATTCATTTAAAATTTATGTTTTGTAAGAATGTAGCCATTATTATAAGCTTCCCAAAAAGTATAAATTTAAATATGTTTAGTTTGATTATTATATTTATTTTTTATTTCTTGTGAATGTAGGATTTTCAATGAACGTCAAGTTATTTGTTTCACACATACGAAAAAATAGAAAAATAGAAAAAATCTAAAAATACCATGTGCACTAGGTATTGATGTCCTTATTCAACAAAAAATAATAGGATTAATTCAAATGAATACAAAAAAGTTAGCCTATGGGCTTGAAGTACCTCCTCTTTCCAAATTATAATTACTCTAACTTGGAAAATTAATTAAAAAAAAATATGCAACAAAAAATTATGAAAAAATATCCATGCCCTAGATATTGGTGTGAAAAAAATTATTTTTAAAAATTATAATTTCATCCTATCTATAAAAAAGTTATGCAATCCTAAGTAAACATCACTTTTTAAAAATGTTGATTACTAGAAAAAATAAGTTATTAAAAATTACATAAAATGATTCACAAATTTTTTAATTTTTTTTTTTTTAAATGTAATTAGAATCTACACAAAATATCTAACAAATAACTAGTTTGATTCATCTTCAAATTCTTAATGGTTTAGCTACTATAGATGTAAGAAAGTGAATATCTGGTGAAAAATCTTGATTTTAATGTCAAGTTTGACCAAAAATTGTAACCCATTATTGTGGGATCACCCAACTGATTCCTAAGATTTGAATCTATTTTAGCTTCTAATATAAAATCTTGTTGACTTAATTATGACTTTAATATTGACTTCCATTTGGACTAATTCATGGAGACAATTAATGATTACTTTAATTCCTAGTCTAAAACATGAAATTTAAATTAATTCTATTTTGCTTCAAAATAAATCCATAACTTAATTGATAGAAAGTAAATGCTAATTTAAGAGTAGGAATGAATTGCAGGAAAATGACGATTATTCTAAAAAGAATAAAGACTAATCTCCATGAACAAATTTTGAACAGAATTCAACTCCATCTTTCCATAAATTCCTAATATTGCTTTAATGAAACTCAACAAACAAACATCAAGTTTAACTGATTCGAACAACATCTAAATCTAATTTATCTAAGAATCCTACTAACGATTATAATGGTTCAATTCAACATTTCTAATAAATAAATCTAACCATTCTAACAATTCGATCTTAACCATAATAAACTGAAACTTTGAAGCATAATTGTAAATGAAAGTAGGTATCTGATTTTAACATTTACCAAGGTAGAAGATGATTTCAATGATTGAACAATGAAAATTCAGTTTCTACTATAGATTTAATATTAATGAATCAAAAATTAACAACACTTAACAAAAATACCATAAGATTGTTCTAAAGGTTGAGCGGGCTGTGCTCTTCCTCAGGTAAGATCCTTGAACATAGTGAATTGATTAACTTCTTGCTTCCATTCTCATTGATCAAAAGTAGAACAGATAACAAAGTATTGCTTGTGATTACAAAAATTCTGATTGCAAATTATCTAACTCCTAACTAAGACTGAAATATGGATATTTATAAAATATCCTTATTAGCTTCTAACATAGCGTTAACTGCAAAAACTTAAGGCGACCAAATACAGATTACAAAATGAAACTAAAAATAGAACTGAAGTGGAGTAAGGAAGACTATGCTAGAACTACTCTAGATTGGCGCTGGAAGTAAAAGTTCCTCAACTGACTATGAAGAAGTCAATTCAGAATTTGAGTGACTCGTCATCCAACAAGGCCCATCTATAGCGTAGTCATTCATCATGATTAAATAAAGAGTTTAACTGTCTCATCAACCTTTAAGATACACTATTAAAAACCCTTATGAAAAGGACAACAATCATGGTAATAAATATCAATGCAGCATAATTATCTCATCCAAAGTCATCATAAAGCAACACATTTAACATAAGCTATTACTTCCAAAATATTCACTAATTTAGTTAAACATAAAGTAAAATAAGCAAATATGTAAATCTATTGTCTACTGCCAATCATGTCAATTAACAATAACAAGTCTTGTTAAACATAAAAACCCTTAAATGAAAGTATTTTATATCTCTGATCATTTCTCCCCAACTTGCTTTGGACCATGTCCTAATGGTTCATCATCCAGAACTATGGTGTTTTCTTTCTCTCTGTTTAGTGCCTCCATCCAAATGCAGCAGTCAAATACACCTTCCCTGTACTATTCCGACAATCTAGTATTAAGTGCATAGCCATAGTTTTGTCTCAAGTTCTCAAACCACACCCTCATTACTAGAGCTGGTATATTTATCGTTTCCTTTAGCTTTGGTCCTAGCATAATAATAATTGGCATTTTGAATCTCATGCCTACCCAAAATTCTTTTTGCTGTTGGATTAGAGTGATGGCATGCCCGACTTTGACTAAACTCCAACTGATATTATTCTGACTAATTGGCTCCTTTCTCCTGATTGATTCTGGAATAAGTTGGTACCTTTCCTCACAGGACTGTAGTGCTAACGGTGGAAGTGTTGCTTCAACATTCTGGAATGCTATAATGCTATCAAACAAATTTGAGACATAGAGGGTATTAACATCATTTAACCTAACCACTAATCTTACAACTTTTATATATAATTCAACATGGGGCTTTTCAGGTCTCATTTTTTTTTTTTTATTATCGAAAGAAAACTACCATTGCTGGTTTTCAATTTACTTCCATTTTTCTCAAGGTAAACTGCCATTTGCTAGTTTTCAATTTACCTTGTTTATTTATGCCTTCTTCAAAGGTTCAAATATCTTCTCTCATGGAAGAGATATCTTCCATGAGAAAATGTTCAATTTTGTGTTGCACTTCATCTAGAAATTTATCCTTTGTTGCTAGCTTATGGTAAGTTTTTAGTCGATGACCATTGACCAACATAACTCTTTTCTCTCCATCAATTGGAACTAACTGGACAACTCCATTATCAAACACTTGTTGTATCTCATAGGGTCCTAACCATCTGGTATGGAACTTTCCTTTAAACTCTTTAAATCTGGAGTCAAATAACAGTGCCCAATCTCCCTCCCTGAACTATCTAGACACAATATGTTTATCGTTCCATTCCTTCCTTTGATTTTGAATCACTTTTGTATGTTGAAGTGCCTCCATTCTCATTTCATCAAGTCTATTAAGCTACAAAATTATACTTTTCTCTGCTTCTGGCAGGTTAATCCCAACTTCTACTATTGTCTTCAATGTTTACAACTCAAATTCAATTGGCATGACTGGTTTCTTTCCATACACAAGTTCATATGGGGAGAACCTAGTCGTTTTCCACATGGTGTTATAGGCCCAAATTGCTTCATCTAGCCTATCTACCCAATCTGTTTTCCTCAAAGAAACTGTTTGTCATAATATTCTCTAATTCTCTATTTGTGACCTCTACTTGTCCATTCACCTGTGGGTAATAAGGCGAAGATTTTTTGTGAGTTATTTGGTACCTCTGTAAAAATGCTTCCATCATTGTTGACACAAATTGCGGTCCCTGATCTGAAACAATCTCTCTAGTGCACCAAAACTTTGGAGAATTTTCTTGTACAAAAATTCAGCAACTTTATCTTCTTTTGGTGCTGGTAGTTCCTTCACCTTAGCCCATTTTGTTGCAAAATTGGCACAAACAAGGATATATTGCTACCCTCTTGAAGGTGGATCTATCGGTCCCACAAAATTGATGCCCCACTTTTCAAATGGTTGAAGACCTATTTGTAGCTACAACAACATTTCCATGGTTGTTGTAGGCCTCCCCATTCTTTGGCACTCATCACAATGCTTGACAAAGAATGTTGCAATCTTTTTCATTGTTGGTCAAAAGTAGCCAACCCCCAAGATTTTGTGAACTGTTCTTACAACTGAAAAAGTGTCCCCCTTCAGGTTCATGATGGAAGGCATGCACTACATCATAAACTTCCAATTTTGTTACACATTTGCGTAAAACATGGTCAAGACATAATTTAAATAGAAGACCATTAATTCATTGAAATATGGAACTTTCACGGATTAACCTCTTTTTTTTCTTATGACTGAATTGACTTGGACATTTTCCTGTAACAAGGTAATTTTCCAAATCAGCAAACCATGGTGGATGAATTGATATAGCAAATAAGTGTTCATATGGAAATGCATCATCCACTATTTCTTGGTTGTCCTGTAAAACAATTCTGGAAAGAAAGTTAGCAACAACATTATCCTTTCCAGGATTATCAATGATAGTTACATCAAATTCTTGCAATAAAAGTAACCATCCGATAATGTGTCCACCTACCACTGCTTTATTCATTAGATATCTGATTGTAGCATGGTCTGTATGTATGTAGATTTTATAGCCTGTAAGATAATGTCTGAATTTATTTATTGCATATACTATAGCTAAAAATTCATTTTATGTTGTTGTGTAGTTTCTTTCAGCAGGATTTAAGTTTTTTCTAACATAGTAAATTGCATGCATGGCATCATTTTTATCTTGTTGTCCTAATACTGCACCAATGGCCAAATTAGATGCATCTGCATGTATGTGAAAAGGATCTCCCCAAACTGGTCCTTTGATAATGGGTGAAGTTTTTAGGGCTATTTTGATTGTTTCAAAGGATTTTTGACAATCCTCTGTCCATACAAATTCTTCTTCTTTCTTGAGTAGGGTAAATAGTGGTGATGCAATTTTACTAATTCCTTTTATAAATCTTCTGTAAGACCCTGCATGCCCAAGAAAACTTTGCACTCCAGTTTGGTTCTTAGGGATTTTAATGTTCTGTATGATCTCAACTTTCTTGGAACCAACCTTTATCCCCTCTTTTGAGATGTGATGTCCTAAAACAATTCCCTCTATCATCATAATGGAAATTTTTTCATGATTGAGTGATAACCTATGATCTTTCTAGCGTTGTAAGACCTTTCCTAGGTTTTGTAATGCTTCATAAAATGTTTTAGCATGGACTATAAAGTCATCCATATAAATTTCTACACATGAAGTGGTGAAATCTGTAAATATTGCAAGTATTGCTCTTTGAAATGTCGTAGGTGCATTACATAGTCCAAATGGTAAGATTGTATATGCATACGTACCCTAAGGACAGGTAAAGGTAGTTATGTCTTGATCTTTAGACGCTACTTGGATTTGGTTATATCCACCAAAACCATCAAGAAATGAGAAGTAGTTGCTTCCTGGGTAGGTACATGAAGTTGGGAAGCAATTTTGTGGCCACTTTTGAAAAAAAGTTTGAAAACTCATAGCATGAGCGCATTATAACGTGCTCACGTTATTTCACATTAAAAACAAAGAAAAAAGTGACATTATTTTCCTTGGAATACCAACCCAAAGGCTTGGAGGGAATTCCCAATGAGGCTAGAGAAATGTTTTTGCAAATTCTACAATTTTTCACATAATCGGGTCTGTGCTCACCATCAGGATTGCATCTGGTTCAATATCGACAAAATCGAACACATGGGTAATGTTAGGTTCTCTCTTAGCTATCCA